>OY744544.1:1130998-1238498 GCA_963556195.1 Sepiola atlantica | reverse complement strand
AATCGTAATATCCTGTCAAAGTTGCAACAATGACAGCTCTCTTTGGCAAATCATTTATTCCATTTATCAAAACCCGGAATTGTATGTGAGTAATTCCTGAGCGCGAATGCAACCGAAATTACCTAACAACTGTCATTGTCAATGAATAAGATGAATTGATTTAGATTAAATATTTTTGATGAACTTTTGGTGCAAATATACAAGTAAAATCAATAAAGCGCTAAAAAGTTAAAGAGAGGAAAGTCGTATGTGATTTTGGCCTTTCTTAACACAAAGGAGCGTATATACTTGTGACTAACTCATCTTACTACCATTACGTTTAATAGGGCGTGAAAATTAAAGAAATTTATCAAAAGATTATTAAGAATTTGCTAAGGGACGTCAGTTCATATGACAAATCCCAATAAATAATATTATTAAAGTTTAGAGTGATTATGGATATCGGCTAAGAAATAACTGACAGATGCCGAAGAGCTTTCTACTAATATAGCTTCTTTCCTCGTGCTGCTGGCCTCTGGAACTCTCTCCCGGCCCCCTGTTTCCCCGATAGTACAGACATGCAGAAATTTAAAACAGACACCTCGCTGCGCTGATCCCAATCTAGGTTTACCGCCCCCTACCTTCTCCCCTTTTCTTTTTCTCAGTAGCCCCTTACGTCTACAGTGGCGGCCTGCCTTGTTTGGGGTGAACTATGTTAAAAAAAAAAAAAATTTTAAGTTTAGGTTGACCCTCCCCCAACCTTCTCCCCTTTACTTTCTTCTCAGTAGCCCCCTTACGTCTACAATAACGACCTGCCTTGTTTGGGGTGAACTGCGTTAAAAAAAAATTATTTTTAAGTATTGAGAGATTAAAACTCTAAAAGATGACAGGAAACTTTACAGAATCTGAAGCCTTTAACCACACGCCGACCGAAGAAACAAAATTAATGTTACTTTTTAACCTACTTAAGGTGTTTATGAGTTCGACATAAGAGTTCCTTCTCATAGATCTAAAATAGTTCGATTGTTTAAAAGAAATATTTCCAAAATAATAATAAAAGTGATGATTTGGCTTGTTTATATATGTTTACTTTTTTTTTACTCGTAGTTTAAATGTTCGGATGATTAGAAAATATTATGGGGTCAAGTTGGGTGGAAACGGAACATAAAAATGTAAGTATAAATTTTATTTTACGTGATTTTGATTTTGAAAAAAATAGTGCTAAAATGGTTCAAGAACGTCTAACATCGATAGACATCGAATCCAAGGAGCTGATTCCAAATCGAAGCTTAATTTAGCTCTTATATCCATATTCCAACTGTGATGTCGCCGCACACATAGTACCCACATGCAGATAATGTTTTTTTTATATATAGAGAGATTATTTATTTTTTATGGCGTACTTTACTACTCTAATTTACTCTTTTGTTATTGTATGATTTGATTTTATATATATATATATATATATATATATATATATATAAATGTTGAATTTAATTAAATATACTTGGATAATCGTTTAATAATGCTAATATATCGTTTTAATATAAAGCTCAATATATGGAATAGAGCAATACATTATAGAGATGAAAGATGGGAATCAAAAAATTGTAAAGATACAATATTTATTAAAACATGTTATGATAAATATTGTATCTTTACAAATTTTTATTCTCATCTATAATCTCTCTCTTTTTATCTATATATATATATATATATATATATATATATATATATATATATATATCATAGAGAGGTATAGAGACACAGAGATAGAGCTTTTTTACAACACTTTTAAACTACTTGTATTCATATGCAACATGTTTTCTTTTTGCTTTGTTCCTCCTCTTAATTTTATGTAATTGTAAAATGGATGCGTTTATTGTTAGAAAAGCCTTTACGTCACTCTGTTTTATATATATATATATATATATATATATATATATATATATATATATATATATATTATGTATCCACATAAAATGTTATAAGGAGATATAATTTTTTCTGTATCAATTTTCAGTATTTACTCGATACGTAAGTAGAGCTAGGTAGTAAGCTATGAAAATATATTTATGGCAATTAAGCTACACAGAGGCTCGCTCCCGCGTTTCATCCCCGAGGGAATCTTCAGGCTAAAATCCATGGAGTTATTTTTTCCGTATGTTTTATATATATACACGGCTAGCTAGTTAACCAATCATATTCTTTGTTGTTCTCTCAGCCAATCGTTGGGCTTCCCACGAACAAAGGTCTTGTTAGCGTAACTTCTTATATCCTGTTCTATTGTTCCGTTGTCTATAGATTGGCCTATATCCTGTGTCCTCTGTTGTGTCAATATAATGGGTGAATCTATTTTAACACGTGGTTCCTTGTATTTCTATTTTAGGTTTTAATTTTTGAATTGTTAAGTTTTATTTTATTCTTATGCTCCGCAATTCTTCTGGGGGAAAAGACTAGACAAAATGTACTATTAAAACGAAAAAGTAAAAAAAAAGAAAATAGTATAACAGTCCATGAAATACAACAGTTGAAAATAGTGATTCGTTCATACAAAACGTTGTTGAATTTTAATTTTAATGAATAACATTCATTTATTTATAAGCTTAGACTTTCGGCAAAGAAACTTTATATTTAAATATGAAATAATTTAAATATATATATATATATATATATATATATATATATATATATAAAACGTTCACAAGGGAACATTGAACTCACATTAGACCCTCAGTTAATTGTATGTACTTTTCTGATAAGCTTGAGTTATGACATATCCAATATTAACATAATAATGTTGGTTGGTTCAATTTAAGCGAAATGATTCGTAAATTAATCTGTATCTGGTTATCAATTTTTTTTATAATAAAAATAAAACTATGGCTTTTCGGAATATATATTTCAATAACCAGTTTTTTCTTTTATATTTTTTATTTTTGCACATTTCTAAAAAAACATAACATTTCTGTGATATTTATATTTTACGGTCTGTTTCATTTGCCGTGAGCCAAACAAAATTTTTATGTCAATATCGTCTCTGCAACACTAGAAAATCATTAGAAAAATCCACAAAGAATAAAAAAGTTTTTGGATTAAAATGTCTTGAAAAAAACCTACACTATACAGTGGATCATTTTTGGCGAAAACAAGTAAAAAACAAAGAGAAGAAAGGTGGTGATATAGTTGGTAGGCCATAACGTTGAAATGTTATTATCATTTATATATATATATATATATATATATATATATATATATATATATATATATATATATATATACGCTGACAAGAAATAATGAGATAGAGTGCAATGCTAAAAGATATGTATATTAACGGAAATATTATTATTACTGTATATCTCTTTTCACCACTTATATCTTCCTAGTTGGTAGGCATTTATGTGTATCGGTAAGTTCAGTTTATAATTGGTTTGAAGAAATAACACACAAATACAAATAATCCCAATAGTTCATTGTTATTTCTTCAAACCAATCATGCCGAGGAAGTTTTGAAATAAAGACGAAATGTTGATGAATCTATATATATATTTTTTAATTTTCCATTACGTTGAAATGTTATTATCATTTAAATATATATATATATATATATATATATATATATATATATATATATATATATATACGCTGACAAGAAATAATGAGATAGAGAGCAATGTATATTAACGGAAATATGATTATTACTGTATATCTCTTTTCCCCACTTATATCTCCCTACAGACAAGCGTTATAATGCTGGTAAGCAATTATTTGTTCAATCATTTTCCATTTCTGTTTCCTAAGTTTCTGAAATGGCGTCGATAGACTCACTGCCATGTTAACCTCTTATGCTCTGCTGCGATTTTAAGGTGGGCTAAACCCTAAACTACAACGCTTACGGATATTTCACAATAACTTGGTTTTTCTTCCCCTCGAATGAATAATTATATTTATTTGTATCTTTGGCCTTTGTCCACTATATAACCCTAAACAATTCTGGCATAAATGATCTGGTCGAGTAAGATGTCATTCCGCTTAAGGGTCGCTTAGTTGGTGAGAATCTCACACAGTGGAACAAAAGAATACAGAATATGTAACGAATGAGTATGTGCTCGTCATTAATTAACGAAATGTAGAAAAGTCAGATAGAACGGTTTGATAAAGCACACATTTTTTTGTATTTTAAAAGTGAAACTAACTTCTCTACCAAAAGTTATATTTTTCACCTCAATGAGATTTGGAGTATAAGTATGTATATACACATATGACACACTCATATATATATATATATATATATATATATATATATATATATATATATATATATATATATATATATATATATATAGTGAATGCTTTTATTCAAACATGTACAAGGTCTGCTACACTGGCATGTCGATGTTATCGATCTACAGCTCTCAAGAGCTGAGGTCTCATCAGGCAGAGAATTTTTTTATGATCCAACCTGGTCGTTGAATTCCAGGCAGAAGGTTCTTCCTGGAATTCAACGACCATGTTTGATCATAATAAAATTATTCATGGAGGTGTACAAACACTAAATGTAAATCTTGTAATTTCGTAAGAGGTGGCACGTTTGTTTGTTATTTGCTATCTTCATTAAAATGAAACTGAAAAAAAATACGACGCAGCAACGTATCGAAGTGATTGTCTTCCACCATTCGCCTCGTCAGGTGTTTACGTAACATGTTAGACGCTGCCAACGCGTAGTTCACGGAAACTGGTTCTTATTCGATATAAGTACCGCATTATTATATCAAATGACGAGATATTGACATTTTTCTAGGGAGAAAAATATTATTAGTAAACAAATAAAATGAATACTATGCTGATTTGGTGAAATTAGATATATAGTCTGAATATTAACGATAAATCTCGGCTTTTTGGGTGAGATCAAAGTTTAGCATCTGTTCCGATGGATTCTACACTCCTTAGACCGGTACCGTCTTGGTCTTTGGGCCTCGATTCCGCCGGTCTTAGGAATTGTTCTGTGCAGTCTTAGGAGGTCCACCCTCCCAGACTTTGCCTTTTGGGAAGGGGGTTAGTTTATTGGAAATCGCCCGAGGCGTTCATACCGGGGAAAGCCGACGAGGCTGCCTAGGCATTTTTGTAGGCCAGAGTACTCATCCTCTAGGGCGCTGGTTTTTCAATCCCACTTTCCGACCTTGTGTAACATCTTACAGCTGCTGAAAAGAAATAAACAAACAACAACAAAAAATAAATTCAAAACTAAAATAAAGAAATGATTCACGTGGTTTAATTATTTTACTGCAGTTTCACGAATGTTCTATTTTGATTTCTTTCGTTTAGTGCAAAAAAGGTTGTCTATTCTTTTTGGTTGACCCGATAGTTGTCTTAATTTTCTTTTGATTGCAAATTTGCATGGCCATCACTTCCGGTTGAGACATGGCACAAACCAAACAGCGTCCAGCCTCGTTACTCGTTCTGTGCTAACGAGAATCTCGTTTTCGTGCCAACCTGTGAGATGCAATTTGGAATTAACGCATTTTACTTAAGTTGCAGTAAATGAAAATGGTATTGCATTGGAAATAATAAAACATATATATAATAAAACATATATAATATATATATATATATAATATATATATAATAAAACATATATATAATAAACCATATATATAAATTTATATACATACATATATATATATATATCTAATAATATAAATGTCAAGTTAAACAGTTTAGATGGTTTCGACTGTGGATCAATTTCCAAAATCAAAGATGAAGCTCAATATTTAGTATTAAAAATCTAAAGTCTTTTAAATTAACAGAATTATTAACAAATAAATTAAGTATAACATCAAGGTCAGAACATTCTATGATGTAATAACAATTTTGGGACAAAATAAAATTGACACAGATTTCTGGTCGGAGGCAATCTCGGATAATCCAGGCTGCTATAAGCGACTCCCTGTTCATTTAGAACACGAATGCACGACAAGTCCGGAGTTAATCAATAAGACAAACCAGAGAAAAGGAAAGAAAATCGGTTTTGCCCAGGTGCAATAACTTTATAACTGAAAGCTCAGATGGACGACTTACATCAATATTATTTTCAATACATCAAAACAAAAGGCAGGAATGAGCTTGGCGGAGGTGTAAAAAGAGTGGGGAGAGGAATGTAGAAAAAAACGAAGAAGGACAGTAAGACTAATATAGAGAGGCGGATTGAGAGAAGTAGAGAGATAAGAGTTTTAATATAAATATTTTTCAGCCTATTCTATTTTGTTTGTATGAATCCTGGCAACGTCCGATAGCCCTTTTAGTATTCAATAGTATAACATAAACCATCTTACAATTGTCGTGAAAACCTACATATATTGCCTGACGATTCCCCCGGGGATGAAACGCGGGAGGCTCTGTGTAGCTTAATTGCCATAAATATATTTTCATTACTTACTATATATATATATATATATATATATATATATATATATATATATATATATATATATATATATATATATATACCACAGGGTAGTAATCCAAAGAATTTCAACCGGGTTGATAAAAAGTGCTCAATACCAAATAGAGCTTTTATATAGGATTATTTTTATTTACACAGACATGTACAAAATCTGCGACACTGGCATGTCGATGTTATGGATCAACAGCTATTATAAATTGACATCTCATCAGGCAGAGTTAGAATCCGATCTTAACCTTAGATCATATTTGAAAAGAATGACACCTGATCTAAATGTTAGATCGGATTCTAACTCTGCCTGATGAGATCTCAGTTTATAATAGTTGTTGATCGATAACATCGACATGCCAGTGTCGCAGATTTTGTACATGTCTGTGTAAATAAAAATAATCAAATATATATATATATATATATATATATATATATATATATATATATATAGAGAGAGAGAGAGAGAGAGAGAGAGAGAGAGAGATGAGAGAAAGAGAAATGAATGATGGAAATATATTAAACCGTGCGGACGCGCTAATCACACATTAACCATCCTGCCGCCAATCGAAGTTATTATAGTAAGTCGGCCATTTTTAACAAAAGGAATTTTTAATTATTGTGCCTGGTTATATCGAAAAATGCAGACATGATGACGTCTACAACCGTTTATGCGAGAAATGTATAGAATTTAAATATTGACAGCGTAAAACTCCGACCCTATTTTCAGAGAGACTTTACATAAGTCGTACTCACATGTCTAAGTATGTATATATAGAATATTAAAATAATGTAAGAAAATGTAAAGTGACATACTTTACAATCATCAGACGTTTAAACAAAGAATATAATAAAGTATGAGAATGTCATTCTCATATTTTATTATATCTGATTATTATGATTAATTGTAAAGTGTGTAACTTTACATTTTCTTTCATTATTTTAATATATCATATGACAGTGCGGTATCCCAATTATCAAGCATATCCGTAGCATGATAATTATCTTCATATTATTCATATATTATCGTACTGCCAATTGTTGAAGTCAATACTGAAAGTCGATACATACAATATTATATATCTTCTCTCGCTTATTTACCGAGTTGTTATAGCGGCCATGTGGGCTGACGCGTTGTAATTTGAGTTTGAAACATGACTCGTGTTCCGGGGTTTGAGTACGCTGACAGGCATGAATAATCATCTATACACTGACGATTCCCAAAACGATGTAACTTATAAAGATGTAGATAAAAAATATATATTTATAATTATTTGTCGCCCCCAAATCTAATCTGGGCTCTGTAGTGAGTTGTATTAATGAATCCCCCTTTCAATAGTTAAACAATTTGACGACGACTGCTTTTAAATAGGTTTAATCTCTCGCTAATTTACCGGGTTGTTCATAGCGACCATGTGGGTTAACAAGTAGGAATTTAATTTTTAAACATGACTCGTGTTCCGGAGTTTGGGTCCGCCGATCGGTATTAAGAAGTCATCTTTACACTGACGATTCCCGAAATGATGAAACATATACGTATGTAGATAAAACAAATATATATAATTATATATATTAGTACTTCATGTATCCACATAAAATATTATAAGGAGATATAACTTTTTTTATGTGTCAGTTTTCAGTATTTACTTCAACAGTGCTCGATACGTAAGTAGAGCTAGGTAGTAAGCAATGAAAATATATATGGCATATATATTTTCATTGCTTACTAATTATATATATATATATATATAGATAGATAGAGAGAGAGAGAGAGAGCGAGAGATAGAGAGAAAGAGAAGAGAGAGAGAGTAAGAGAGAGAGAGAGAGAGTTAAAAGGAAAATATTTGGTGAAAGTATAAACGACAAAACTAAGTAGGTTTTGATAACGCATTAACAATCATGACGCCAATCGATGTCATTATAATAATTCGGCCATTTTCAATGAAGGCATTTTCCTTTTTACGGCTCATTATGTCGAAGAAGGTAGACATGAGGACGCCCTAACTTTCTATGTGAAAAATATCTAAAATTACAATATTGACGACATACTCAGAGAAAAATATGAGAAAATATGTTCATCACTACTAAACTCAAAAATCGAAAATTTATTTCTACGTAAACTCGTATATATATATATATATATATATATATATATATATATATATATATATACACATACTTATATATATATAGGGTATACTCTCAAAGCAAATTATATATATATATATATATATATATATATGAAATGTCAGAATTTAAGTTTTAAACATGACTCGTGTTCCGGGGTTCGAATCCGGCGACCGGTATGATTAATCCTCTCTACACTGACGATTCCCGAAAGGATAAACCTATACGTATGTGGATGAAACCAAATAGGAATAGAGTATTTGCAGACTGTTAGTCTTTGTACGTTGTGATAGCAGATGATTAATTCTATAATCGTTTAGGAATTTCCTGCCGATAACCAATAAACAAAGGTTATCGTCCGCTTTTAGTCGGCGAAGTCAGCAGTTTTTGTGCTGTCTTTTTTCGGAGATAACGTTTCTAATCAGAAAACTGTATAAAATGTAAAGCAACAAATGAATTTTTTATCAACCACTCTCTTTAAGTTCAACGTTCTCAAACATTTTAACTGTTTTTTTTAATCAGTTTTTGAAAGAAAGTTCAGGATAAAACATTTTGTAAAATTGAAGACGAACTTTTTTTAAGTATGGATGACGCCGCAGTATCTAAGTAGAACATATGTTTTATTTTTCACGATAATAAACCGTTAAAACTGTAGAGACGTTTAATGCAATTGATATATATATATATATATATATATATATATATATATATATATATATATATATATATATATATATATATATGATAATTTGTTTATTTACACAGACATGTAAAACATCTGCGACACTGGCATGTCGATGTTATCGATCAACAGTTACTATAAACTGAGATCTCATCAGGCAGAGTTAGAATCCGATCTTAACCTCAGATGATATTTGGAGAGAACCAAATCTCCAAATATGATCTGAGGTTAAGATCGGATTCTAACTCTGCCTTATGAGATCTCAGTTTATAGTAACTGTTGATCGATAACATCGACATGCCAGTGTTGCAGATTTTGTACATGTCTGTGTAAACAAAAATATATCATATATAAAGCTCTATTTTGATATTGAGCACTTTTTATAAACCCGGTTAGAATTCTCTGGATTACCACCCTGTGGATATTTTTTACCTGGATTATTACCATTATTATATATATATATATATATATATATATATATATATATATGATTATCTGATTTTGCTTAGAACGAGAAATGCGCATTCTCAAATCTCTAGTTCGACTTCACTTCTACGCTAAACTTGTTTTCCACGATAATTTCATTTGCTCGAGGTTCAATCGCCTTTACCAGAAACAATGAGAGCTAGATGAGACGAGATTGTAGTATGACATTTAATTGAGAATAATATGTATTGTGAGTTAGTAATGACGTGGATCCTCATTGTTTACATTACATATATGCAATGGTTCCAATCATTTCAATAGTAACTGCATGTGGAGGGTGTAAACAACTCGTACTGTCATCGGTGTAACAAACAAGTTTCATCGCCACAGATCGTCCGGAAACGAATGGGGGGGGGGACGAAACATTAGCGCTGAAATATCTAGTATGAAACTGATTTATAACTAGCATAATGAGATATCAAGGACGGTCTACGATTCGGAAGGAACTTTTATTTAGATAACACCGGAAAAATATAACTCAACACGCGCTTCCAAGTGCACAAATATGTTGCTTGTCTGTTAATCTCCACCGCGTTTTTACGCCCGTATTTCCTTCCTTCTCACCGCAGAAAAGGGGATAGAAATGCCATCTCACAATAATAGAGGGATACAGTAAGGCCCCCCCCCCCAAAAAAAAGTTTTTTTTTGATTACGAACAGCAGTGTCAGCATTTCCTGGTAAGTGGTCCCTCAAAGAAAAAAAGAAGATGAAGCGTTGAATGTTGCACCCGTGACGACTGAAAAGGACTGTACTTCACTTCTACAGAGTAATACCAGCTGAAAGTACAGTGACCCGTCTCATGTCGAACTGATCAGTGAGGAGGTATCCACGGCTGGTATGAAAAGTGAATCGGGTTTCCGTTTGCTTCACTTTTGGCGTATCTCGTTTTTTAAAACCATCGGGGTCTACGGGTGCAAAGTAATTACTTACTCCTAACAATAAGAAACACTTTGGGTGTGCGCCTTTACCTTATTTTCAATGGCTGATTGATAAGCAAAAGATCGTGAATGATTTGACTTCGGCACTGTTCATATCTGTTATCACAGATGCAAAGCGCCATTTAAAAATTTAACCATGACACACTGATGGGTAGAAAGAGTGTTTTATGGAGACGCATGAACAGCCTTACGAAATACTAATCATTCAGTGTTTGTCTGTTTTGATGGCTTTATAATGTTTACTATATAATACAAGTATTATGTAAAAAAAAACAAAGAAATGTACACTTTGCATGTATACGGGTAGTGTTGCATGGTCGATATACCTTTAGAATATACAAATCAATCTACTTTGCAAAATTGAAGGTGACCACCTTACATTCATAGGATTACACAATTTAACTACCTGTCGTCTACATGCCACCTACAATTATGTAATATTTTTTTAGCCTCATGTTTAGTGCGTTGGTTAGATAAAGCCACACTAATGAGTTTTCAAAAGACAGAGCACGTAGCTGTGGACATGTTACATAAAGAAAGCCGCAGGTTAGAGTGAGAGAAAGATTGACCCTAGCGAGTAAACGAAAGTGACGATATCACGTGTGTCCCAGAGAAAAGATATTATTAATACTATTTCACTATAAACACTCAAACGGGGCCATCATGCCACAAGTCGTCGTCTACAGTAACCCCATTCGGGTAGGTGGCAGCCGCACAATGTTAACTAAAATGCAGCCAAAGTCGTCTCTACTTGTCTCTCTTTCTCTCCCCTCCTCTATCTCTCCATCTCTCTCCCACTTTCACCCTGAAATTATATCGATATCTGACTCCCTGTAAGTGTCCACCTTGTCAAACTTGCAAATCTTCCAGTTTGGCGTTCCTGTGAATTTTATGAGACAACAACATCTACGTTGTGTACAGACCTCAAGTTAGTAGAAATTTGACCTTGGGTTTACTTTTATCAGCGTCGTAACTTTCACCTCACTGTTTTTGAACTTTATTCCTCACATTCCATGAGCGATGTTTCTTACAAAGTGAGAATAATTGCTGTTTTCTGGGTCGGAATGTATCCGTCTAACACTTATCGTTGGCTAGTTTTTTACCTTGAAAGAGTAGTTTTCTTTTAGCTCTTTACATCAAGTGGCGTCATGTCTTGTCTGGATCGATTTCCATAAAATAAATAAATACAATAACACAATTTATAAACACATCGGAGAACTAAACGCTATGTAATGGTATATTATATTTCAACAAAGCCCTTTTTATATGCATATATGTTAACATTTATATGTTAAGCTCAAAGTGTACACGTCACAAGATGGTTAAACATTAATTCTCTGAACAAAACAGTTTTACATTTGTTATATGTGCCATTAAGTCGAGTAAAATCAAGATATAATTCTTGTAAACACTATGTCTAGAATCCATATATCAATTTTGATCAAAATCGATTACATGATTTTGATACTAGAAAATGTATGAAATGTAAAGTTAATGTTTAAATGGTTTTAAAAATAAATTGAAATCCAAGGAATCATGCTTAATTGATTTCTTATAGCTAGGGAGCAAATTACATAAAAATCTGAAATATTTGAACTATCAAATGAGAAGTTGTCTCCATATATATATATATATATATATATATATATATATATATATATATATATATAAACTGTTTAGAGATTAAATAACTCGAACGTCGAAGTAGGTAAAAAAGGCAAAATGTTTTCGTCAGATCGATGGCCTGTGGATAACGCGTACGTTATCGGTTCCACTGTATATATATATATATATTTTTTTTTTTTTGTACAAACATTATTGGTTACATATGTGCATACATGTTTTAGCTGATATCTCTTGAGAGAATCAGCTTTGGATACAATTAAATAGGAAATAATAAATTTATTTTTATGCGTATTCTCCCAGTGGGGGGAAGATGGCTATATCATTAAACAGGCTAGATTCATATCCAATTACACTTTCGCGCCACTCCTTAACTTTTTACCATTTAAGTTTATTGCGAATTGTTGAACGTTTCAAATTGTTTCATACATTTCATTAGCCTCCTTGAGTAAATATTAATTATCGCCTCAGTATAATATAGTGTGAAAAACCCTTTGAGTTACTCCAAATAAACTGAAATCTGGAAACTATTTATTAATACATGTCTAATACCTATTATTATACTATCACAAAGATGGGAGATATGAACATTTTAATAAAACCTTCGTTGCCCCCCTTTTGCATTAAAAAAATCACACCAAATATAGCTGATATAAACCACACGTTCGTTTCGCAGCTATGTTTCAAAATTCATAATGCATCTAATTAATTTAAAAGTTAATCTTCTACATACAAAATATACATGCCAACATACCTAACTTTATATAAACGTATATTCTACCTGTTACCTGAAATAATCACAAATTATCTGAGTTTAATTCAGATTCTCCCTAATTATCCACAATAAGCTCACGGTGTTATATTCGTCAATTTGAGCGCGTGGCTATATGTAACCCTACCTCGAGGGAAGGAAACCAACCGACTGACTCAAATCTTGCTAATTAAACCCGAGGTTAAATTGTAAAATTACACGTGGAGTTCCGCTCCCCCTCCTCTTTATTACTTTTCCTATCACTTTACTCCGACTCTCACTCTTTTCCTATCATTGGATCATGTTAATTCATTTCACACGTCAACGCGTCACAGTCGGCCAGCCGATCTTGTCTAATCTAATTAACTCGATGTCAATTAATTTGGACTGCAGCAAAACCGGACAATCATCCCAACACACTGACAGTCTGTCTGTTAACATTCATTCCAAATATCGGGTGGTAGTAGAAATGTCGTGGTCCGATTAATCCATCCGACAACTAAATTGGCCAATGAGAAGATAGAGAAAATAAGACCGAGAGATCTTAAGGTAGCGGTAATAAAAGGTCAGAAAACTTGCGTTGCTACAAAAAGAATGCTATAATATTGCGTACCTAAATGCTACAACATGGTCATCTTAAAATCGACTGCTAATAAACACGTGCCATATGCTGTCGTCATAAGCTATGAAAACATACCAATATTGCTATAATCTGTTAGAAACAGCAACAGTCAGCATACCGACTCCAGTGTGGACAAAATCTTCAATCAGAAGTTTCTTTCAGCCAATCGTATTCGTGAAAATATGCACATCCAAATCAGTGTTTATATCCCCATTCCTATTTTTCTTCAAGAGTACATGGCTGTGCATGATACAACATTGCCGTGGCTTTGGGGGTCGAATACCTGGACAGACACAATAAGAGACACACACGGATAGAGAGTTTGAATTACCTACTAGACACCATGCCCGAGTGTCTTCCGTCTCTCTGTACAAGGGGTTGTCAGGACAACCTGACATGAGAATACTTCCCCCTAGTATTCGCAGCATACTATATATTATATATTCTCTGTATTGCTACTCAACTCTGGCTTATACGTAAAATAGTTCCCTTTCTGTAAGTGATATTGCCTAGAGTAATATTACTAAGCTGGATATTCCACCAGACTGGATAAATGCTTGTCCTGGAATCCGGTAAGTACAAGAGACCACAAGAAAGATATACTATAACATAGTTAGTTGCTCAATTAGGAGACGGAAATTAATGTTCTTAACATCTTTTACTAATTCAACGTTTGACAGGTAAAGGAGAAATTTAACAGAATATTTGAATATATATCTAATATAGAGATCAAATGTTAGCCCCAGAGAGGGCCCCTTAATTTCTGAGAACTTCGACTGAATTCAAATCAAATAAAAAAGAGAACTATCAAACATAGCGACAGCTTCTATCAAGACTCTTGTATATATTTAATGTGCACACTTTCTCACTAACAAAACAGAGGAAACTAATATACACTATAATGCCTACTGATTTACACACACTGTCACACGTAAACACATATGGCACCACATACATTAACATGTCTATTCTAATTCTCCTTACAGACAAAACAATTTCTTTTCAGTTGGAATATTCAAAGGCACTAAACTGTTGTATTTTACCAACACCTTATCTTGCGTTGTCTTTAAAGTTTTTATAAAAAATTAATTATTTTTGTATGTTTATAATGTGTTATTATTTCTTATATTTTCTTTTGTCTCTAGAGATCGTTAATAATAACGATTTGATTTTTGATTTGTGTTTCTTTTTAAAGTTTTAATTGAAACAAATTGTGGAAATAAATAAAAACATCATATTTACCGATTTCAATATTGTTGTATCAGGAATGAATTGCACGGAGAGATGATCTATTAAGAGGAATCTGAAATGATGGAAGTAAAACCGATATAATACAGTAAGAGCATTTATTACTCTTTTATTTACTCTGAAGAATTTATTTACTCTGAGAATAAGATTTTATTTTATTTATAGATTTACAGTTGAATACTGATGAATACTATGAGTAAAAATATTGAATTCTTATTCTTCGGTAATACCTGGACGAGCATCCCTTTTCCACCGAAGGAGAAGTTTCTAAAGGATATAAATATATAGAAGTCATAGTTTTGTGGTTGCCCCTGTCTCGCAGCCCATTTACGAATTTCTAGCTTGGAGAAGATATGGGGACAAATGACTGAAGAAAGCAAGTGTATGTCAAATATTCAAAAAAGGCAACAAGGATAAACAATTTAACTATCGACCTGTCAGTCTCACCTCTGTTATCTGCAATGTCATTGAAACTATTTCCAAGCAGACAAGCAAATACTACATTCTACATGCTATTTCTGCATCACAACATTGATTTGTACCCAAACAAACTTGTTTAACTTATATGCTGCTCATGGAGGGGTGGGCCACCAAGATTATGGACGAAGGTAGTACCGCAGAGATGTTGTTCTTGGAATCTTCCATAGCGTTTGACTGGGTTATATATAACTTCGTTTATAAAATGGTAAGAACAATCCCAGCAGAGTGCTCAATTAATGTAGAAAATCAAAATTAAGAGCGTAATATTTATTTATTATTCGGTACAGAACATTAGTAGAAGATCAGTACTATTTGTTTCAAGCTCAAGGAGATCCCCCATTTCCTCTACCAATTGATTAATAAGCTGAATATAGCCGAGAGGTTAACGCCTTCTATGTTTGAAACTTATAGTACTGATGTTGTACTAATTCTTTGTACCTAATATATATATATATATATATATATATATATATATATATATATATATATATATATATATGTTATTGAACTCATTGTCAGCAGGTTAAACACAAGGTCACGTGTGGTTTTAGGAAGCGAGCGCACTAGGATAATGCTATCTGGCCTAAAAAATACTGCGCAGTTTTGTCGGCATGTCCTAATAGTGGCGCTTCAGGCGATTAGCAATAAATCATACACCCAAAGAGAAGGTGAAGCCTGGAAAGATAGACTTGACACCTCTAAAGCATGTAGGCCTGATCTTGTACCTGTAATAGTAATAAAGAAATGCTCTGCTGAACTGGCCCCTACCTATAAATACTATACAATAAATGCTTAGCTGAATCTTGCTTCCTCGATAGCTGGAAAATTGCCTCAGTGCTACCAGTCTACAAGAATTCTGGGAATAGAACCGATCCTTAGAACTACCGCCCAATCAGTCTACTGCGATCTTTGCTAAAATCTTTGAATCCTTAATCAATCTAGCGATAGTCCGACATGTTAACTTAATGCTAAACTTCTTTCTGATCGCCAGATTTAGACAAGCACGATCCACAGCAAACATCCTAACGGTCATCTCTGAATGCATGTATCTTACACTCGACAAGGCATACGAAGCTAGGGCAGTAGCGCTTGATATATCCAAGGCCTTTGACAAGGTATGGCATAAAGGGCTTCTCTTGAAAATACGCTCATATGGTATTATTGGGCAATTACTTAATATAATTAGATCCTTCCTAACCAAAAGAAAAATCCAGGTTGTCCTCGATGGCCGTTCATCTAAGCAACATGACATAAATGCTGGTGTACCCCAGGGATCTATCCTTGGACCTTTATTGTTACTGATCTTCATAAACGATCTCCCTGATGACATAGAGTCGGAGATTGGTTTATTTGCTGACGTCACCACGCTTTACTCTCGTCATGTGGGCAAAACAGACGCGATCATATCCGAGGGAATGGCTGAACTCTTATAAAATGACCTCCAGGCTGTAGAGGATTGGGGTCACAAATAGTTAGTAAATTTTAATTCCGTAACGACAAAGCTTCTGTTCTTAAATAACTACAAGAAACCTCTTCAACCACCGATTGTCATGGCAAATAACACTCTACCTGAGAGTGATACATTCACACTCCTCGGCCTAACCTTCACAGGTAACATGAATTGGAACAAATATATTGAAGGCATTGCCAAGACTGTAGCAAAGAAAGTGAGCTCCCTTTACCGTGTTAGTAAACTCCTCACACCTGACATTATCCTGTATCTCTACAAAGCCACCATCCGCCCATGCATGGAGTATTGTTGCCACATCTGGGCTGGTGCATAATCTACTAGTCTCTCCCTCCTTGACAAGGTTAAAAAAAAGAGACGCCAACCTAATAAGTCCCTTACTGTCAACCAAGCTCCAGTCCCTGTCCCATCGCCGCAATGTAGCATCCTTGTGCTTGTTTTACAAATTTTTCAATGGATTATGCTTCGATGAACTGGCTTCTCTGGTGCCCCTCGACGTAAATTCACTAGACCAACTCGACAATCAGCTAAATCCCATCCATTCACTGTGGAGGTTCCCAGATGTCGGAGATCTTTCTACTCCAATAGCTTCTTTCTTCGTGCTGCTGGCCTCTGGAACTCCCTCCCTGCCCCTGTTTCCCCGACGGTACTGACATGCAGAATTTTAAAACTAATGAAAACAGACATCTCGCTTCACAGCTCCCAATTTAGGTTGACCCCCGAAATGTCTCCCATTTTTCCCAGTAACCCTTTACGTCTAAAGTGGCGGCCTGCATTGTTTGGGGTGAACTATGTTTAAAAAAAAGACTTGCTAGGGCTAAACAAAACCAGGCATCACCAACGCCACTTTCGGACTGATTTTGATCATGATTCTATGATATTTTATTATATTCATCGATTTATTTCAAATCATTATAAACATTCACAGATCCTCTAATAACGTTTAAATATAACAAAATGTATATTTTTAAAGCGAAATATTTAGTTGCTTGAATTTTATTTTCACAAAATATTCAGTATAACAGTAATTTTTAACCTTATTTGTGGGAGGTGACGATGGTTAAGTAGATATCGACACGGACTGAACACCTGGGTGTCCTAAGTGCGAATTAAGTCTGTTCCACAGTACCACTTTCACTTAGAGATGTTGGCAACCTTCTCGTTGTCTTTCCCGTACGTACCCGGTGTCTTTCCAGAGAGAGAGTTCTAACTAGCAAAACATCGGGTAAACTAATGCCAACATCCGAATCATCTGATTCACACGAAAGAAGAAGAAGAAGTCTTATTTGTCTGTATTTTGCCATTCGAACCATTTTACATATTAAAAGTAGCAATAGTGAGCCATTATAATGAAGGCATTCTTGGGAGAGATGTACTTACTTGTATGCCCTAAAAATATAATCGATGCAGATCGATTCTTTAACTTATTATTTAAAGTCCGTGTCACAAAATACTAATAAAGTCAACACTGAATGGAAAAGACAATTTTAACAGACTCTCAGTAAATTGGTTTGTAGTTTTTTTTCCCCGAATAACGATATTAGCAAACAGATAATAGAGAATTTAAAAAAAAACTTCAACTTAAAATGTAGACGAACATTTTGAAATCCACTTTAGAAATGCTCGACAAAAAATGATTTATTCGTAAATTAGATTTCCATGAGAAAACGGCAATCTGACAAAACAAGTTCATTGCAAATTTAATTGGAAAATTTATCTTTCACAAATTCGTACACACTGTGTGAAAATAAAAGAATATTCTCAACATGCGTCTATTCCATCTGCGCATTTAGCGATAACAATGCTATTTATAAACTTAAGTTTGACAGACATACAGAGCGAAAAACGAGACTTATCAATGCGCCTGCACGCATTTATAAATTAGTAGAAAAATAGGGTTCCGTTAGGTCACCCATTGAGGACAAGTGTAATTGTTTGAATCAGGAAAAGGTGATTTTGTAAAGCAGTAAGATTTTTTAAAATTAATAAATAATTAGTCTATTTCCTTTCACTGGTGAGTCGTAGAGACAACGAAATACATATATGTTGATAAACAAATTATATATATATATATATATATATATATATATGTTAGTTCGGCAGCAAGTCATTGTTTATGCAAGCTTTATTGAAGACAACAGAGCTCTCTCTTTTAAAAATCTTTCGTGTCAATCTCTCGACGCGGCGAGCAATTCTGCGGTTCTCAGATGTAAACCTGTAGAGTATGGCACCTAGCGTTGTGTCGTGGGCCATTCTTCGAGCGCTTTCTGTCTCTCGACCGTATTCACAAGACTGTGTCTTATCGTTAATAAGAGCCGTTATTTATAGTTTTATTATTGATAATATATATATTATTTTACATATGTATATATATATATATATATATATATATATATATATATATATATATATATATATATATATCTTTATCTATGTATTTATTAATCGTTTATTTATAATTTTTTTAAATTATAATTATTATTATCATATATTAATTTTTAAAGACTGATAGGGTGTTAGTACCGGTGGTGAATGCTATTTTATTAATTGTGGACTGTAATTTTTTTATGTGTAGGGCTTCGAAGATTATATATATACATATATATACATATATATATATATATATATATATATATATATATATATATATATATATATATATATATATATATATTACGAGGCTGTCGAACGTAAACTAAAGGTCCACTTTCTAATCTCTATGAAATTTAAATCTATTCAAAATTACATTTTACCAGCAATACAACATCTATTATGATTATTTAAATGAATTTACTGAACAGATTGTAAGTACTTTTATCATAAATAAATGATAAAAACGCGGAAGACTCTGTGTAGCTTAATTACAATGATATACTTTCATAACTTACTATATAATATATATATATATATTGTTACAAAATGTAGGGAGAGCTATCGGGATTCGAACTCACGACTCCGGTTTACGGAGAGAGATGGGATTCATTTTTGCATATTCATACACGACCGAGAAATTATCAAAATGCGACTCGAATGACGTCAGAAAAAGAGAGATAAAAAGAGAGTAAAGAAAAAAAATACTTCAGCCGCACGCGAAGTCGCACGCGAAGTCGCACGCGAAGTTAACTGTCGACAGGAAGTTAACGAAAAACAGAGGACGAAGGATGCCGGCAAGGAAGTACGTTAGCTGCCGGGTTAAGACGGATATATTTTGAGGAAAACTATAGTCAGTCTTCCCGAGTACCTCTGCGCTGAACGGGGAAGAAATGAACAACCGTCGACAAGAAACTCGCGAGGAAAGGCAGGGGCCTTTTGTAAATGGAATTTGAAGATGGAATTATAGCCGCCCTCGGCTCGGGCGAGACGACCAATGTGCTACTACAGTATCGCGAGAGAGCCTGTTGAAAATGGAATTATAGCCGCCCTCGGCTCGGGCGAGAGAGCCTGTTGAAAATGGAATTATAGCCGCCCTCGGCTCGGGCGAGAGAGCCTGTTGAAAATGGAATTATAGCCGCCCTCGGCTCGGGCGAGAGAGCCCGTTGAAAATGGAATTATAGCCGCCCTCGGCTCGGGCGAGAGAGCCTGTTGAAAATGGAATTATAGCCGGCCTCGGCTCTGGCGAGGAAGCCTGTTGAAAATGGAATTATAGCCGCCCTCGGCTCGGGCGAGAGAGCCTGTTGAAGATGGAATTATAGCCGCCCTCGGCTCGGGCGAGACGACCCGCTGAACTAAGCGGAGAAAAAGTAACCAGCCAGGAATTGTTTTTCCTGAGAAAAAAATGTATTTCAAAACTACATGTGCAAGGAGGGACGGCTACGACGACATGCCGGAAATATCTACTCTAAATCGAACAATGCATCCAGTTGTAAGTAACAACCTGAATATCTCTTCAAGGACATTCGCCCCCTAGGGCTGTTATATATATGTATATTTTTGTGTAGAAATGAATCCTGCTACTATAGGGATAGGATAGACAATCCCCCCTCTTCTTAAGAATATACTTCTGTTTTGATGTTTGATTTCGTTTTGTTTATAGAAACACTCCCGTTTTTTTTCTAGTATACAGTTTCATTAAATAAATGAATATAAAATTTAAATCCTAAAGTCTTTTGTCGTTTCTTCGCGTCTTTTTGTTGTATTTCCTGACGGTGTCTTATATTGGAGAAATCCCCATCCCATATCATTTGACATGCTTTATTTTGAACCTGGGATAATACGAGCCACTCCGGACTTTTTAAAAACTTTTTTTAAAAACTTTTTATTTATCATTGTCACGTGATGTCTTTCGGTGGTCCCGACCGGCGGCATTCGTGACAAGATATATACATTTATATCATATATATATTATATATATATATAGTGATCAAAGTTGTGAGTTATAGCAAATGGGAAGTGTTACTCGCTAAGGAGCATATTATGGGTGATTGGTGACATAGTAATTGTCGCGTTCTGGCGTCTCTTTGATAAGAGTGATTCTTGTTCTCTTAAATTCATGATCAAATGTAATCAAGATTTGAGTAGCAGTCTATCCACTAGAGCATCTATGATCTTACAACAGAATGTTACTAACAGTAATAAAACAATACAACCGTTTTTAAACCAAACGATAAGAATTATATGTCTTTTCTTTTTGCGTCTTGTGTCTACAAATACCGATACATAGTTGTTGATAATGAATTGAAATTATTCGAATCACGACAACTAATAAGATGTTGACAAATTCTAGATTTGTAGCATTATTACTTATTACTGTTTATGCTTTTACTCATATTGCAATTTTCATACTGGTGATTAGAGAAGTCTTTATTACTAACTTCGTATGACTGCATTTATTATTCAAGAGAAGACAAGAAGGATTTCGCTGCATGAGTAGTTGTAATTTGACTGATGGTTCGGCCAATATAACCGCCTTCGGGAAGTGGCTTCAACGTTTACGTTTGTGGTATTCAGTCGAATACACGCGAATAATCTTAATATAAACAACTAACAATTAATGACATTTACATTGGGCATTCTCGCTTTATATTAAGCATATTAGTGGTGGCTCACTTAAGGAGGAAATTGACTAACTATTTATAAAGTGATTTTTATTTATATATTTATTTTTTATTTTTTATTTTTTATTTTTTATTTTTTATTTATATTTATATATTGATGATTTTTTATTTACACATGCATGTGTTTGTGTGTGTGTGTGAGTGTGTATATAATATATATATATATATATATATATATATATATATATGTATATATATGCATATATATATATGTACGTGTGTGTGTGCGTATGTATGTGTGTATGTGTACATGTGTATGTGTATATTTATTTTTGATTTTTTATTTATATATTTATTTATATATTGATTGATTATTTATGGTTATGTATTAATTTTTTTAGTTATATATTTATTTTTTTATTTATATATTGATTTTTTTATTTATATATATGTATATATATATTTTTATCTATATATATATATTTTTTTTATCTATAAATGATTTTTGAATTTTTATTTACATATGAATTTTTTTATATATTGATTTTTTATTTATATTTTGATTTTTGAATTTTTATATGATTTTTATTTATTTATATATTGAATTATTTATATTTCGATTTTTATATTTACATTTATTTTTAATTTTATTTTTATTTTTATTTATTTATTTATATATATTATATATTTATATTTATATTTATATTTTTATTTATATTTTTATTTACATTTTGACTTTTGATTCTTTATTTACATATTATGATTATATTTATATATTGAATATTTTATTTATATATTGATTTTTTTTTTATTTTAATATTTTTTCTATATAGAGATTTTTTATTTATATATTGATTTTTTTATTTATATATATTTTATTATTTATATAGATTTTTTATTTATATTTGTTATCTATATATTGATTTATTTATATATTGATTTTTCATTTATATATTGATATTTTAATTATATATTGATTGATTTTTTATGTATATATTGATTTTTTATTTATGTATTTATATATTTATCTATATTTATATTTTTTATTTATATATTTATCTATATTTATGTTTTTACTTTGAATTGAGAATTATTAATTGAAATGATCGAAATTCATAAAAACATATATATATATTTTATATAATGATAAATAGTTATTTCCCCTTTTTTAGATAATTTAATTAATTAGAGTTGCGTACCTTAATTAATTATTTTCTACATATATATATATGAAAATAATATATATAAATATAAAAGTAATATTTTATTATTATAAAATTAATTATTTTTATTTTTCCACTCCTTTCTTTCTTTCTTTCTTTGTTTCTTTCTTTCTTTCTTTCTTGCTTTACTTCTAAATATAGAATCTTTTAACGGCTTTTTCTATCCTAAGCGTTTCTCGTCGGCTCTCCATTTCAAAATTCTGTGTACATAGCGTTTCATAACAGTTAGATGTTTTTTGAAGAAATTCCATCATTTACTATTTCAGACTATGCTGAAGACGACGGAATCGGGAATTCAACCCGTTTCTTGTCAGAAACCACTGGTCCATGTCTGATTAAAATCTGTATTTAAATATATATATATATATATATATATATATATATATATATATATATATATATATATATATATATGTGTGTGTGGGGGGGGGGTAAACAATTAATATGATAAATATATATTTTAATATATATTTTATTTATTTTCTATATGTTGACGTGTATAAATACCAAATATTCTTTAAAAAAAGTTTTTTTAAGGAGAACAAAATTTACGGCCGCGATCCTTCGGCGGTTTTCATGTATATATATATATATATATATATATATATATATATATATATATATATATATATATATATCATAATTTAGTAGATTACAAATTTAATGACAAAATTAATATTTTAAATATTATAATAGTGCTCCGAAAATGAATACTGAACGATGTTTATCAATATGTACACGCGTTTCAAAAATTCATTTTATTAGAATTTTTTTAGTCTACTGAATAGTAATCTGATATCTCTGCTTGTCATAATTTGTTACCCATTGAGCTCATCGCTATCTGCGGTATAAACCATATCCTGGTGATTCATCTTATCTGATTTACTAATTAATAAATAAACATTGAATTAATTTATATCATTACGTTTTACAAAATAAATATAAATCTCCAAAAATACCTTTAAATACACTTGATAAAAATAACCTTCATAATCATGAGTGTATTTCAATGAAATCTTATATGTATATTAATTTATTAGATTATTAAATTAAAACCATATTAAGACGGCGAGAAGTAGAGTCAAGACTGCGATTCAATACTTCAAATGTTTTGGTCTATCGTGGGAATGCAAAATAAAATAAAAAAGCAGAAGAAATGACGTATTCAGAGTACATTTTGAGTACATTCTTGCATTGTGATTTGATTCAACCTCGACTAGAACGGAAAAATCACGAATCTTAAGTACACTTTATGTATATTTGATTTTTATCCACCCCGTCGTCTGCGTTGCGTGCCGCTTTAGTCTCAAACAGAAATGACACGAACAAAAACGTAAACGCCAAGCAATGCAGTTCTCAAGTTATTTATTTTATTTTTAAAAGTTGATATTGAAATAGAGATGCCACGTATGTACAAGCGACATGTTGGCCGATCGTTCGTTTTGAGATGAGTCTATGCAACTCTGTGAGCCGCTCTGTCTGTTGGTTATGTTCTCATTCTAGGAAGGTAGATCTTATCTGATTCCTGCTTAGAAGACCTCAACTCATAATTTATTCTAAGCTGGTTGTTATTCAAATGTCGGGCACGAACATTCTTCAAATTTGAAGAGTCGGTACCGTATCATTAATGATTAGTACGGTCATTGTAGATCATCCTCTTTAATGAAAAAACACTGTATTCTATAGTAACTATAAATACTTATGTCTATTATATGAGGAAATTATGACAAATCGCGAAAGAAAATCTGGTTAAAATATAAAAGTCGTGATTAGTATGCGTAAACTGTCGCCATCACCGAAGTTCAGCAAATAAACCCGAACTGGGACTTCGCTGGCACAGTTTCGTTGATCTAAACACAATTGATATATATATATTTAGGGATGTCTATATCCTGTTTTATCCTCATTTTATTTAATTTATATTTTATTTACTACGCCTATACTCCTATTGTCAATCCATGTTTAGTATCTTTAGAATAGATTTATATTGAAGAAAAGTGTATATATTTTAGTTTATTTGAGCCATTTATAGTTATGCAGGTCTGATTTTCTTTGATTGTCTTGTAAAATATGGGCAGTTGTAAATATGCTGACACTAATAAATATTAAACTTCACCGTATCTCGATAAGATCTAATAATGTTTTTGATTTTTATATTATCCATTTATATATATATATATATATATATATATATATATATATATTGGTTGAGAAAAATTAGTACAACATTCGTACCGTCGGTTTCAAGCACGGAAGGACTTAGCCATCCGGCTCTCTTCAGCTTCTGTTGTCATCTCTACGGTACGAATGTTGTACTAATTTTTCTGTACCAATATAAATACATATTACGCTCTAAATTTTTAATTATTAACTGTAATTCTTAATTAATCAAGTACTCTGCTGGGACTTTTCCTGCCATATTACAAAGATAGTATATATATATATATATATATATATATATATATATATATATATATATATATATATATATATATATATATGAAGAAGAATGGAAACGAATTAGAGAAGCAAAAGCCAAATCAAAATTCAATTCAATTGCTCAGAGCAAGGTATATTCCGCAAAAAAGGCAATTTATTCAAGTTAAATTTTCCTTATATATTTATTCAAGTTAAATTTTCCTTATATATAAATTTTCCTTTATATATATATATATATATATATTTATGAATATATACATATGATATATATATATACATATTTATATGCATATATTTATATATATGTATATGTTAATATATTCATATATATATATATATATATACAATGTTTTTTAATCAAATATTGTATACAACATTGCTATAGCTTTACACTATTGAGCTATTACAATTGCTTTATGTTATATAATTTTGATTTGAACATAAAAATGTTAACTATAAATAAAAATACACACACATACACACACAAATACATACATATACATATGTATATATATATATATATAGAGAGAGAGAGAGAGAGAGACATTCAGATATATATATATATATATACAGAGAGAGAGAGAGAGAGAGAGAGAGAGAGAGATCATCCCAATAAAGTTGTTATGTTTGGTGGTTGGCGCAGCATTTACAACAATTTAAAATAGAATTATTAGATCCCATCATACGTCCATTGGTCTGTCAGTTTTGAATCTGAAATGAAATTTAACTGATTAAACACGAAAATTGAATGGACCATTATGAGGATCACCCGTTTTATTTATCGTCACGTTTTGTCACCTGTTTTTTCTTAACGCAGGCATATGATCGTGGTTCTTTAAGAAAAACTGATTCGCCATTGCTCAATAACACAACCAAAGGGGCGATACCACAGTGCATGGAATTAACCGCCATCAATCTTGGCAGAAAGCTCGGCCTCAGTTAAAAATGCGCTCGGAATTATCTACTCGAATTTTTTCTGGTACATGTTTTTTGTTTTGTTTTTAACTACTGCCATCCTTGTAGAAAGCAAGTATAAAAGAGGGAGAAGTGTGGAAATTTCGGAGATCAAAGAGATTCTTCATCACGGGAACGCACCATCCTTCATTAACAGCACGACACGAACAGCTGAAGATATTCGCGTTCGATCAGAAAAGAACAAACGGTGACAGGAAACAAAAGAAAGAACGGATATCCAAGATGCGTGTTTAAGCCTTTGCTATTTCAAATTTAAGGTTGACATCCCGACGGACTGACTGACTGCAATACATATACTCTTAAAAGATCTGGGAAAGCATCTTTAAATGATATTCCAACTTAAACTGACACAAACAGACAGATAAACACCGCCTCTTATAAAAAGACTTAGACGTAAAATAAGGTGTGTTTATTTAATCTGCGCGTTTTTTTAATTCATTTTAAAATGCGAAAGGTGTTAGCGCATGAATACAGAAGTTAAGCATGAAAGTATTTTTTGGTAGATTAAAATTTAGTGTAATAAAATGTCGATATTCTCTTGGTATACTCGACTGAACATATGAAGTCAACTTCCAAACATCATCTGTCGCAAATCTCGATCTTTTGTATTTTTCTGATTCTCTCTCGATCGGTGACGTAGTTCTGAAAATTGTTCTCAACACATTCCTCAAATCGGCATACTTCAAAATACAAAGTATATTTATATATCTATTTTAATTTCAACCTTGCAATTATGAAAACAATCATAATCGCATTCTGAATGGAACGTCTACGCATAGCCCTAACCTGTAGCTCGTTACTATTTTGTGGTGCTTCTCAACATAAGGATTCGAGCTAACTTTGACCTCGTCGTAAGAGTTAGGGTCAGAGTCAGGGTCAGGGTAAGGATCAGGGTCAGGGTCAGGGTCAGGGTCAGGGTTAGGGTTAGGGTTATGTCCAGGGTTCGGGTAAAAGTTTGCTCAAGTCTTTATCTGAAGTATTACCTTTGGCTATAATTCCTATTTGCTATTTAAGTTTTTCGCTCACTATGATGTAATTTCGTAACCATGATATTTAAACCTTAAAACGTAACATACCAACGAAAACGCTATTTAAAACAAAACAGTCACGATTACAAAGGCGTCGGCTCTCTCTCTCTCTTTTTCTCTCTCTCTCTCTTTCTCTCTCTCTCTCTCTCTCTGAAGTTTAGCAAGGGAAAAGAGACCGTTCGCGCCGTCACTTCTCGCTGGTGACGTCAGCCCATATACAAGTTATTTCGCTTTGAATTCGACAGTTATTTTTTTATTTAAACGAAGACATTCTATGTAAACAAGTTCAGTAATCAAATATAGAGCTAACCAATCAGAGAGGATGCGAAGAGTGAGTCTATGTCCTCACAATAAAGAGAGATACAATCACCAAAGCTTCATAACAGGTTAATTACGAAAGAGTGCATTGTAGGAAATGTGTAAAAACACTAAAGAATTAACTAGACCCCACCATATTTTTCATAAAGCAATGTTCACATATGGGCAGGCAGATTGTCTACTATAAATAGGAGTCACAACCGTAACAATACCACATGAATGTTTACCTGTACCCAACCCGCCACTTTGAAGACTGACTTCCAGAGTAAATGGTAGATTATTTATTCACAATTTTCACAGCGAAAACTACATAGTGTCCTGGAATCGATTTTCTGTCGTACCAATTCTATCGACTTTCGGTATATAAATTGATCTATGCTTGCGTTACAATAGAGTTTACATACTATACCAGCCGGACGACTCAAACAAACCACTGTTAAACGACTCGCAGCCTTCCGTGATAAAAAAAACAACGTAAGACGATAAGTCATGAATGGTGTTAACATCCACACAGATTCTGAGACGGACCACCCACAAGAAAACCAGCACATAACCTGCTTTTCGCACCCTCTAAACAACAGCTGTACTCCGAGCAGTTTGGGGCCTGTCAGAACGCTGGTCACTCTCCTCTGATGTGCGGCCATTTTTGAATCGGTTGAACCACTCCTTCATTTGTAGTACACCCATCACATGGTATCCAAACATCTGCTGAATCTAACGCGACGACGGAGATGAATACCATTCAAAAAGAAGACTTCGAGAGGTGTTTTCGGCAGTGGATGGATGGGTGGGTTAAGTGTGTGCAAACACGAGAGGCTTACGTTGAAAGTGGGTTAGGGTCCCAACCCCGTCAGTATTTGAAATATTTCTTCGGATATATGTTTTCGATAGGCCTCGTAATGATACATGTCTTATTCTGATAGTAGGTATTATTATTTGACTGGACGCCGATTGTTCAGTATAGTTAACAAGAATTCAATTGATGAATAAAACAAATGTGCAACAAATAACACGCAGGAAAAGTTAGCTTATATCACTCTGCATAGATTTTCAGTTTTTGAACTTTTTAAAGTGTTTCTAATATCAGATTTCATATCGCAAATTAAGACGCTTGTGAAAACAACATAGGAAAAAAAGGTTCGGTATAATGCAAAATATTTTAAAACAAAGGAAAAAGTAAATACATTTTCAGTAGATTAAAACTATAAAGATCTGTCATAAATTAAATTTTCTATCGATTAGTGCAATTAATTAGTTGTATTATGGTTTAATTTGAGATTTTTCAGTTGTTAAACATACGACATTGAACCTTCACATAAAGAAAAATACGGCGCCATCTTGTATTTGTTCTTACATCCATATGAGGCAACGATACAACATCTGAAAATACGATTACTTACAAAAACTAATAAAACTATGCAGATCGAAAAAAGAATAAATTTCTTGTGTTTGGTAAAAGTTATTTCTTGTAAATTTGCTTTTTCTAATCTTTTTCTTCTTAACTCTACTGTACAATTGCCGTCTGGATAATTAATCAGGAGATTTGGAACAATGTACCATAATATAAATTATTAGAGTCATCCGTAATGGCAAAAGTCTTTATTATAAAGAAGTCTATTGTGTAGTCTGAACTATAATATGCTATTGTTCATGATATATGGATCACATTTTGGGTTCGTTGATCCATTCGTAACTAATAGTCTGATTTTCATAAATCAATGTTTATGGTGAATAGTATCCTATGTTAATATATGTACGTCAACGTCCATTTGTCTTTCAGTTCGTGCATTTCACACTGGTCTTAACTCTTTCTTCATGCAAATGACTAGTCTTAAATTTCTTAATGGACATGTCACCAGTGTCATTAAATGGAACATTGCAGCTTCTTTGTATGTAAATCATAGCCAGTGGGCGTTGGTTCAAGTCGTGCTATTCACCGACATCCAACATTGAAACCAGTTTCTCGTTATAAGTTAGCTCCTTGTTCAGTCGCAGGCAGAATTGTTAATCTTATCGTTGGACAGAACTGCAGTAAATGAATAATGACATTCTACTTTCTTCTATAGAATTGTCTCAATATCACTCGATTGATGAATGAAAATAATCACTGCAAATAGAAGCAAATATTGAGACAAAAGTTTATCTAAAAAACGTAATAAAAACTAGACAGAGATTCTCGAGATACGTTCACTCAATTTACGCGTTAAGCGATTACGATGCTGAAAAGTCAACACTAAGTCTTCTTGAATCGATATATTTAGTCTTGTGGAATAACTGATGTGTTATTCACTCCCCACGGTGCGTCCCCGTCGTCGACAGAATTGGCTGGTCCTATTTCAGTTGTTGCAGTGGTGGGGTGGCAGTCCAGCTTTTCATCTTTCTTTTCTCTGTCGTTGCTTTTTAACAACTTTCACAAATGTTATTAATAATGAAATATCGACAAATAAAATTCAGTTTTATAAATCTCCTTTAGGTTTTATTTTTTTCAGATCATACATGTACACGCAGAAATCACCTAGCCTTATCTCACATAAGAAGGGAGGCAGCCACTATGCAAAAACCCAACTGCTTTCCCTGGCTGTTCAGTCAAAAAAGAATGATCTTACCCTGCTCGTTCCTCAAGTTGAATTAGCCGTAATTTCATGGGTGACACTACTGCCAGAACAAATGACCTTACACAAATACCACTCTTCCTGATTTTTAGCTTGACATGGAAATATACCATACTAATCTTATATTTTGCACACTAGTTTTTTTTTTATCTGGCTACATTCTCACCAGATCATCATTCGTCCTATCTGGCGTGATAATTGCCTACAATTGCTGACAACTTTCTATTTGTGAACCTGTGTCTGCTGCGTTTAGTGCAAAGTTTGTGGTCTTCAGCTCGTTGTCGCCTTCCGAATTGGGTGATCTTCCAAATAAGATAGCAACTCCGAGTGTTAAAACAGATAACCATATTTTTATTTTTGAAGTTACAATGATACTTGGTTTCTCTTCCAGACAACAAGCACGCCTCACCGGACACAACGCAATAGACCAATCCTCTTGAATATCTGATTGTACCGACAGCCAGTCTGAAACTAACAACTCAAGTCCAAACGAACACAAACAATATTTCATCTCAGGGTCGAGAGGCCCATCTCTATCAACGGATACACAACGAATCCCTGGTGCTACAAGATAAGACTGTCTGAAGATACCGGCTTCTTGCCCAAAAATGTACCCAACATTGGTGTTTTTTTTATTCTTTTACATTTGTAAAACTCAATTATTTTCTTCAAACACAAAATCAGAAACAACAGTTTTCCTCTACAAAACAACCAAACCAAACACCACGAATAAATACTTGAACATATAAAGTACTTGAAACATTAAAACTTTTACCAACATTACAGGATTAGGCAATAAATAAACTAAATAGTGTTGACGTGAAAGAAAACAACCAAACCGAACTAAACACTATGATAAATACATATTCGAACATATAAATAATTTGAAGCACAAAACACATTTACCAAAATGACCGGATTCGGCAGTAAATAAGCCGAAGAGGGTTGATATGCCGTAAAACCAACAACAACGAAAGACAACGGATCCTGTCTGCCCGTTCTGCATAAATATATATAGATATCAATTGGAGCAAACAGTGAAACCATTCGAAATTTATTCGTTAATAGATGAATGACCACGGGGAATGACATTTGTACGATTCCAAATGAAAGGATAGTTTGCGACTGCGGTCACCCTGAGCAGACAGTCGACAAGACCATCATAGAGTCATCTCTAAAACACCGACCACCCAACGGCGAAGCCGGCATAGCTGCGCTGGATACCGAAACGTTAGTATGGCTTTTCTCAACCGAGCTGGTGATCTGACAACGGGATACTGAAGCAAATGTATGAAGAAGATTCCAAATGGATCACCATCACAGCAGAGAACCTCGACTTAAAGTGACAATCACTTTTCCAAGTAGAAAACTCGAATTTTAGGTTGTCAAACCTTAGCAAAATACGTCTTCTAAACACAAGTCTGATGTCCGTATACATTGCAAATATGTACTCGACGAAACATGCTGTATCACGCATGTTTACATAGTCGTGTGTATCTTATATTCGATCAAGTCTGGTGCAAAATACTTCAATCTTCTACACATGTGCTAAACTACATGCTTACCACATTTCAAATAAATATAAAATTATTACGAATCTACTATTTTGGCAAAGGTATGGATACGTAATCTACCTGAGTATATGAACAATTATGATTTGGAAATGATTAAAAATATATTGTGTCTCAGAATTAAATGATGAAGTTAGTGTTGTATCTCTTATATTGTACTGATATCATGAACTCAAGTATTATCTTCTCATTATATGTTTGTTGCTCATTTTATCATCCGCTCAGACATTACCTCTTTATATAGTATGTGTTATATATATATATATATATATATATATATATATATATATATATATATATATATATATATATATCCGCATATATTATCGGTCGTATATTATTTATTCTGTAGTTATATGGGATTACTTTCTCCTTTATCTTGAAAGTTGAATGTAATACTACCAATCATAGTAATATTAGTTTTATGTTGACCTTTGTTCGACTTCACAACCATCTTCGAATTAATTCACCAGAATATTCTGTGTGTATAGAAGTACACGAGTACTGCGAAGATTCTTTATGTCATAATATTCACAATCTCCATAATTTGACAGATGATTTATCAATTGGAGTATTGACTATATTTATTTTCTGTTGGCCTAAATTCCTATTAAGGGAAGCCTACATATAGAGTGACCAAATACCCGTTTAATGATATTATCTAGGCTATTTATTTTTAAAAATGTAAGCGTGTTTAATGCACTGAATAGGCATCGGTTATAATTAAGATGCTTCAAATGCCCTCTTTGAACATTACAAATATTCTTTAAATCTCTCAAGGAAACTCTGACACATAATGCGGCACAAATCTCGATCTTCATCAATTTTTATGAATGCGTGAAGAACATTTGTTCTTACCCCGCCCCTCCAAGAAATCTCCAGATAAAAGTGGTGGCCATTCGATGCTTCCTCTTCCCGAACTGATGCTGTGAAAAAGCTAGCTTAAACTAGTCTTTCACTCCCAGCGAATAATGATTATTTAATAACTGTGAAGTAACTTTTGTGCCACCTTGTATTTTAAACAAGCTCTTAAGTCCACACGTGATCTTTCTGAACCAATCAGAGCGTTTCATGTATCTAAACAACCTTCTGTATCTAACGCGCAAAGCCTCTAACATATTTGCGTATATTTTCATAAAAATCCGACCTAAACCTCTCAGGCAATGATTAATTCTGCTATTGATTGTCTAACGTCTTTTGCAAAGAAACGACAATATTGACTGGATATCAAATATGCCAGACTTTACCTTCATTGATATGCATTATTCATGTAAGAAAAGAATCAGATATCATAGGAAACAGACAGTTTAAAAAGAAATGAAATGACAAATATAAATTATTGGATGGTCTTCCATATTTGACACGTAAAGATTTTGAACTTTCTTTCAGGGAAGGGGTAGTTTACCTCAGGTAATTATTTGCATATTTAAAGAAAATGTTGTCAATTAAATATACCATAAAGACTTGTATCGATCCGTCAGACGCGTTGGTGCTTATGTTTTTTATGCTTATGTTTTTTTATCAAAAATCATGATATTTAAAAAAGTCCACACAAAGTTCTTGTGTAAAAAAGCCTCCTTACCACAGAATAATGTTTAGACATGCGGCCCCACGCACAGATCGATGAAACCCATTTCTGGGCGTATAAAATGCAGAATAAACACCACTGTATAATACATCACGAAATGGTTGACAACCATCGCTGTGAGTTTATGGGGAGGTAAATGAAACGTTCTTCCTCTTTCTTTTAACCTTTTATCTTCTCTACATTTTCTCTATTGGTGTCTCCCCCTTTCCCATCCTCGTTCTTTCTTCCTTATTTGCTTTATATATTTCCTTCTTTATTTTCTTTCTCTCTCTCTCTATGTTCCTGCTCTTTTTCTTCTTCCGTTTTTCTACTACTTTATCTTTCTTCCTCACTTTAACCTGATTTTCTTGTCTTCGACTATTCGGTATTCCTACGCCTTTTTTTTTTTTTTTTACCTCAGAACGTTTAATGGTCTATAAACCATTCTCACGATTTCCAAAGAAAAAGTCCTGCTTTTTGCTTTTCCATCTTTATTTATTTCGGACTTTTTTCTACAATTACATCCCCTTTCTCGTCGCTCCTCGCAGAAACATAATAAGTATGGAAGAATGAAAGTTTAATAATAGTACCGAAATAACGTAGCAGTATAAAATAATAAAGAGACAGCGTAGAAAAGTCTCTCTTTCACGCTTTTAACTTTTGCATATTTATTTAATCCTTTTTTAGTTCTTCAGTTTTTAATTTGATGCCAAAATAGGACATTTTCATCTATGGAGAAATGGGAGAATCATAAAACGGACAGTTAGCATAGAACATCAGGCTATTAGAAAAAAAGAATTTGCTAAACTTTTATGCATCATCTTTTTTGCCTTTTTTTCTAGTGTTAATTTGAAAATAGGGAAAGTAACGTTCTCCTTTATGGATGGGCAGAAGGGAAATAAATCTTGTTAATGTTGATTGTAATGCAATAAATATGTGAAATATTATCTCGGCTTAAAATGAAGCACGCTTTTGTAACTCCTTTATTTTTATAAATGTCTTGAGATGGACATCTGGAGATTAAATAAGAAATTTTCCTGGGGTACCCACTGTGGACAGCGTAATTAGATTCGACCACACCTGAAATAAAAGGAAATCGCACGATCACTGCAGCGTTATTAGCATAACATAAGCCGTGTCCGACTTTATCTATTTAGTTGAAACATATCTATCCACACACGGGTAAAATTAAGTCCTATAACAGAAGAGAACCAGTTGTATGTTCGTATTACGAAGGGTAAAATTAAAATGATACTAAAGCTTATGTCTATAATCTTTACTCCAATTTTGATCAAAATGCATTCCATGATTTTGATTCTAGAAAAGAAATCAAAGACTGGAACTAGATTGGTGATAAATAGTAGTAGGCCTTCGTCGGTTGTGTCCGACCATGAATGACACTTGCAGATCTAGCCGGCTAGTTTCAGTATTTACGAAATCTTGTCCGTAATACCAATGCCCCAAGCGACATACTGACGTAACCTAGGCATTTCCTGCAGTGGCTGTGAATATCTATCCACGCCTTGCAGTCTCTGTCACAGTTGTCACAGATGAAGGTGGGTGAGGAAGCTTAATTGCTTTACCCATTCTTTCCTTGTACGCTTTGCAGCGGCTTTTCTTCTCTGATGTCAATTTGTCGGTTGACGTGTCTTTTCTATTCATCCCTATAAAAAGCAAGGCTTTCCATAATGACGGATCGATGTCAAGGGTCTTCATGTCTCTCTTGCAGACATCCCTGTATCTTAGAAGACGGCAACCACGGTCTCTCTTCTTCTTTTAACTCTCCATAAAGGAGATCGTTGGGAATTCTGCCATCAGCCATCTTGTGAAAGTGGCCAAACCATTTCAGTCGACATTGCCTCTGCAGTGTGTACATGGATTGGTGATCAGGCCATAAATTAAAGAAAAGAACACAATTATGACAATGATTATATTTAATATTTAATATTGTGTTAAACTATAAATTATTCACCGCGCAGCCGCCTTTAGAGGGAATATTTTTGTAAAACAGATAGAAATTACCGACAAGTAAAATCTCAATTTAATTGCCAGATATGTACAATTTAACTAATCAAACCCTGTGGAAATTCAAGCGATAAATCAATGGTTAGCGGCTGTTGCGATACCGCAAGGTCATTTGATCTTGTGATTGAAAAGAAGTGGAGAATACTGGAAATCTGGGGAAGCTGGTGGTCGCGCAGTCTCCAGGGAACACTACCGGGTTTTGTCGGTAAGCTATCACTGAAGATAACTTGCGTAATAGCTCCTAGTGAGTAGAGGTAGTAATAATATTCCTTTTGAGATAATGATTTGCCCAGGTTCGATATGATTTAGACACAATCACTCTTTCTACTTCCGTAAAATATTTTTCATTGTTGGCTAAATATTTTTAAATGATAAAATCATGTTTCTTCCTTGTTAATTTATTTATTTAAAATTTTACTTAGTTATTTATGAATTTAAAAAAAGACTATGACGTCTTACCGGAAAATAATTGTCAACGAAATACTAAATGAAATTAATTCTAATTATTGAAATGTATTTATATAAATGTGTATTGTTTTAGTTGACTGGGTTTATAGATAATTCATTTTACAATAAATGAAGTCGATTTTTTTAACAAGAAATAATTAATAACTAATAAAATGTTTGCTTATCTGTCGATCGATTTTTTTATGTGTGAGAAAGGTGATAACACATGAAGTTGCTTAGCATATTCTGATATATTTTAATCAATAAGAACACATCTGTGAGAAATGTGTATAAGAAAATAGGAGAGTAGAAAGTCAACTTCTGGTTTACTTTCTGCAACCTTGTAACTCTCGCTTCCCTTATTTTGTCCTTTAGTCTTCACATTCCATGAGCGATGTTTCTGACAAGGGGAGAATTATTGCTGTTTTCTAAGTCTGAATCTATCACATCTAACACTTATTGTTGGCTAGTTTTTGACCTTGAAGTAGAACACGTATTTACTTCTTACATCAAGTGGTGTCGTGGCTTGTCTGGAGCGATTTCTATTCTTCTCTCTCTCTCTTTCTCTCTCTCTCTCTCTCTCTCTCTATATATATATATATATACATATATACATTTATATATATATACATATATATATATAGATACATATATATAAATATATATATATACATACATATATATATATATATATATATATATATATATATATATATATATATATATATATATATATATATATAGATAGATAGATAGATAGATAGATAGATATACATATTGAATGTAAGGAGAAATATTATGTTTCATCAAGACCACCAGAGAGCAATGTTTCTTCCAATCTATCCATCTAACACATATCGTAAGTTGGTTTTTGACCTTGAAGTAGTTTTTTTTTAGTACCTTACATCAAGTGGCCTAATGCTTTGTCTGAAGCAACTTCCCCCCAAAAGAAACGTTTGGATACCATCAATTTCAAAACATTATCATATATGAACCATGCTTTCCTAGCCAACTGTTAGGAGAAATGTTTCGAATTGGATCTAAATGTCTTTATTCTTAAAAGGGTAATTGATAACTGCGCGGCGGTAGAAATGTTTCCAACCGACTTTAATTAAATGAAACCAATCAAAATACTCTGTACGCTGAATAATTAATATGAATCCAATTATACGATTGTAACCATGAATAATCAGAGACGCTAAGTTTGGTATGTTGACGTGTATGTCAAAGAGGTAGGTAGCGGTATATATATATATATATATATATATATATATATATATATATATATATATATATATATATATATATGTGTGTGTGTGTGTTTTGGCAGTATTTTTCTGTAGTACAAATGTTGTTTACTATGACAGAAAACTTATGTCTTGATATCATTTCGTATATGAGTCCAAGTGCTATTGGGGGACTGTGTCTCCGACCGCGAAAAGACATATACGTTGCCTTTACTACTACAACTTTGTCGAGGAGATTAAAAAATGAATTTATCCTTACCAGCGCCATAGCTCAGCACTTTAATAATCAGTCCGCGCTACCAATTTTTGAAACTCTTAGAAGAAAACAACACCATATTAGAACATACTAATAATAAACAAACAACTTTATATATTATACATAACAACAAAAAAAGCTTTTAACAGAATTAACGTTAACAATAGTGATATCATTCCTAATTTTTTATAGTTCACACATTAATTCCGTGTTAATAATATAACCTAAACCTCCCATTACTATTAGCATTACAAATATTGGCTTTACCTGATTCTACTGAAGATGTACCCGAATGAGCTAGAAAGTACTTAGGACAGATACAGTTATGGCAGATTCATAAGTCAATTCTCTACCGAAACAAAGACCCTGTTTCAGCAAATGGAAAGAATCCACAAAAGGATATCAAGACATAAGTTTTCTGTTATATTAAACAACATTTGCACATATATATATATATATATATATATATATATTTATATATATATATTTATATATATATATAAATTTATATATATATATATATTTATATACATATATATAAATATATATATAAATATATATATATATGTATAGATAGTTTAATCGATAGATACATATATAGATATAGATATATATATATGTATAAATATATATATGTATATATATGTATGTAATTTCATATCATTTCAATATTATAAATAACAAATTCACGTCATTTCATAAAACTGTTTTTTAAACTCATTAAAAATCGTATGAAATGACGTGAATTTGTCATTTAAAACATTAAAATGGTATAAAATTACATAAAAATATTGAATATAGCATAGTTCGTGCCTTAAACTATTGTGCTATTATAATTACTTCATGTTGTACCATTTATATTTGAATAAAAAATATAAACATAAATTTAAAAAATACACACACACACACCTATATATATACATATATATATATATATATATATATTATAGAATTAAAAAAAAACAGGAAACGTTATTATTTATATATATTTATTAAATGAATAAAATCATTTTTCATATATATATGCCTCTGAGACTTTTGCCGTGACACGGCCTTAACGAAGAGTTATTTACTTTCATTTTTTTCTTCATCATTTTGTTAGTGTTAAAATTGCAAAAAAATCCACACGTGGTTTAAAGAGAGAAAGTTTGTCTGGTCTCTTGCACGGTCCCAAAGAAAGAAATTTGAAGGAGTGTCACATCTTTACGAAACGCTCTTTGAAATGTATTATAGAATTTTGAAAGACACAAGAAATGTTACTTTTAATTTTTTTTATATATATATTTAGGAATTAAATCATTATTCATAAGGCATATGTTTCGAAATATTATTTGATCCATATAATAAATATATATAAAAAATAAACGTGTCTTGTTTTTCTTTTAATTCTATGATACATTTAAGACAGGATGTCCTTAAATATGTGTACACACCTTCAAATTCACACACACACACACACACATATATATATATATATATATATATATATATATATATATATATATATATATACATATATTAATATATATATGTATATATATATATTAATATATACATATATATTAATACATATATACATATATTTATATATATAAAGGAGCTAATGCATATATATTATTATACGAGCCATGAGTTGATAAATATTTGTTTTTAATATTGTAATTCCTATATAACAAAAATGCATGCTACTATGTACTCGACTTCTAGGATTGAGTTATATTTGCAATTTATTTTATTAGCTAGAATTTATGATTAACTTTATTATTCACCCATCAATGTCATCGATATGTATGTCTATCTATCTTAGCAATTGTTATCCCAAATCATATTGAATCGGTTAATTTATTTTAGAGTTAATCCTGTACACGCGAATGTATAGAAACATACACAACCTAACTTCATATCAATAGATGAACCATCTGTAATTTTACTATACATAAATAAAGTAGACACTTTTCTTTTCTGGTCGTGTTCGTAACTATGGTAATGGCGTAGAGTGTTTGTGTAATACTGATGAGATGAAATCTTTCACAATATGCGATTCGCTTCGTCCGTTGCGCCCATTGTTGTCTCTGGTTCCTTTTTTATTCTCTTTGTCATTTTCAGAAGACAAGAAATGGCGAGTCATCACCTCCGGAAATAACTCAGAAAAACGATGACAAACACTAAAAGCTTCCGACAGCGTTTGCAATAAGTATACTTGTGACAAAGGCGATTCGGACGATACCAGAACAACGTAAGAAATGATATTTTCGAGTCTGACGATGACGTTGACAAAATATCCTAAGAAAAACATTCAATAGACACAACATATATATAATACATCACTAAATAAGCTTCGGATCCGACGCATGAAACAATAAAAAAAAATCTTAGGAAAAAATCGACTATATCTACCAGCATAATCTCATTTTACGTTATACACAGATTCTCACGCTTCTCTAAAAAATGCGATGCTTTTTTTTGTGCCGCAATTTGTCTTTGTCTTTCAAAATACGCTTCAGTTTCCGATATCACTTCTTTACTGGATCAAAATATGTTTCCTTAGAGTATTCTTTTAAGGGCTACACCGGGAACACCAAATTTTTTTAGAAGCGTTTTGTCGCAGTAAAAATAAACTGATTTCAGAATAATTATTCGCATGGAAATAAATCACTGACGGATGTAGTGAGTTAGCAGATATACATACGATTGAAAAGTAGGGGTAGTCATTTTGTCTATCACACAATTTTGAATCCGTTGGATGACGTGCCAAAAAACTGAGAACAATGCCGTACGTCATATAATACGTTACACGAATCGCCGGCGGTCGACAACAATATTCTCTCCGAATGAAAGGAATAATGCACGAGAAATTGAGGCGCCACTATTACAGGACATACAAAATAAAATCTTTCTGAAGATCGTATGGAGGCATTAACGATTGCCAGAAGCATGTGTTAGTCTACTGAGGAAAGATAATCGTGTATTGATGCATGTATTTCGCTATCTATCTTTCTCTGTATATGTATATATATATATATATATATATATATATATATATATATATATATATATATAAATAGATAAATAGATAATATATATATACATACATATCTATATATATATAAATGTATTTATGTATACGTATATAAACTGTGTTTCTCGCTTTATTGCAGATCATAATATTGTTAATAACTTCAATAATATAACTCGAACAAGTTTTAAATATTGCACACTGAAAGAGTGCTCCTAAGTAGGTAAGATACCAAAATATTTTGCAAATCTGTACTATATGTCTAGAGTTATAGACATTTATGTATTTGTTAGCCATTTTTACTGTTTCTCGCTTTATTGTAGGTTTGTTCAAATACAGTCCATAGGTGAAAACAAATTTGACTTAGCAGGGTTTATTATTTTAATCATTTAAATCATAAGTAACAATATGAATGAAATGAAGGAAGAAATCACCAGATATGCACCACCAAATTGAATCATTTATCAACAAATCTCCAATTTCTTGAAATTACCCTCTGCAGTCTCCCATCAACAGATGAAGTCAATCTGTTGATTTGGGAAGTTGTTATGCTACTAGCAACATCAACAATTTTATTCCAGAGGGCATATTTTGATGTAAATTTCTGTCCTCCTTCATAAACCTTCCTCTTTAAATTCACCAGAGCTTCTCAATTGGGTTTAAGTCAAAAGAACAAGGCGGCCAGGTCATGAGACTCTCTCCCTTGATGCCCAGAGACGCGAGGAAGGTAGTCGTAGCCTTTGCTGCGTGAGATGAAGCATTGTTGTGCATAAAAATCAGTTGACGTAGACGTCCAGCCAAGGTGGAAAATGCTCATCTAAGAACCATATGTATGCTGGCACTCGGAAAGGTCCAATTAATTCATGACCTATGATACCCGCCCCAAAATAACTCCCCCGCCATCTTGTTGGCGACGAACGCGATGTGAGATAGCAGCTCCGGTAGGACTCCAAACTTTAGCCCATCCATCCGGACCATCAAGTGTGGCTCTAGAATATCTGTGAATAGAACCTGTTGGAAGTCCGTTTTCATGTATTTTTCTGCCCACGCAATGCGTTTTCCCTTATGGGTTTTGTTCAAGGAAGGCCTGGAAATGGGCTTCACGTTCCTGGCTATCTCATTCAAGACACTGCATCTGGTCTTCCTGGACATCGGAACAACGCCAGCTTTGCCAAAAATGTAGGCGCTAGTGCCATTTGGTTCCCTAATAATCTGTCTGCGTATTTCTCGCATATCGCGAGGGGAAATGCTCCTTCTTGTACCCTTATCTTTCCTTGGTGCAGTGTTGGGCTTCTCCAGAAAAGAAACAATGGTTATCTTATCCCTTCCCAGTTCCTTGGCTAAATCCAGAAGTGTCAGTCCTTCTGCAAGGCCAACTACAACCCTTTGCCTTTCAGTAGCAGTCAAACGTCGATTTTGGGGCATTTTTACAAACCTGCAATAAAGCGAGAAACAGTGAAAGTGGCTAACAAATACATAAATGTCTATAACTTTAGAAATATAGTATAGATTTTCAAAATATTTTGGTATCCTACCTACTTACGAGCACTCTTTCAGTGTGCAAAATTTCAAACTCGTACGATTTATATTATTGAAGTTATTAACAATATTATGATCTGCAATAAAGCGAGAAACACAGTTTGTATACGAGGTCTGTCCAAAACGTATCCGACCTTAGGCCAGAAAAATATTTCAAATATGTGATGGGGCTGGGACCCTAATTTCCTTCAAAGTATATGGCAAATGAAAAAGGAAAATAATTAGATGGTGGCAGATCACTTCCTTATAATTATACGGAATTATTATACCACTGCCAGCTTCTAATTGTTTCACATATTTGTATTTTCTTGCTAATATCGGCCGTAAGCACTGAGACTGATGGCAAAAATTATTTGTACTTGTATCATTTTATTTTTTAAGCAAATCAGCATGAGGAATAAAGACGAAACGTTGATGAATACATAAATATTCTTTTGGTTGTTTTTTTTCATTTTCTATTACGTCGGAATATTTTATTCTTGTTATATATATATATATATGTGTGTGTGTGTGTGTGTATATGTGTGTAAATATTAGTGTTAAAAAAGAAATTTATTATATCTATTGGAGGTATCTTGCTAGAAAATATATAACTATAATTTATTGAGTCAAATATCAATTTCCAAGGAAGTAATAATACACATTATGTATTATTTGAATTTATTTATTTTATTTTCTACGAAAAAAGTAACATCTCGAAAACAAGTTTAGATTGCAAGCGGCCCTCGACATTCTCATTAATTAATGTGGCATTATTAAAAACAAAATAACAAATGGCTGTCGTTAAACAGGAATATCGTTTCCGGTTTGTTTATTCATTTTATATTCTCACTGTTCATTGAGTAGGTGTTCAACCGTGACATTTAATTTCACCAGACAAAATATGACGCTTTTGTTTTCGTCAACGAATAGACAAATCGATACGTAATTAGACCTGGTGCAATTGATAAAAATATATGATATATAACTATTTAATACATAAAATAATACAAAAAAAACATACTAAATAAGGCTAGTATTAAATGTTTCTGTGTCTGGATATACAGGGTGACCTCCCAAAAACGGGCCCCAAATCTAATTAGGCCTCGTTTCGTCCGAATTAAATGAATTTTGGGGCATAAGTAGTTTATTATATTCACAACATCATATCAAAACACTAGGGTATTTTGCCTTTTTTTCTCCGTTCTACAGCATGTTTTCTAGATGGACTCCTTTTAGCTCCGTGCATTTCTTGAGGCGCAGAACGAAGTTGTCCATGACGTTCTTACAGACTGAATTGGGAATGGCTCTCCTCTCCTCCATGATGGCTTCCTTGAGTTCCGTGATGGTTCTGGGTTTCCTTGCGTACATTCTGTCCTTAAGATAGCCCCCCCCCCCCAAAAAAAAAATAATCTGGGATCTTAGGTCCGGGCTATGGGGAAGCCACTCAAAATTAGTGTTGAGACTGATCACTCGGCCTCCGAATTTCTCTTTCAGCCAATCTCAGGACAGGTTTGAGGTGTGAGAACTTGCTCCGTCTTGCTGGAACCAGAACTTGCTCATGAGCGACGGGTAGAGTGTCTTGAAGGTTTTGAGGACCTCCACATACCGCTCCTTGGTGACTGTCACTGCTGCGCCAGATTATTCGATTAAGATTGGTCTGATGATGCAATTAGGAGAGTGCAGGGGCTTGGTGGCTACTTCATTGGGTTTGGAGGACACCGAGAAGACAGAGGAACTATTTTTAGGAACTATTTATACTAAAAGTGTATGGGTGTGTGTATGCGTGTATATCTATGTTACGAATATGCTCATGTACGGTTTGTGTATGTGTATATATATATATATATATATATATATATATATATATATATATATGTATATATATATATGTATATATATATGTATGTGTATATGGGTGTCTGTATGTATGTGCATGTATATGTGTGTGTGCGTGTGTATACATGTATCTGTATGTATATGTATACATATATGTGTGTATGTGTATAGAAATACGTGTATAGGTGCATATAGCTGTATATGTTTAGTCTGTATAGACGTATGGATGTATGTATTGAATATATATCTAGAATATTCTTATTTCTTTATTTTTTATTTTTTATTGAATATACATCTAGAATATATTTATAAGCACGTATGTATTCTGAATATATGCTTGATTGATAGTGGATCTGTGTATGTGTCCATGTTTAGATGTGTATGTATATCAATGTCCGTTTATTTATTTATCTGTTTGTTTATTTAGGTGTGTTTGGGTATGTATCAGAGTTTGTTTCTATATGTGTGATTCTTGATATATAAATAAGATATTTATACTTGAGTGAGTCTGTAAAGCTAGGTAGGCCAGAAAGCAGAGTGCAATAAAATGATGACAAGAAAAGGCAATGGAGACGCCATAAAAGGTAATAAAAAATTTTTTTTTTAAAAGAGACAACCACTGGCAAAAAAGGTCAACTAGTGAAATAGGTAATCCGATACTAATTCATAAGAAATAGAAAATGCTAGATCCCAAAAAGAGTTATTTAAGATAGAAAATTCTTCAAATCCATCCATTTCTCGAAAATTCTTGGTCTGATGAGGTTGACTTTCTTGGAAAAGTGCAACCGAAACATGTATGCACATATGTAACCAATAATGTTTGTATAAATAAAAAATTTATACTTATATATATATATATATATATATATATATATATAGAGAGAGAGAGAGAGAGAGAGAGAGAGAGAGAGATAGAGAGATATAAAGTGGAGAACTAAAAGCGAACTTTTAGGAAAGGTAAAACCTATTGTGAAAAGTATACAGCTCAATATACTGGATAGGGCTGATATATAGGTAGAAGGATGAAAAGGAATTAGAATTCGTGGATGCAACAAGGCTCAAGAATCATTGAGCCTTTTTTCAAATTTTAAATCTTGGCCTTTGTCAACTTATCTATCATGGCACTTTCCTCTGTTGATAAGATTTTGATCTTTGAAAAGCCTGGCTTAAGGAAAAAATAATTGAATACATTGTTTTTTGCGGGAATATACTTTGCATTGAACAACTGAATTGAAAAAAAGATCTGCCTCCGTCGCTTTTCTAATTCCTTTTCATCCTTATATATATATATATATATATATATATATATATATATATATATATATATATATAATTATTTCAACAATCAGACTACGTCGCAGCCCACAACCTATGAAAGAAACAGACCGGAAGTCCGAAGTCCGAGACTCGAGTTTCGCCCTCCTTTGAGCTCATCAGTAGAACACATCCGAACTCACGATTCGAAAACCGAGTCACTTGCATGCCAAGCTAGTACTCTGCCACTGAGCTACCTCGCCACATTGAGAATGTCTATTAATTTACACACATTAAGCAAACCGTGGCGAAGGCCGACTGTGGAATGTACCTACTCTTCTCAACTAGGGGTTAAGTCATTCTACTACTTAGAACCCAGGCCGATGTCTCACAGGAGTAGGTAATTCCACATTCAGCCTTCGCCGCGGTTTGCTTTATCTGTGTAAATTAATAGACATTCTGATGGTCTGTTCTTATTAAAATCAAAAAAAAATAATATGTTCTATAGGTTTTACAGGTTTCACGCACGTTTTCGATTCTTCGTCGAATCATCTTCAATTGTCAAACGCAAATGAACAAAAAAGCTGGAGAAAGAAGAGAATTTTAAAAAAGACATCAGAGAAACGCGCAAAGGTTTTCGCATTGTTCCAGGAAGTCGTTGACGATTTTAATTCAGCAACACTGGATGGCATCACAGAACAAAATCGTGTTACGTTAAGCATTTAAAATGTTACTACTGGTTTCATATGATGTTGTTAATTTTATGTTGTTGTGTTTTTTATGTAGATAGCTTCGAGTATTTTTAATTTTTTTAAATTGGTTTCGGAATGTATAATTTTAGTGTCATTAACTAGGAAGTGTCTTCAATCAGGGAAAGGATAGTTATGTTTTGTAGATATTGTTAAATTGAGCTAGAGTTTACAAGATGCATAGTGAAGTGTCGGGATAGGGTAGTGCTTGTAAAACCAATGTAGCTCTTAGCTTTATTAATATTATTATGGGAGTTACACTCTCCCAAAAGGCATTTAAACTTATAAATAACATTGGTTCTTTCTAGTGGTGTTTGAGTTGGGGAGTTGTTTTTTTACTACAAGATTTTGGTGTTAAGATTTCTAATTTCATTGTTATTGTCAATTTGAGCAATATATCTGTGTATAATATTTTTCATGTCTTTTCCTTCTAATCTGAAGTTTATATATATATATATATATATGCATATATATATGTGTGTATATATGTGTGTATATATGTGTATATATGTGTATATATGTGTGTATATATATGTGTATATATATATATATATATGTGTATATATATATGCGTGTATATATATATATATACATATATATATACATATATATACACGCATATATATACACATATATATATATACACACACATATATATACATATATATACACACATATATACATATATATATACACATATATACACATATATATATATACATATATATACATATATACACACATATATATATATACATATATATATATATATATATATATATATATATATATATATATATATATATATATAATTACTTCTACAATTAGACTACCCCGCAGCCCACATAAACCATGAAAGCCACAAACCGGAAGTCTTGGACTCGAGTTTCGCCCTCCTTTAGGTTTATGAGTAGAACATATCTGAACTGAAGATTCGAAACCCGAGTCACTTATATGCGAGGTGAGTACTCTGCCACTGATCAACCACGCTACATACAAGAAAGTATATTAACTAACATAGACTAAGCTTACTACGTGGAAGACTGACTGTAGAATATATCTACTCTTCTCAACAAGGGGTGTTGTGATCCAACTACTGACAATCCAGGCTGATGTCTCACAAGTAGGATTTTATACACCCTAGGACGATGTCATCCAACAAGTTTACCCAGAGAGCAAATAAAGAAGGAACAAACCATAGCTAAACAACTGTTATTAATTAGATGTTTATTTTTTGTTAATCAAATGTTTTTAAATAAAGTGTTTTTTTGTGCACCGAAAATTTTAAAGGATGTTTATTTATATAACAAACAACAAAACCATTTTTTAACCAATTTCTTGTTTGTTTGTTTTTTCATTCTCTTTTTAATATTTTTTCTTTTTAACATTTTCTGGGTCAAGGTTTAGGGTTAAGTTTAGTCTTTCGCTAAAGTGACTGTTGCTGGCAGTACTAAATGAGTCCTTCGAGAGATTCGACGCGCTGACATAGATCGTAAAAATTAATTGTTTTTTTTAACACGCTGCATATCGTAAAAATTATTTTCTTCCAAAAGTTATCGTCTGTTTGCTTGCAACCTGATTGCCTAATGACTGCTGCAACCTGATTGGTTAATAGTTTCGTCAACTCTCAGGCGCTTCCGAGACCTGCCCGAACGTAAACGACGTTCTCTATAAAAGAACTACTAAATTAAACTAAATGTATCACACATTACGAACGCTTACGCATAGCATCTGTGTTCCAAAATTCCTAACGATCGGTTAGTTTTGGAGAGAATCTTGTACAGACGAATATATAAACATATACCAACATCTACCCCCATATGGATAGAGGTATCAGATTCTTCCGTGTGCTGTACTCGTGTTAAAGAAAGTATATACTCTCTTAATATTCTAGATGCTAACGGCAATCGCAATTTTGAGAAACGATTAAAAACGAATTTCCTACTAAAATACATACTTTTTTTTTATTAGAATGACGCACCTTAAAACGTAGCGAAAAAGTGACGTCGGCAAACACTTTGTGTGAACATCATTTTCGTTTTTTTTTTTTCTCATCAATCAATTACATTGTTCTTTTCTTACTGATTACCCATAATTGGTAATGTCTATTTTCAATTACTTATTACCGATATCTTTAAATTGGTTCCACCTTTATTCCTTCTAATACCTTGAAGAATGAATGAAATAGAACTTCGGTCCGGAAATTTTATAGGTGCGTTTCATCAAACGATTTTCAAATAACTTTAATAAGACTTTTTTGATAATTGCTATGAATACTAGTTAGCTGTTCTTTTCTCAGGCTTCATGCATTTCTATAACAGAATTCGTCTGTCGTATTGTATATCCCCTTCTACTAGGAAATAGAATTTCATCGGGAACGCACAAATTGAATAGACACGTCTTATTATAGATATCCCTGTGAACTTGCGTTTCTGTGTGTTTGCTGCACGGGTAGTGATTTTTCGCTCGTTCTCTTTGTCCGAATTCTATGCTTGATTTTGATACTGGTCGTGGTGCTGATCATGTGGCCACGGCCACTGCTGTTGCAGAGGGGTTTACATTCCGAACCATACGACAGCTAAAACTTTTTTAAAAGTTATAGGATTTACTCTTGTGGGGATTAAAGGTTCAACTTAGTCGATACTAAGCATACAATTAAGAATTACTTACTGCTTCTACCTGGTCGATAAAAAGAGATCAGCCCATCACGTAGGCTCAGTACAAAATTCTGTACAACTCCTTGAGTTTAACATAAAGAGTTCGGAGTTCGACAAAAGACACTTGAAGATGTTAGAGATTACCGAAAATTTGTGAGAATAAAATCCCAAGTGAGAACAGTAATCGATAACCCGAGTAATACAATTATAAACATTGCTATGCTTTTTTAAAATTAATATTTCAACTTCAACCAAAATATATCATTAAACAAAACTTATGAATTATTTTAATTTGTTTAACGAATATGCTTATAAATTGTGAATATAATCATTAAATAATACTAGCAGTATCCCATGGAAATTCCACTTCGTTTTCTACATCAATATGTATAAGTTACTGTAAGTGACAACAATTCTCTTTAAATAATTAGTATCTGTCTGGGTTAATACTAGATAAATAGAAGTCTTTGTTTGTCTGTAAAGATAATTGTCATTGTCAGCTAAATAAATGGAATAATAATATCACTTCATTAATTCATTCATATATAAACAGTGTAGCATTCTAATTCTTTTAAAGACAATAACTATCTTCGGTTTACTTCCGGTAAAACATCATTTTCAGCTAAATCTTCTACAAATCAATTAAACGAATGTTACTGTTTTTAAATGTATTTATTAAAAATGCTATTATTTTAATCAAATAAAAGACGCAATCTTATTTTGGAACAATTTTATCATAGTCACATCCAATTAATATTTATTCAACATAGAACCTATTTTACAATGGATGTGAAAAGTGATAGCGTACGTACACACATGATAGGCCTTGGCGTATTACTATGTAGATGTACATATCTTAAGTTCGATTCGATGTAAACAAGTCGAAAAAAATGCCAGATGTTAAATGTACTTTTGCTAACGGAGAAACAAGTTACTAACAGAATACATCGTACATTTCTTGTAAGCAAGTATTAAATCTGATTGTTGATTCCTACAAAAACTTGGTCGGAAGATGTACAAGAAAGAAATAAAAAAGACTTACATTCGAGATACGGCTTCGATTTCTTACTTTCTTTCTTCAATTGCATTTTTCTTTCGCTGGAGAGATTGGATTTGGTAAAGTTACATAAATAACAGGAACGGATATTCTTGAGATGCGTCCCGTCTATCTGCTCGTTTATCGATAAAAATGGTGTTTCACACGAAACTGTGACAGACTTACAAAAATGCTCCTCTGAACTGAAGTATTACATACCTAGTACACTGCTAATTCAAACTTATCCATAACAGACAAACTTAAATCACACACACACACGCGCACACACATACACACACACACATATACATATATATATATATATAAAGTGGTGTACTAAAAGCGAACTTTTAGGGAAAGTAAAACCTATTGTGAAGAGTATACAGCTCAATATCCAGGATAGAGCAGGTAGAATGAAGAAGAATGGAAAGGAATTAGAGAAGCAAAAGCCAAATCATAATTCAATTCAATTGCTCAGAGCAAGGTATATTCCGCAAAAAAGGCAATTTATTCAAGTTAAATTTTCCTTAAGCCAGGCTTTTCAAAGATCAAAATCTTATCATCAGAGGAAGTCGCTGGGATAGATAAGTTGGCAAAGGCCAAGATTTAAAATTTGAAAAAATAAAATAAAAGTTGTAGGGGAAGAAACATAGGGCAAAATTCTGCCCGAATGCAAGCAAATGTCCGATTGCTAAAAAGTCCGGTGAGAATGAGATGTAGATAGGTAGGTCGTTAAAAGGCCCGAAAGGTTGTGAGAGAGGATTCAAAGTTAAATTCCAAGAAGCCACAACTTCAGGTGCGGCGAAAATAGAAAATCCAAAGGGTAAAATGTCCAATAAGAGATACGCTCGTGGATGCAGGCAGGCAGGCTCAGAAGAGAGTGAGGTGGAAAATATTCGCCATTAACAATACTTCCTGGGCAGAGATGTCAAAGAAAATGCTTTAAAATGGGAAAAAATGCAGCGAAAATATTTTAAAGTTAGCCCGAAGAGAAAGCCGGCTTGAAAATAAGGAAAGGCAGAAACTCTTGTGCGACCAGTAGGCAGGGAGGGAATGAGTAAGGGGTGTGGAGGGGGAGAGAGGAACGGGTGCGAAGAAGGAGAAGGGGTGCGGAGAGTGAATGCGGTTAAAACTAAGAGTGTGATTGTGGGGGTGAGTCGCATGAAAGTAGAAATTGGATGTTAGCGCGAATTAGGGTTCAACTAGAAAAGGGAAAGGATGGAGTAGGAGTAAGTCAACGAGTGCTGGGAGGGAGAGTTCAAATACCAGAATGCGTCTATGAATAGAGTTCGGGGTTTAGTTGTTTTATCAGGAGACCTTACTTATAAACAATGAGGCAAAATATATTGACGGGTAGAATTAGAGAAATAGTAAGAATAAAAATTAAAAATTGAAAGATTAAAAAAGTAAAAAAGTAAAATAAGAATCGAATTAAAATTAAAGATAAAAATAAAAATAAGAAAATAAAAATAAAAAATGAAAAAGAGATAATAAAATTAGTATTAGTTTTAAGCTCGCAAGGAAAATTATGGGTTGCCCGATAAGAAAATAATAATAGAATGAGGGAAAAAGTCGATAAAATTGGAACTCGAAAATGAGTATTAGAATGAGGAAAGAGTAAATTAGACCTCGAAAGGATATCCGGAATGGGAATCCCCAAGGTGGTTAAAGGTATGGGTTGAAATAAAATGAGCTGTTACGGGACGCTAGTGCTTTATGGAAGAGGGAGAATTAAACTTTGAAACAATAAAATTTTCAAAAAAAGGTATATGGAGGTTGATTAAGAAAATTATTAATTAGGTTAATGATGGCAGAAAGAAGCAAGAGACATACGAAGTTAAAGTAGTGACAACAGATTAAACCAGAGTGAGAATGGAGATCGCAGTTAAAAGTAAATATTATGGGGGTTAAAAGATGTAGAGTGAGGGCGGGTTAGGGGTTGAACATGATCTGAGAGAAGTGAGCGAAGGGCGAAGTAAACTAAGGGGGAATAATCGAGGCTATTAAAAGAGTGAGAAGAATTATTTAAAAGTAAAAGCAGGAGGGGAAAAAAATTAGAGTGTACAGAGAGAACAGTAAGGAGTTCGATATCGGAGTGTGCAAAGGGGATTAAGAGTAGATAAGGCGAATCAACAAGTGAAAAAAGGGCTAGGGTATAATAAGAAAATGGTGGGTTAGTTATCAGGTTGAGAGGGAAGGATAGAAGTTTGAAAGTGTTGATGGGAAGCGGAAGAATGTATTAAAAGAAGTTAAAGGGGAAAGAAATAGAAGTCATATAAAAATTATACGGTTAAGGAGGTTAAGTAGAATGATTTAGGGGTTAGTGGGAGAAAGGTATTAAAGTTGAGGGAATTGTGAAGCTAACGGAGTTTATGGGTAATTTGTTAAGTTAAGAGGAGGCTAAAGGGATGAGGGGGATATATGCAGAGATTATAGAACAACAGGAATTAGAACAATCTGAAAGGAGATTCGAGATGTAGGGAGGGAAGATCCGAGATGATGGGAGGGTATTTAATCAAATGGGGGAGGGGTGTCTGGGGGATTACTATGGTTGCTATACTTGAATTTACGTTTATGCCTGCAACTGGAGATAAGTTCATTCTTAGAGTTAAAATGTTTTTAGATTTATTAGCAGTAGCTATCATAAAGGTTTCCAAAGTACAAAGTTGGCAATGGGATGCTCCCGGGGTATATGATTTGGACTTTTTAAGTATTGACCAGTGAAGTGAATAGGGAGTATTTTTAAGATTGAGGTTTCTAATTAAATTAGAAAGTGAAGTGCCTTTGCTATTATCGTTGCTATTTTTAAAGGAATAGATACGGTTAGAGATCCGGGTCTTAATGGGGAAAGAGGACGCCCCAATATATGTGTGTATCTTGAAGGGTGGTGCTATAGTTGTATTGAGATTGCTAGTGGTATTAGATGAGATTTGGGTTTGAAGATTCGAGTTATGCGAGGGAGGTTGTTTGAAGAAATAGGGCGGAGCGGATATGGGGGAAATGTGAGTTAGCCCATGGGTACTATCTATTATTGGGGGTGCTTGGTTAGAGGTATGGCTGCATAAGTGGGAGTCTTGAGGAGAAGCGGATTGGGGTTGAGGGGAGATGCAAAATTCGGGTGGAGTATGGGAAATATGATTGCTCACAACATTGGTGGAGCGGGGTAATTGTTTCACAGTACAAGCGTATATTACGTCCTTCTGTACACAATTGTTGTTTAAGGGACAATCTCTGGGTTTACGGCAGTTACAAGTGGTGAGGGATGCGGTGGGTGGTTGTTGTTGGATATGTTTGATTGCATGGAAAGTTAATAAAATTGAAATATAAGCCAAATTAGCAATACAAGATTAATACTGGTCACCCCTGAAGAAGGAATTTTATTCCGTAATCGATAGGATTAATGTAAGAAAATAAAAGAAAAAATTAATCTTGTATTGCTAATTTGGCTTATATTTCAATTTTATTAACTTTCCATGCAATACTTTGAAACTTGAACGATAAACACACACAACTTACTTGATAGCGTGCCAACGCATTCTTCGTTCGACACCGGTTTTTTGAATTCTACCCGCCATTCATAACAGCAAGGCGATGACGTCGTACCATCATTGACGTTTATTAAATTAACAAAGAAATAAGTTTCTTTATTCTTGTTTTTTGATGAAAAAAAAAAAAAAGACTCAATACTGGTCACCCCTGAAGAAGAAATTTTATTCCGTAATCGATAGGATTAATGTAAGAAAAAAAAAAAAAAATAAATTAATCCTGTATTGCTAATTTGGCTTATATTTCAATTTTATTATATATATATATATATATATATATATATATATATATATATATATATATATATATATATATATATATATATATATAAATTTAGATATATATATACATATATATATATATATATATATATATATATATATATATATATATAATAACGAGAGCTAGTTTGCTTGAGGCATTGTGTGTAATACGTATATAGAAAAGTATTAGAAGTATATCACAATGCATTGTAATAGCCTTCTAATACTCTTCTCTATCTCTTATATATATATATATATATATATATATATATATATATATATATATATATATATATATATAAAAGAGTGAGGCTACCAGCATTTGTAAATTTGTAAAACACTTTTTTCAAAAATTGTTTATTATTTTATTATTTTATAATTTTGTAATTTTATTATTTATAAAGTAATTAAATAATAAACATATTTTGAAAATATTTTATTTAAACTTTACAAATGTTTGTAGCATCACTTCTTTGAATATTCATTTTCTCTCGTTGGAACTGCTCTACCATTTACTTTCTCTCTCTCTCTCTCTCTCTCTCTCTATATATATATATATATATATATATATATATATATATATATATATATATTATATATATATTTGTGCGTACATGCTTCACTCCTAAGCTTCTTAACTTATCATGATGAATTTTAGCACACATCTGCTAGGCATACGAATGTGTAATGTGAAATATATTTAGTTTTATTTAGTTTTATTCAAATAGGACAAGGAGGTTGTGGAAGCCCTTCTGTTAAATTTCAGACACCCATGATTTTCTAAAAGCTAACTATATTTATTAGACATCAATTAATAAATATTCACGTGATTTGAGTTATTTAAAGGGGTTTCTGACTCTTTAATACGTAAAAGATTGCATCAGGTCACAGGTACTTTCTGGAGCAATAGACCTATCTAATCATTTTTCCAATGACACGGACAACGGACTGGATATGCATCTTCCATTTTAAAACTAAGTTAAACGTCAGACCTAGGTATTTATCAAATTAAGAGGTGTCTTTTAGGAGAGAGCGATTCATTGATTCTTAAAACTAAGAAGCGTCCTTATATTATACGCGTTCAGTGATGATAATTCTATTTTAAAGACGAGCGGAGAAGCAGGGCATCTGCTAAAGTTATTTGGGCGTCTCTAAGAACATACATCATTAAAAACAGCCCTTATTCATTCGGGCAACTGTTTTTCTTATGTTTCCTTATTGTGCTTTCTTGTCTTTGCCGTTCGATATTGGATTCTCCAAGCCGCCATTAATTAAAAGAAACCGTTTCTTATTCATTCACATGATTATTGTTTGAGGCAAATTAGCGCAAACAGATTTAATCGCCATACACAAAGAAACGCGAATGTTCTCGGAGGATGTTGTTGTTTGAACAGACAACAACATTAGAATTGATCGCTTCCAGAAAAACGGCCAGTGAATGCAAGAATCGGGGCATTGATAAATAAATATAAGTATTGTATTTTCACTTATCAATGCGTGTAGAAATCAGTCTACCCCCGTCGAGAGCCCAGGTTCTATTAGTCTGCCGAAAAACCTACTCGGGCGCCGAAGATAATAAAATACAAGGTTTGTAAAAAAACAGTCAGAGAAAGCATCAGAGAGAGAGAGAGAGAGAGAGAGAGAGAGAGAGAGAGAGAAAGAGAGAGAGAGAGAGGGGAAGTTACTTTCATAAACGTTTGAGAAAACCAGACAGATAGATAGACGGCTAGCCCGCCCAACTAAAAATGTTGGTTTCAAGGAAATCGTTCCAGAGAAGGCATAAAGCCACTTATAAAGCCACTTGATGCGACGAGCTAACAAGAATGAAATACGATTATTGCATAGACAGGCGATGTCTTGAAAAGACGAATGCTATATAGGTAGGAGGAAAGCAGCCAGCAGGAAGAGAGTCATACAAGCTTGCAGTTTATTGAAATAAGCCAGATGTATAAGAAACTTTTTTTTTTTTTTTTTACATGGTTCACCCCAAACAAGGCAGGACGCCACTGTAAACGTAAGGGGCTACTGAGAAAAAAGGAAAAGGGGGGGAAGGATTGGTGGTTCAGCTTAAATTGGGATCTGAGCAGCGAGGTGTCTGTTTACATTAGTTTTAAATTTCTGCATGTCAGTACTGTCGGGGAAACAGGGGGCAGGGAGGGAGTTCCAGAGGCCAGCAGCACGAGGAAAGAAGCTATTTGAGTAGAATGCTCTCCGGCATCTGGGGACCTCCACAGTGAATGAATGAGATTTAGTAGAATGTCGAGTTAGTCTAGTGAATTTACGTCGAGGGGGCACCAGAGCAGCACACTCATCGGAGCATAATCCATTGAAGTATTTGTAAAACAAACACAAGGATGCTACATTGCGGCGATGGGACAGGGGCTGGAGCTTAGCTGACAGTGAGGGACCTATTAGGTGTACTACTCTTTTTTGGACTTTGTCAAGGAGGGAGAGACTAGTAGATTATGCACCAGCCCAGATGTGGCAACAATACTCCATGCATGGGCGAATGGTGGCTTTGTAGAGATACAGGATAATGTCAGGTGTAAGGAGTCCACTAGCACGGTAGAGGGAGCCAACCTTCTTTGCGGCAGCCTTGGCAATGTCTTCAATGTATGTGTTCCAATTCATGTTACCTGTGAAGGTTAGGCCAAAGAGTTTGAATGATGAACTCTCAGGTAGGGTGTTATTTGCCATGGCAATCGGTGGTTGGAGAGGCTTCTTGTAGTTGTTGAAGGAAGGGAGCTTTGTCTTTGCGGCATTAAAAGTCACCAACCATTTATGGCCCCAATCCACTACAGCCTGGAGGTCATCTTCTAAGGATGCAGCCATTGCCTCAGATATGATCGCGTCCGTTTTGCCAACATGGCGAGAGTAAAGCGTGGTGTCGTCAGCAAATAAACCGATCTCAGACACTATGTCATCAGGGAGATCGTTTATATAGATCAGGAACAACAAAGGTCCAAGAATAGATCCCTGGGGCACACCAGCATTTATGTCATGTTGCTTAGATGAACGGCCATCGAGGACAACCTGGATTTTTCTTTTGTTTAGGAAGGATCTAATTATATTAAGTAGTTGCCCAGTAATACCGTATGAGCGTATTTTCAGGAGAAGCCCTTTATGCCATACCTTGTCAAAGGCCTTGGATATATCAAGCGCTACTGCCCTAGCTTCACCTGCCTTGTCGAGAGTATGATACATGCGTTCAGAGATGACCGTTAGGATGTCTGCAGTAGATCGTGCTTGTCTAAACCCATACTGGCGGTCGGATAGAAGTTTAGCATTAACTAAGTGACGTACTATCGCTAGATTGATTAAGGACTCAAAGATTTTGGCAAAGATCGGCAGTAGACTGATTGGGCGGTAGTTGTGAGGGTCGGTTCTATTCCCAGTACTCTTGTAGACTGGTACCACAGAGGCAATTTTCCAGCTATCGGGGAAGCAAGATTCGGCTAGGCATTTGTTGTAGAGTTTGGAGAGAACAGGGGCCAGTTCAGCAGAGCATTTCTTTATTGCTATTACAGGTATAAGATCAGGCCCACAAGCTTTAGAGGTGTCAAGGCTTTTTATAATGTCTCTGACCTGGGATGGGGTGATGACCAGGTTATCAAGCGTGGCTTCAGTCCGCAATGGTAATTCAGGGAGAGGGTGGTTACCCGAGTCTAAAGTAGAGTTAGAAGCGAAACGCTGTGCGAGTAGTTCAGCCTTATCAGTGGCCGTGCAAACGACATCATTGTGGTTTGAAAGTGGGGGAATCGTAGATTGACCATTATTCACTACACTATTGTAGATTTTCCAGAAATCGCGAGTACCTAGTTTCTGTGGCTGGATGCGTTTTTTTGTTAACTCATTATACCTTACCTTCGCTTCGCCTATCACAGCCTTGCAATTGTTTCTTGACTCTATAAATTTATGCCTATTAGTAGCTGACTTATTGCGGACGAATTTACGGAATGCTTGTTGCCTCTCAGAAATGGCAGCTGCACATTCCGAAGTGAACCATTGAGGAGAGTGGGGCTTGCTAAAGAATTTTCGCATGGGGACATAGGCTTCAATGCCTGCTTTGACCCATTCAGTTAATTCGTTTGCACACTGGTTGGCAGGGAGTAAGAAGGTTTCCCGCCATGGGGCGTCACTGATGTGGTCTCTGATTGACTCAAAATCAGCTTGCTCGTAGTATCTTGTTGTTTTGAGCAACGGTTCATCAGCTTTTGGACGACTTTTTAGTGTGATATGTATCATTAGCACAATGTGATCAGCATTCCCGAGTGGGCTATGAGCTTTCGTCACACAAGCCTCGGGTATTGAGGTCAAGAAGAGGTCTAGAAGTGAGGCTTGTTGATCCACACGATCGGGGATGCGGGTCGGAAAATCAACAGTCTGAGAGAGGGAGTGAGCTAAGGAGAAATTATACGTAGAGTTGCCGGCTGCGTCAGTAAGGCTGGAGAATCCCAACCAGTCGCGGTGGTGGGCATTAAAATCCCCAAATACATGTATCTGGGCATTCGAGTCAATTAAGAGTGCTCTATCTATGCTTCCAGAGACAGAGTTTAGCAGAGTACAGTCCTGGGACGACGGGGAGCGATATAGGAAATATAAGTAACTAACGTTGTGATGTAAAGTCAATCTAAAGCACATGTAGTCGTAGTCATATGATTCTAACCTATGTTCTCTAGTCAGGGGGAGGGTGTTCCGAACATAAACTCCTAGCCCGTGCATGTGTTTGTCAGAGTCTTTACGGTAGAGTGGGAGGTAGTCAGTCATGTCAAAGTGGTGAGAAGAGATTGAGGATTGGAGGTTAGTTTCACTAAGAGCTAGGATATCCGGGGAGTTTGTCAGGAGAAAGGTTTCTGCGTCGTTGATGTTGGTTCTAAGTCCCCGGATATTTGAGAATGCAAGCCTCAAGGGCGGAGGCGAAAGTGTTGTTTGGGTGTCTGGTTTAGGTTTGATTTTATTTCTTTGTAATGTTTTACAATGAGTTATCAAAAAAGGGAATTGATGGAGACAACTAGACCAACGAAGAACACGTGCCATAATAGTACTTATAGAACAAGATGAGGAAATCAACATCACGTTTGTGAAAGAGAAGGTGTAGAGACCAAGAAAGAGTGGGGTAAAACCATATTACAGATACGTTTCTGCACTTTATGAAGAACCCTTAAATGAGACAGATATTCACCAGTCCAAATAAGCATATTTCAACTGATCTAAGGGAGATGGGCGAGAAACAACACCAGAATAGACCGTGGTATTATCAGGATAGATGTAAATTTTCTGAATAATATTATGTTTTTAACATTGTACACGCCCGTCCCTTCAGTTGGGGACGTCACCCCGGCCACATATTTCCTGCTAGAAGATTGGCCAGCTAAGAGACAGAAAATCTCTGTCATGAAAAATCAAACTTTTCCATTTTAAACAACGGGCTTCGTTCGGTAACGCAAGGTGTTAGAAGAAATCTTTAAAGGACTGCAGAACTTTGAAAGTAAAAGCATTCTAGAGAATCTTCAAACTGTACGTACGAGAACTTGTCATGAAACTACGCTTTTCTTACTCCAAATAAAGAAAAAGAAACTTCAAATTAAAAAAAGTCAACTTCAAAGTAAAAAAATAAAATCCAAATTAAAAAAAAATACGTCAATTTAATTTGCTGTTCAACAGATATTTTATTTGTTCGTTGTTCTTAATGAATTTGTGGAAGCTTGTTTTTTATCGTTATTTTTTTAAAGATCGAATAGTTTCATATTGTACATGGTAATAGTGACAAGGTCTCCATTGATTAGTTTTAATATCCTACAGTATTTCCACAGCAGAAAATGTTCAGATAAATACATACAATATGGTGCATATTTTGAATCATAAATGAGAAAAAAACAAAAACAGAAAATAATTTCAAAAACAAAAACCTTCCTTCAGCAATTTAAGATAAGCTTGATACTTTTGGTTTAATAGGTGAATGAAAAAACAGCTGTAAAAATTAATCTTTTTAGTAGAAAATAATGATATCGTCACTCGTATTTGCTTTTTACTATCAACAATTCATAAATGATCTTAATTATAAATTACTATATCTCGTGCTTAAACACAAGGTTTAACTACAAAAGTGAATATATATATATATATTTATATATATATATATATATATATATATATATATATATAAGTATATATGTGTCTAAATTTTTGTAATCACGTGACAATCTATCCTGGTCTCAACGTGAAGTGAACGCTTACATATTCAATATGTATTTGTGAACCGGATTCGCGCCCTGTTGTTTTTCTTTTAGCATGCTCTATATCACGCCGGGATAGAAACTTGACAGTCTAGACGATAGTAGACGGTTCTAACTATCTGCCCATCATCTGGTTACTGCTAAAAGTAAGCGAAATCATTATCAAATGCCGAGGGCTTAATTTGTTTACAAAGACGAAAATTGTGTTTGTGTGTATCCACATCTTGTCAAGTAAAGGTACGCGAATAGAAACATACCGAACAAAATCAATTTGTGGGAAGCGAGACAGGAAATGGCTCGCCGGAAAATTCCTGCTGTTTGAAATAAATTCAAAAAGAAATTGTTCTCTAAATAAATAGTTAGCGTTTGCTTGTTCATAAGAAATGATAATAATAATTTATTATCATTTCTTATGAACAAGCAAACGCTAACTATTTATTTAGAGAACAATTTATTTTTGAATTTATTTCAAACATACCGACGTAATTCTATTAGTTTATAATAATATTAATTCTAAGGGAAACGCAAAGCGTACTTTTCCATTAATGTTGAAGGACAGTGTACAATCAATCTTTAAAGACAGTGTACTACTACAATGGAGAGAGTGGGTGTGTCTTGTTTTAGTTAATAACGCCATATTTGATGAAAATGAATGTTATTGAAACAATGCGTTCAATTCCGTGAACTATTTAAAACCTTTTCATATGATCGTTTCATTGGAATAAATCGAAATAAAATCCAGATCGATTAAAGGTTCATTGTATTATTCGTTCTAAAATTGATCCAAACGAACTTGATTATGTCACTTGTTGAATGCAAATATCGATTTTCAATAATCGAATCTCTTAATTATAGGAATCAGTTTGCGATATAGAATTGCAAACAATTATGTTAACCCTAAGAATTGACCAAAAAATCGTTGTGTCAAAGCAGGAGTAGCCGCATTTATAAAATTCAATTATCCGATATACAATTATACTTTGAAATGATAGAATGGCAAAATACTAATGGAAAAGAAACAATGGCAAATAAAGAGTTTTTATTGTTTTATGAAAGAGAACGCAATTTTGAATGGTTGACGTGACAGACTACGAAAATGAAAAGGAATTCTCAAAATGAAATAATTGTGTGGCGGGGAATAAAGCAAGAATTTAAAGAATAAAACAATAAAGAACGAATATTGTGTGGGGTCGTTTATTCGATTTGTTGTTTTAGCGAGGAATGCTATTTGACATTACAGCATGACCGAACGACTAATGGACGACTCGTCTTCTATAGTTTTGAAAACGCATTTAATAAACAGTAGAATAATAATTATAATTCAGAGAGTATTTGAAAAAAGACAGGGAGCGTGAAAAGGAGAGTGTAACGAATACAGAGAAAAATAATAAAAGATGGAAAGAAAAGAGATAATAAAAACCTGGTTGCAAACAGTAATAATCAACTCAGCATTCTTCACAGAATAATAGGAAGATATCAATAGACAACAGAACGTGTAAAGTCCTGAGTATAATACTTCATATTAGACGTGACCAAAACAAACTTTCGATTCTATAGTTGGTTTATAAGAACTAAAAAAAAACAGTCTTGCAATTAACCTCACATACCTGGGAATTCCGCTTTTTGAAATCCAGAACAAGCGGAGTTCCGTTTAAACCGCTAGAGTCTCTCATATATGTGATTTCAGTTTTAAAAAAATCAAAATCCGCTTTCAAGTTCAGAAAATAAGAAAAGGCTGATTTTCACTCTTACATAAGTTCTCCATCAAAACTAAAAATGTTAATTTTGCCGTAAAAGCTAAAGAATTCAAGCAATTCATGATCGGGTAAGGGAGTTAGATAACTTTTGTGATCAAAGAATTGCTGCCAGTTTCTCCCCCCCCACATACGCACTCAGTGCCTTTCTATTAATTTTGACTTTTCTAGTTGAAACTGATTGGAGGTGTTCAGAAAAACAATTATGTGATGCCTTATAAACACATACATGAACGAGGGCCATGGCCTCTAGGTTAGGAAATTCATCTTGATTTCTGCTATTTTTGCTATTGGTTTTTAACATCCCTGCAATATATATGTGTGGTTCTGTCTCCACATAAGTCGATTAATACTTAGGCAAACATAACTGTTGGCGGCATAAAATGAGAGTAGAAAGTGACTAACTTCCGGTTTACTTTCGGCAGTCTCGTAACTCGCTTCCTTTATTTTGTCTTTTAGTTCTCATATTCCATGAGCGATATTCCTGACAAAGAGATAAGAATTGCTGTTTACTGGGTCGGGATCTATCCATCGAATACTTATCGTTGGCTAGTTTTTGACCTTAAAGTAGTATTTTTAGCTCCTTATATCAAGTGGTTTCATGCCTTGTCTGGAGCGATTTCCATTAAAAAAAAACTATATTACTTGGACAAGTGGAATATCTGATTGACCAAAATGTTCTGCATTAATTGCTAATCGAATACATTTTATTCAAGTGTTTCTTGCAATCGAAATCTGATAATCGGTTACAGAAGATAATGAGGTTAGCGATTCCTAAGCGCAATTAAAAGCATAGGACTTAATATATCATTCTTACTTAACGCCACTCTCTGAAGTCGTTCAATTATATCGCATAGAAGTGTAAACTATTCTCGTAAAGACCGATGATTAAATCAATTTCGTATCTTTCCACATTACATGAAGCAAATCAATTACTTGCACCGAAACCGTAGGAAGACAATTAGTGAAAACACAATTTACTTGCATCTAGTTTCTTCCTCGCTTCGCACTAAGAGTAAAAGGCATCTATAATTATTGATGAAGATGATTAAAACTTTTGGTAATTTTATTTAATTTTGAAGAGTTGCACCGGACTTTCAGGAGAATTCCCGAAACAAATTCCTTTTTATAGAGAAACTTTCTAAGAGTTATAGACTAAATAAAAAAATGAGAAATAAGAATATCCTGTTCAATACACCAAGTACATATATATATATATATATATATATATATATATATATATATATATATATATATATATATATATATATATATATATATATATGAGAGAGAACGAAAGAGTTATATAGCGGTGTTCATCGAAAAAAATGAAATGCGTTCACTCAATGGACTTATTATGAACATGATCCTGAGTAATTGCTACTTGGTCGTTCCAGTGCAAATAGATATTCAAGCCCGAAATTAAATGAAGGCTTAACAATGAAGACATTGACACATAATTAAGTTAATGAAAACAGGAAATAATCAAACCTGATATCAATGTTATTCTATGTTTTGGGAGAGAAAATTAGTTTATTTTTCGGATATTAGATTACTGGCAACCATTTAATTTACAAATACCCTCAGAATATATACACAGATGTGCCTAAGTTGATATATCGTTTTATGAGTATAAATTGATATTTTAAAGGACTCGTTTTAGTCTCTAGTGACTATAAAAATCTGAATAAGGGTGGCTTGCAAGGGAAGTTTATAGTAAAGCAAAAGTTGTGAAATCTCTAACTGCATCCGTCCTAAACTGAGTTTGCTTGAATTTAACGACAAGGAAAAGTCGGGGAAAACTGCAATAAATGCCGCAATTAGCAACGAAAAACTGTTTTTTCGAATTGTTACGTCTTCGAGACTAGTTCGATGGCATCCAGCGTCGCTGAATTTAAAATCGCCAACGACTTCCTGGAACAATGCGAAAAACGTTCTCTGCGCGTTCCTCCACCGTCTTTTTAAAATTCTCTTCTTTCTCCATGCTTTTTTGTTCATTTGCTTTTGACACCTGAGGATGATTCGACAAAGAATCGAAAACGTTCGTGAAACATGTGAAACCTATGGAACATTTATTTTTTTGTTAATTTTAATACAAAAAGACCATCAGAAAAATTGAAAAAATCAAAAAGGTATAATTAAACACACGAATTATGTTATTTTAAACAATGCATATATATATATATATATATATATATGATGATGATATATTATACACACAAACGTATATATATATACATATATATATATATATATATATATATATATATATATATATATATAGATAGATAGATAGATATATATAGAGGGAGGGCCTGTGGACGAGTGGTTATAGCACTTGTCTTTGGGCTGGACTCACGGCATGCGAATTTTCGGGTCTGAAAACTCCCTTTGTCCACCCAGCAGTAAATGGGTACCTGACTAAAACTCAGGGAAGGTTCAAGGCAGCGGAAGAAGAGGGATGGGCTCCGCCTGCCATATGCTGACACGGTGATTCTTAACAAATCACCGCCGCTACGGCCATGGGCAGTCTGCGATGTCGGCAACGACACTCGTGCGCGTCCAGGCTATGCGACCTTTAAATATATATATATATATATATATATATATATATATATATATATATATATATATATATACATACGTTTGTGTGTATAATATATCGTCATAAACATAAGTGGCGCTACAATAAGCAAGTAGGAGAGTACAAAGTGGACATCAGGTTACTTTTGGCAGCCTAGTAATTCCTGCTTCCCTTATATTGTCCTTTAGTCCTCACATCCAATCAGTGATGTTCATGACAAAGGGGGGAGAATTGCTGTTTTCTGGGTTGGAATCTATCCATCTAACACTTATCGTTTGCTAGTTTTTGACCTTGAAGCAGTATTTTTTTAGCTCTTTACATAAAGTGGCTTCATGCCTTGTCTGAAGCGACTTTCAGAAAAAAATATATCTACGCTAACTTTAGAAACCAAAAGAACAATCACATCCAAGTATGCTCGGAAAGTCGACTAACACCCTGGAAGAGAGTAGATGGATACAAAGCTATGAGTAACTCTCAGAAAACGTTGATGTATAGTTGATATAGATTTTAAGGTTGGGTCGCAGGTGGAAAGCGTGACAACTAGATAGACGATGTATATATACTTTTGTTTTTTTCTTGTTTTTGTTCACGTTTAAAAAGGGAATACTGACAGAAACAACAGACTTTCATAAGGCATAATACATGTGTTAATATAATGTATATGCGTTAAAAGGGTTGATACTTAACAGCTTTACTGTCATCGATGTACATGGACATCTAGAGGAATATTGCATATTGCCTCTCATGTGCACCTGTCTACAATTTATGACTTCGATTAATCCCTTCTGTACTTGCATTTTCACTCGGCTCGAAATTTCCTATGGATGATTTGCAAACTAAATACATAATAAAACATCGGATTATCTTTGCATAAATGAGATTTCATGACATCAATATAAATGGAAATATAAGTAGTATAAAAATCGCGCGTAAGTCCAGCACATCCGTTATTTACACATGTAATATAACAATAGTGACGTCCCTTAGGTAGCTACTTCCGGTAGTCTTGTTTTATGGAAATCGCTCCAGACAAGGCATGAAGCCATTTGATGTAAGAAACTAAAAAAGATTACTTCAAGGTAAAAAAACTAGCCAACGATAAGTGTTAGATGGATAGATTCCGACCAAGAAAACAGCAATTATCTCCCTTTGTCAGAAACATTGCCGAAGGAAAACCCAGAACGGACATTCAAACAGATGCAAATTGCTCTTTAATATAGAGTGGAAGATAACTAATAAAACAGTATAAGTTTATAACATTACAATCAAACGATTTGTTGTACAGTGTTGTATAAAATGTTTTAATTTTTTAAAAATAATTTAATTGACTTACATCACCAGCTGTTGCAGACAAATGCAATTACAGGAACTTGACAAATGACCGACAGCGAGAAGACGTACGAATCTTCCTTTTCGTTTTCTGTTTCTGAGGAAAAGTCTCCTATATGTCTAAAATAGTTCTTTATTTTAACTAAGTATATAATTGGTTCGTTCTTTTCAGTTTACAATGTAAATTCAATTAAACCCATTAAAATTAACTGTACATTTTTCCAGAAGCATCATCAGAAATTCAGCAGATTTTATGTGGAAGACATAAAACCTAGAATAAACGAATTTTCTACAGAACGTGATAAGTATCTCTGTGTAAAATATTAAGTGTCACATTAATAGGATGCTGTTGTATTAAAAGAATGGCAACACTGATGTATAAAAATATATGAAATATATTTATTGTTGGTGGGGATGAACGGGTGGGGGTTAGTGACGAAGGAGAACACATGTACAGAAATTTGACGGGTGGTTTTCTCGAACCAAAATCGCGAATCAACTGACAATATCAATTTCGTGTTGATATATAAAAAGAATTGTGACACATACGTATCTAACTTCAAACATAATTGTGGAAAGACGCTTATTTAGCAACAGGATATTTGCTTCTGTTGTTAACCTTTGTAGGTAGTTTCACTCAACAATTATTTTATTTCTGACAATCCACTGTGTCTGTTTCTCCTGACCATGTGGTTTGACCCAATTAACGATTATTTTATTCTCGACAATTAATCATGTTATGTTGTTTCTTCCGGTAAGATGCGTTTCAGTGTTACGTACGTTTATTCCTGCCATATGACGTTTTCGGTAGACAAAAGAATTCCGAACGCAATGTATAATCATATAATGATATATTTTCATTAGTGTGGAAGGAGGGTGCACGTCAGTTGACGGAGCAGTTTTTTCGAAAGTGAGCCAGTCGATCTCAATTCAAGGTTGATATATGACAGCCCGCATTAATCTAAAAACGGCATTCTGGGATTTTGCCTTCGACTGTCAATATAGCCATGCCTCTAGGGCGTCTATTTTTTGCAAGTGGATATTTCCGTCTGCATCTAACATAAGGGTAATCTTTGCGGGTAGATTCGAATCTATCAACATTTATTTCATTTCCTAACGACTACAGCATGGTCGTCTTCAAGTCTAATATAAACAAATACTTGTTGAGCCGTCTTCTTGGATAATCAAGTCCACTTAACTAATCTTCCACTCGTCGTTTCCGTTTTGTATAGACTAGAATTAAACACGAACGGATGTTACATTTTCTAAATCTTAGTGTCTGGGGTCTATGAGGGAGTTATTATCTATTATCGATAGATTTGCTCACAGTCTATATATTTAAATCTCTTAAATTTGTTTTTGTTTCTGCTTTGTGCGAAAATTTAATTCCGTTTTTGTATCGTGCACACACTTTTTGAATTCTCTATATCTTAGTTTTCATATTCGTGTTGTGGGTGTTTCTTTTCTTTTGTCTTTTCCTATTTTGGTGTTGTTGGTTGCGCATACTTCAACATTTTTAAATGGGGTTCATATATATATATATATATATATATATATATATAGAGAGAGAGAGAGAGAGAGATATCTTCTGATTTCTTCTGAATAATTTAATTGAGCGAGTAGATATCGTGAGACTGATAGCTGAGTAAAAGAAACGTTCGTGAAATCCCTGAAAGAACTCTGGGGAAATCATGCCGAGAAAACGTATTTGTTTGGTTTTATTAAACTTTGTAAAACTTTGTCAGCAATTTATCCATAGTTCATCACAATATATTATTAGTATAAGGTAAGTCATGATAATGAAATGCCGTGGTAGACAAAATGTGCGAAAAATGACAAACGGAAAACAGGTTAAAATGCAGGAGAAAAACAAAAACAAGTAATTTGACCGGTTTCGTTCGTGTTAGCTTGCAGATAAAAAATAAGAAATAATAAAGAATATGTCACCCACGTGTCAAATCATATTTCAATGTCACTAAAACTCTTCTCATATGGTCCTATCGGATCATCTTTTCCTTCTTCCATGTGTGTGCCTTCAAAATAAAATTATTTCCAAATCTTCACTTTTTCTGAAGACGTTCGCTAACACGAACGAAAACGGTAAAATCTCTTGTTTTGGTTTTTCTCCTGCGTTTTAACCTGTTGTCCGTTTGTCATTTTTCACACATTATTAGTATAAGTAAGATTCTTCAAACAGAAAATAAATTCATCACTAAAATTTCTATGAGTCATTTTTCAATGACAACGAAACTAAAGGAAATCGTTGTCGTGTGTCTTGTTACATCTGCCAAGGAGCTGATGTTTTCGATAGAGTTTGTTTGTTTGTTTACGGTGTTGCGACCACGTCGCTCCAGACAAGGCATAAAACTACTTGATATAATGAGCTAAAAAAAGAAGTACTACTCTCAGGTCAAAAACTAGCCAATGTTAACCAATTTCTCTCCCTTTTTCAGAAACATCGCTCGTTGAATGTGAGGACTACAGGACAAAATAAGGGAAGCGAGAGTTACGAGGCTGACGGGAGAAAACCCAAAATCCACTTTTTACTCTCTTTGAATAAGGTCAAATATACATAGAACTTAATTAACATTATAGTCATATATACAATTAGTAAAAGCGGAAAACAGTAATTTACGTAGAAAAGCAAGAGTTGCATCTTTTGATACAAGGCGAATTGTTTGTTGTATTGTATGACTTACAACTAGTCGAAGTGAGATCAGTTGATCTCTTAACGCTACAGACGAACAATATAATGAGTTAGATTCCCAGCTATATTCACTCCTGACCCACTACAGATAGTAACGACTAAATGAAATGTATTTTAATTAACAAATACTGCTGTCATTATGTTTCTGAATTTTTTAGATGAGGATTGATAATTTGCAGAATTTGGTATATTCAGACTACTGTTCTCATCTTAGGTGTTTTTATCACAACGTTTCGGACGATGTAACCTCCGTATTTCTTCATGTGGACCTTGTCGACCTCGAGAATGTTTCTGTCGAACTGGGAAATCCGGACGGAATTTCGAACGAAACACTTTATTAAACCCACAGGAGTAGCATGCTCTCGTTAAATCTGCCATGACTGGGAAGAAGTCTTCGCAATTCTTCGTATCGCCCACACTGAGGATTAAACTTTCAACCGTCATATGACTGTCACTTAGAACTGAATTTTACTTAGTACTATATCAAGTGCGCCACGACCGAAACGTTGTTATATAAACAACCAATATGAGAACAGTAGTCCGAATATACAAAATTCTACACATTGCTGCCATTCTTCGTCATGTATGTATCAGCGCAGGCCATGGAGATTAAAGTCACCAAGACCTCGTGTAAATGGGAAAACAACGTGCATAACCTCCTTCTAATGGGTATGGTATAATTGTTACTGACGTTGTCTGTGTGATCGGCACGTTATTCTTGGATTTCTAAATAGCATGATAAAGTTGAGAGCAGAAAATAAGCTACCATCACAAATAAGTAATGCCTGGGAATATGGTATTTTGTGGTTATGTAATAATATTTTGGGAATTTATCTACAGGCATCTCGTTAACTCTAGTTCGAATCAACAAATATCTACAAAAACATAACGCCCTCCATCCGATTTCAGACAAACTTTAGTAAACAACACTAAAATAATACATTTCGAGACATTAGAAAACATTAAACCACTTTAAGTCATCTACATAAAAACACAACAACTTACAATTAATAATATCGCGTATATGACTAGTAAAACGATTTTAATATATATATATATGTACATATATATTAATTAAAACGCCAGACTGTAAACAGTAATATCATAGGTTCGATCCTTGCCATGGTTTGCCATGCTGATGGCGTCTGATATCCAATAACACGTGTACATTGATTCCTTTTAAACAAAGCCTCTCTAAAACGTATCCGACTTTAGGCCAGAAAAAATATTTCAAATACGTAGCAGGGTTAGGACCCTAATCCCCTTCATAGTAGGTATCTTGTGTTTGCACACACTTAACCTACCGATCCATCCACTGCAAGAAACACTTCTGAAAGTCTTCTTTTTGGAAAAGTGTCCATCTCCGCCGTCGCATTCAGCAATATCACTTTTTCGCACCCTCTCCACAACAGCTGCACTCTGAGCAGTTTGAGGCCTACCAGAACGCTGATCACTCTCCCCTGAGTGCAGCTATTTTTTAAATCGGTTGAACCACTCCTTAATTTGTGTTACACATCGCATCTGAATCTAACGCAACGACTGAGATGAACACCATTAAAAAGGAAGACTTCCAGAGGTGTTTCGAGCAGTGGATGGATCGGTGGGCAAAGTGTGTGCAAGAAAAAGGGGGTTAATTTGAAGGCGGTTAGGGTCCAAACCCTGTCACGTATTTCAAATATATTTTCTGGCCTAAAGTCGGATAATTTTTAGACTGGTCTCGTAATTAATTAATGAAAATATATACAATAAAATATAATTACCGCTTAGGTAGTGGTAAATACTGAGAAAAAGCTCGCCAGCAAAACAATAACAAAATATTCGTTTATATATATATATATACTTACCTATCATTTAGGTCAAACTATTACTTAAACTAGTACATATAATATACTATTGAGTTTGTTAATAAACAGCTGATTGTGACAATTTCCTTTTCCCAAATGAAAATATAGTGCCAGGGTGGATGTTGCCATGATAACGAAAACTGTACTTTACTACGATCAAAGCTGAGATTATTTATGATAATATAATCGAAACTATTATGTTTATATTTCCCCTCTTTTTACATATATTTTATTGTTTTAATGTTCTTCTTAATGTAAGTTTATTTTATATTAAAAATATTTCAAAATATTAATTAATAAACCCCTTCATTCGTCACTTAGACATTGTTTAGTTCAGTAGCAAGAAATCCCGATTCCTTATATATAATCGTATCACAGACAATAGTTTCTTCGAATGTCCGGCTGACTTGGCAGGCACTGAGCATACAACGCGTTTCCACAAATAATGGCAATAGAGAGGTGCTCGTAAAACTAATACAATTCGCGATTAGCTCCGATGTTGCGCGTCATTAATAGACCAAGGCTGCCGAGGAAGTCGTGCGTGGCAGAGCCTATCACTCCACTCTACTCCACAGCGATCGATTGGAATACAAATCTGTCGAGAAGATCGGCATATTTTGACCGTTTTCTCCCTTCTGCTGACACTGCTGCATGCCTAGGGGTTGACGAAGGCGCAAAAAGTTATTATACAAATCATGAAGCATTTTCTTCATCTTGTGTAAAAACAAATTGTATGTGCAACAAACACAAAACATTTTGTAAAATTTATCCAAATGATTTTGTTAATAAAGAATTTGGTTTTGTGAAATGTTGAATTTGCTTTCTTATTCTAATATGTTCTCATAGTATCTGTGATCTAGCAGTCAATCTAAACAAATTGACTAATTATTTTTGAAATATTAAATATGTGTCTATTTTTTTTGTCGATTTCGTTCGTTTATGTCTGTGTACTTTTACATTTGATTTGATGGAAATAAATCAATTATGTATAGTGTCTAATTACGTGATATTACTAAGAAATGTCTTACTAAAACTTTTCTCTGTAAGTATTATTTAGTAGTAATGTTGGTTTTAACAAGCCCGCCCTCAGTCCTAGACCCCAGTTGTGTATTTGCCAGACCTGTATTATGGATCGCCTATTATGTAATCTGGCACCTGCTGAGAGTAAGCGAAATCTCAATTTAAACATTATCAATTGTCGAAGAGCGTTATTTGTTTAAAGAAAGGGCAATGCATTATAATTTTGTGGCAGTTTAAGATGTCACTTACCAGATATGGTAATGCAATAGGGGTGGCCATATTTTTTAATCTACAGACTAACTGTTTCGCTGAATCACATTTCTGCAGTGGCTATACGAACTAGTGCTCTAAGCCTGGATCGAAACATGACGATATTGGCGACAGTAGGTGTTTCTAATCACTTTTCTGTCGTAGGCACTTTCTTAAAATAAGCACAACCTAAATATAAAAATTGTTAATTGATTGCTTAAAACCTCAAAGTGTATGTTCAAACAGTATATATATATATATATATATATAAAAGGGTTTATGTAGTTTGCTTGAAGCATTGTTGATTAGTATTAAGAAATGCGATACTTAGAAGGCAATACAATGCAGAGGTGTGACGGATAGACACAAGTTGGAGAAAATAAGACATATAATGGTGGAACAAATTAAATAGTTTCACCCTTAATACAATGTATACATACACATACATATATTTATTTTATTTTATTACGCTTGAACTTGAGTTGAGCACGGTTCTGAAGAAGTGAAGAGTTCCCGAAATATTAAAACAAAAAATATTATATCATACGGAATTTCCACCAGACCATCTTGATACAGGTATTACATAACATTGTAACATTGTGTAGATAGACAGATATATATGTGTTTGTGGAAAAAAAAAAAAATATATATATATATATATATGTGTATGTATACATTGTATTAAGGGTGAAACTATTTCATTTGTCCCACCATTATATGTCTTATTTGCTCCAACTTGTGTCTATCCGTCACACCTGTGCCTTCTAAGTATCACATTTCTCTCTCTCTCTCTCTCTCTCTCTCTATATATATATATATATATATATATATATATATATATATATATATATATATATATATATATATATATATATATATAACCAACTAAAAATCTTCGTAGCCCTACGCATACAACCAAACTTATAACCCACAATTTATAAAATAGCATTCACCACCGGTAATAACGCCCTATCAGTCTTTAACAATTAACATATAATAATAATAATAATAACAATAATAATAATAATTATTATTATTATTATTATTATTATTATTATTATTATTATTATTATTATTATTATTATTATTATTATTATTATTATCATTATTATTAATAATATTATCATCATTATAAAAAAATAATCATAAATAAGCGATTAATAAATAAATAAATAGATAAATAAATATATGTGTATATATATATATATATATATATATATATATATATATATATATATATATATATATATATATATGTGTGTGTGTGTGTGTGTGTGTTTAAATTAATAGATATATAATCGAAATGATAAAACTATAAATAACGGTTATTAGTAACGATAAGACACAGTCTCCTGAAGACGGTCGAAGGACAGAAAGCGGTCGAGGTATGGCCCACGACACAACGCTAGGTGTTATACTCTACTATTAACACCTAAGAACGTAGGATTGTTCGTCCCGTCGAGAGATTGACACGAAATATTGTTAAAAGTAGAGAGCTGTGTGGTGTTCAATGAAGCCAGCATAAACAACGACTTGCTGCCGAACTATACACACACACACACACACACACACACACACACACACATATATATATATATATATATATATATATATATATATATATATATATATATATATATATATGATAAATATTTGTTTTATCTACACACGCATACGTCGAAAACCGGTCACAGGATGCGAAACTCCGAAACACAGGTCAGATTTTTAACTCAAATTCCGACGCTTCAGCCCACACGGCCACTATAAACAACCTGTTAAATCGGAAAAAATATTATAACTATTAAGGACAGCTGTCATCAAAAATGTTCCACTACTAATGGAGCATGCATTAAAGCAACGATGACGGTTGTATTAATACAACTCACTACAGCGCCCAGCCAATATCAGAGGCGACAAATAATTATAAATATTTTTTTATATCTACATACGTATACGCTTAATCATTTCGGGAATCGTCTGTGTAGAGACGATTATTTATACCAGTCCTAAGATTCGAATCTCCGGAACACAAGACAATTTTTAAAAACTCAAATTCCTACACTTCAAACAACATGGTCACTATCAACAACCTGATAAATCAGCGAGAGATTAAAGGTAGCTGCCATCAATATATCTTTGTCTTTCTCTCTATCTTCTCCTCTCTCGCTTTCTCTTTCTCTCTCTTACTATATCTATATATATATATATATATATATATATATATATATATATATATATATATATTTATATATATATATATATATATAGTACATGTATTGTATTAGTTTCTGTAAATGTAAATCCGTAGAAACTCCAGTGTTTATAAAAAGTGCTCAATAACAGATAGAGCTGTTTATAAGTATAAATTGTTATTTATACAAACATTATTGGTTACATATGTGCATACATGTTTCGGTTGCACTTTTCCCAGAAAGTCAACCTCATCAGACCAAGAATTTTCGAGAAATGGAAAATTCTTGGTCTGATGAGGTTGACTTTCTGGGAAAAGTGCAACCGAAACATGTATGCACATATGTAACCAATAATGTTTGTATAAATAAAAATTTATACTTATATATATATATATATATATAGTAAGAGAGAGAGAGAGAGAGAGAGAGAGAGAGAGAGAGAGAGAGAGAGAGAGAGAGAGAGAAAGAGAGATCATTTATCTATTTCCTTGTTGGATGATATTGTCCTAGCGAGTATAAAATTCTACTTGTGAGACATCGGCCTGAATTCTCAGTAGTTGGATGACTAAACCCCTTGTTGAGAAGAGTAGGTTTATTCCACAGTCGACCTTCTTCGCGGTTGGCTTAATCTTTGTAAGTAAATAGACTTTCTTGTATGTGTGTGGAGTTTCTCAGTGGCAGAGAACTTGCCTCGAATACAATTGCCTCGGGTTTCGAATCCTGAGTTCGGATATGTTCTACTAATGACCCAAAAGGAGGGCGAAACTAGAGTCTAGGACTTCCGGTTTGTGGCTTTAATGGGTCATGGGTTGCGGCGTTGTCTGATTGTAGAAATAATATATATATATATATATATATATATATATATATATGCAAAGGTGTTTATTATATGGTAGAAGTGTGTACAAGTTCCAGGTGTATAAACAGTATAACAGACAAAGAAGACCATATATGAGAAAATCTCTTGTTAAATAAACAGATCTTATAAGAAAATGGCTATTATGTTTGTAGAAAAGTGTGAGGATGTCTATGAAGTTTAATTTGTTTTTTGTTTTAATGAAAACAAATGAATACAAATAAATAAAGTGTCCATTCATTTAATTTTAATGAAATGTTTATTTTATTTTACTAAAATAAGAATTTCATTTTATTTTCTCTTTTTTCTTTCCATATCTGTTAATAATTTCAAAGCGTTGTTCGTTTTGACAAAAAGAAAACGATCTCATCATTTGTCAAAACAAACCGGAGGTCAAACGGACTCGATAATTGCGAACCTGTAAAAACGTTATCCATCTCATGAAATTCGTTGTTGAATAATGGAAAATAAATTGATTAGACTTTTTTGTTGTTTACATGTCGACCCGTGCTTTTTAGTTTGTATTTATGCAGCTGCGTCTGTGCATCTAGCAGAGACTTAAAACGTCTGTCAGTCTGTCTGACATATTCAAAGCAGCCGAAACACCCAACGAATGTTGTGTTTACGTATCGACTCTTGATTAGATAAAAGCTCAAATCAGCAGTCGCTTTCAACCAATTACAACACAAGAGATATTCACTTGAATATAGTCACACGTAAAATAAAAACCCAAACACAACGTGTTTCTTTCTTACTTACTTACTTGTATTTCTTTTAGACCCGACAAACGTGCGTACGACTAAGACAAGCTTAGGCCTTTTAGATTCGAAAGACTTTCAGTAAGTAACACACACCCAACGATATATGTTCACAAGTTACTAAACAAAGCAACAACATTACACACTACTTTCCGAACACATGTTACACAGTTCATACGCGTATTCTCTCACTAAAAGAATAGAAGCGGTAATATACACGTTATTCTACAATGTTTATCCCTATTCATATATGCTTTCATACTGTTACACCGGCCGTTCTTACACAGGAGAAACTACACCGGTTGTCACTATAAATAGTGCGAGACGAAAAGTCAAAGCACCACCTTGTAACTGTCTAGCCAAGAGCTAGTCACTTTCTTACTTTGTTAATACACTTGTTAAACCAACCCTCGACTTGACTTCCTTTATTTATTATTTACTGTGGAACAACTTCACAACACATACGTACACCGACATAACGCCAGCCGAAATAAACAGGCCTACTCAAGTTCTCCTTACGGACAAAATTATTCCTTTTGCACGTAAAACGTACCTGGGAACTCTGCAACGCCCAATTCTTACAACCCCTTACTTCTGATTGTCTTAAGAAGTTGACAATAAAATTCATTATTTAGTATGAATAGACTTGAATGTTTTCATCTGAACATTTTCTATCTTTAACATTAACTATCCCGATAGCGGTCTCTTCAACAGACACGTTTTTAGTTTTGAATAGTATTTTCAGTGCAGAATAAGCGGATTGAATCCACGCATATTCCTATCAATGAAACAATCAAATCTTTATGACAATCCCTGTACCTCGATTATTCTGCTACGCATCAGTTGGAAATACAATTAAATATACACATCGTAAGAATATGTATGTAGTCTTGTAGAGTTTCTTCGAAGAAGCAGCGGCAGTTAATGTTTTTTTACGTATCAATACTTAAACTGGATAAAGCTAAAATCAGTAGTTTAAAACAATCACAATACAAGTAATTTTCAATCTCGTAATTTCGAGCGTACAATAAACACCCGAACGCACGTTTCATTCTTCTTTGTCTGATCTCCTCAACCGTTGACGCATGTGAGAATTGCTCTAAAAATCACGCTAGCAGCAGACGCAACGAGAGACTTTCCCGGACTTCTAAACACAGCGTCAGCATATACACACAGTTAACCGAATACTCTCGCACACAACATAGTACATGCAGTATCTCCAGAAGAAAACAAACACAATAATACATATACACACATCTTCATGCTTATTCTGTTTACACATACTAAAACGCACGCGTCGCCAGCCGAAACAATCATGTGTACCCAATTTCTCTTTACATACAACACAACCCTTTCTTCTCCATTCTTGGAATTCTGTGAACTTTCATATTCTACGAAATATGTACCTTTCTTTGTCGTAACTTGTCAATAAAAGTTAATTATTTTGTATGGATGATTGTGTTGTTTTCTTTTTAAATTGGATTTCCTCTTTTACAATTTTTTGATTTAAAAATTTAAAAAAAATTTTTAATTTAAAATTTTTAAATTTTTAAAAAATTTATTTTTATTTATTTTTATTTTTAATTTTGTTATTTTCTATATTGTCTTTTCCAAATAACTTTGTATGGGTAGATTTTGTTCTTTTTTATATTGTCTTTCCTTGTAAAAGTTGTAAGTTTTAGTTTTTTATCATCTATATTTTCGTTATTTTATCTATTACATTTTCATCTATTTTCTCAAATTTAATTTGAGAAGAAACGTATCTTTCAAATCAGATTTGACAGTTGTTAGGATTTGAAAACTTTCGCTGACAAGTAGATGACAATGAAAAGTGAAATAGTAATTTAGGAAAGAACACAGGAGGACCGATACAGGAAACGAAAAAAGAGCAAACATAATTAAATCAATGGATAATAGTTAATTTGTGATGGATCGGTGTTTAAGAGGAAACCAGTGAGAACTGCGAATCCCCGTATACCATGTTCGATTTCTGTCGGGACGCTGACACTTTTCTTGAAAAGTTAATAACTAATTAAACTTAGTATAATTTGGATTATTCGAACTACTGTTCTTGAGGGTTAATCTCACAACGTTTAAGCCGATGTAACCTTCGACTATCTTCAGGTGTATCATGTCAAACTCGGGAATCTTTCTGTCGAACTCGGTAATCTGCACGAAATTTCGAACGGAATCCTTTATTTAATCCACAGGGACAGCATGTCCTCGTTCAGTCAGCCATGACCGGGTAGAAGTCTTCAGTAATTCGCAATTCCTACTATCGTCCGCACTGAGGATTGAATCTTCAACATTCAGAAGTCTGCACCTATAACTAAATGTCACTTAGTACTTTATCCGTTACGCCAAATTATCAATTTTTATCTAAAACATTCAGAAACATAATTTATCTTACTGTCATTTTGACTCGTACAACTTCGTAGGACAACTCATCTAAGAGATGGACAAATTCGAAATGACACAATATGCACCTGTATTGACATTAAGTACCCCAGGTTGCGACACTATTAACGGCAAAGCTTGAGAAAATTAATCTTAGTCATAAAAGTTAAATCTTATCAATTTTTATTATTTACTTGCCAATGTTAGACACTAAGTCGGTGTTTAATGTAGAAAAATCCCAATCCCCAAAAGGAGCAGTTTGGAATGGAACAAAAATTAAAATCGATTCAGTCTAGGAAGACTTCGCCTTCATTGACCGAGAACAAAACAGTATTAGGTTTATTGTTATTTTTCAATCGTGCAACTTATGTGTTTTTATTATTTGTATTACTCTTATTAGTGGAGATAACGGTGGCTAAGTAGTTAACGACACAGACTGACAACCTAGGGATGCCAAGTTCGAATCAAGTTCGTTGCATAGACACAATTTCACTTAGGATTTTGGCAACCATCTCCTGGCCCCTCCTGTAAGTACCTGATGTCCTTAGTTGAAAGATTCTAACTAGAAAGATATCGGGGAAACCAATGTCAAAAACAGAATCATCCGATTAATACGAAATGAATGAATGAACTGTTATTAGAATTAATAGTATCTAAATAAACGTACAAGCGTTCACCATTAGTGGTAGAAGACTTGTTGTCACTTTACCTTTAGGAAAGAAACACTGGTTATTGATAGTGAGAAATCACTTATAATGACTTCTGTGAAAACACTTAGTGAGAAAATAGTAATAATGAGAAGAACAATTGGAATAGAGGAAGACATTTATTATTATTCGGAATTTTTTGTTATTTTGATAATTTGGATTATTTGGACTACTGCACTTATCTTTGTATTCAAATGACGTTTCGGTCGATGTAACCTCCGATTTTCTTCAGATGTGTCTAGTGAAATTCGGGAATCTATACATATTTCGAACGCAACCATTTCTTCAATCCACAGGGGTAGTTTACTCTCGTTTCGTAAGTCCTGACCGGCTAGAATCCTTAATTAGTGTGTATTGTATTCTTAACATCGCTCGTAATGAAGAATAAACAATCAACGTCCAAGATAGTGCCACTTAGAAATGATTATAACTTATCAGTTTTATCTGTGACGTCATGGGTCTTTGCTGACATTGAAAGAAGACAATATACTATGCTTGGTTATCATTGCATGAGAATACTTTACTTACGAAGACATGACTGAACGTCGTTTTCCGCATCATTTGTGAATCTGCCTTTCATATTATATCCGCAATTTGTAATTATTTTGACATGAATAGAAAAACACCCAAATATTAATATCTTTTTATAATTGGTAAAAATGACGAATCAATCTAGAAGCTGTCTCAGAAAACCGTTAAAAATGATTCAAAGCAAACGAATAGGTAAGATGTCACTTTGGCTTAATTACACGCTCAGAGAACGCAGCGGGTTGCGAAAATGATTTTTAAAGTGAGATGTAAATAAAATTTGAATGGAAAAAAGTCAAAAGTTATAGCTATTCCGTCATTTGAAGACTCGGCCATCTACATTGATGCCATTCAAACCGCGTTTTTTTCAATTTCGAGTTAATTCTATCTGTCAATCAAATTATGTTACGCATCGGCAAACATTATTGATGCAGATGCCATAACTCAAGAATCGGCTAATGTTCATATATCCAATTTAGACCATTTCATATCATTGGCCGTGTTTGAAAATATACCCGTGCATCGTTTTTTCTCTCTGAATTATTTTTCTCAACTTAATTTGAAAACTAAAAAAAGAGGACAAATTATGGTGATCTTAAAGATCTTAAGTCTCAAATAATGGCTCCATTTTCAAACGACTAAATTTGTCTGTTTTTCGCAGTGGTAACAACTAAAAATTCTCCTATTTTGAAAGTGACCTGTCAGATTACTCTATCCTCTTCTTTAATTGGCCCTTCTTAAAATATATGCCTGATTTCCTGGTTTATAAAGTGCTAAAGAAGAAATTTTACTTCGTTTTTTAAAAAAAATTCTGATTTTCTTAAAATTTAGCATATATCCTGAATTATGATTAAAATTAGCATTTTTCAGCAACATGAAAAACTACATACACCCTAAAACTGACACTAAGTTGAGGTGAAAGCGGCTCACTCAAAATATACTAGCTTTTCTATTTCTGGTTTCGTTCGAGGTTTTATTATTCGGGGAGGTTCCATGCGGAATTAGGGTTAGTGTATGTTAAATGAAGGTTCTCTAAGTTACTGAGGAAGGGTAGTTTCGTTTAAGACGTTGCGACACGGACTTGGTGATAAGATTTACGCTAAGCTTATCAAATAAATAGACCATACTACTAAACATTAATACGTAATGTTTTCACGGTTATTTTATGATCTAAAAATGCGGTTGAAAATAATCTTACGTAAAATAATTATTTAAAAATTTTACTGACAACTTCTTTTTCTCATGCGTTAATTGCGAGCTACGGCAAGGTCTGCTGCAATAACGGATTGTTGTCTCTACTTGACACGATGACAGGCTCGGCCCGGTGCAGGCCGATTTGTCTGAGATCTTTGTGCAAGGCTCGTCCCATTTTATCATCGGCTTTATTCTTGGTCGCTTTCGCGGCGACTTCTAATGCAACAGCAAGTTTCGCAACGGTGTCATTGTTGGCCATCAGCACATGCCCAAATCATCTGAGCTGCCAATTCGCTGAAAACATTCACTAACAAAAATTTTAAGAAATAAAGTGCGTAAGGTATGACCCCTAACTTTGCTTCTTTGTGATTTCAAATCAATGGCGTTATGCTGCTGATTCTTTAATAAATGAAAAATGAAAACCACTGTCTACCATGTTTGCAGTAAAAAAATCACCCCAATACTATGAGGTTCTACTTATCGATTGAGACCTGTTGATATCAATACTGAAACAATTGACAAAAATAATAATTATCTTTATTCTTAATTTGTATTACAGCGATGATCTATATGTTAATACACTAAGGCAATTTCATGTTTATCACTCTCCGAAAAAGATGAGATCGCCGGATCGTTGGAGATGCAATGTATTTTTTTTTACATGATAAGCCCCGCCACGCGCGACTTCCTCAGCAGCCTTGGCCTGTTAATAAGTCTCTTCACTGGGGACAATTGTGAATTGACTTGGCTTTACTAGTGACTTTCCGTCGCCATTATTCGCGGAAACGCATTGAACCTGTTCTCGGCCTGCAACGTCATCAAGATATTCGATGAAACTTCATGATGCGTGAATTTTAGTTTAAAAAAAGACATTTAATTAATTAATTATTATTTGCCTCCTCATTTTCCATCTCAATATTTTATTTGACTATCATTGTTGTATTTCACAAATTGTTTTTTGGTTTTATGTGTTAATAAGTCATTTTTATATTTTACATCATATCGGACGTGAATCGCAAACTAAAACACACTTGTGGGACCTTCTGGTTACGATCAAAGTGTAATATATGTCTTGTCAAAAGATTGTGCAATAATAGCGTTTGCGCTAGACGCCCACAGAAAGAAAATATGTGATACACTCCTACAACGATTTTAGAGATACACCAACCTAATCAGATATAATTTGAAACTACATCGACCAGAATACTTAAATAAGTATGTTTTTATTTGAATAAAGTCGGTGCAATATTATCGTGGGGTCTGAATTAGCGATGTTTAAAGAACAGCTGCAGTAGACAACGTGTTAACTATACAACCGTGGAATTTCCACGGGTGGCTGAGGTCTATATAATTATATGCAAAGGCATTTCATGTTCGTACGTACGTTATCACTTTTCAATCAAATTTCAAACTGAGATCGTTCGATCAGTAACGTTGTGATTGGTGATTAATCTAATGTAGCTAAGAAAAACAATTTCAACTTGAACCAATTCTAAATGACTTGATACAAAATCAAATTATACACCAAACATTAATTTATTATGAGCTGTTAAAAATAGTTATGCAAATCATGTAAACGATTAAAACTTTTTGAAAACAGATCGATTTATCAATAATTTGTTTGAGGTATCTATCTATCTATCTATCTATCTATCTATCTATCTATCTATCTATCTATCTCTCTCTCTCTCTATATATATATATATATATATATATATATATATATATATATATAAAGTAATCCAACAAAAGATATAAGCGTCAACTAATATCTTATAATTAGTGAAAACATCCGGATAAAAACTGAAGCTCAATATACTGGATAGAGCATTAATATTATAATATAAAATGAAATAATAAAATAAGGTGTCAATCAAATTTTATTAAAATTCAAAGTTCAAGCAAAGTATCTTAATGTCCTTAGCTAATGAGTTTTCAAAGAAAAATCTTCTCCTTTATTTTATATTATATTATATTATAATATATATATATATATATATATTTATTTATATATATAGTAAGTAGTAAGTAATATCTCCCATTATAACATTTTATATGGATATATGAAATAATAATAATATTATATATATATATATATATATATATATATATATATATATATATATATATATATATATATATATATATATATATATTGTTCATTTGATTGTGACACCTGGGGATTATTCGACGAAGAATCAAAAACATCCATGATACCTATAGGACATTAATTATCTTTTTTTTTTATTTTAATACAAATAAGACCGCCAGTAAAATGTTAAAATAAAAACGGGTATAATTAAACAGACGAATTCTGTTATTTTTATCAATTTTTTAGTAAATTAATATATATATATATAAATATATATATATATATATATATATATATATATATATAGAGAGAGAGAGAGAGAGAGAAGGAGAATACGTGTACGCGTGTGAGTGCGTCTGTGTATGTGCATGTTTATGTGTGTGATGTTGTGAATACTGTGAATATTGTGAATATTGATTCAAATAAGAGATGCCGAACGAATAAATATATAAATGACTCTTGTTTCATCGAATCTGATGCGAGAAGTAAGACAACTCGAAATTATTCGAATCGAACGAGATAATAGTCTGTCAAGGTGATATTTGTTGATGGAAAACGACGTTTGGTCGTGAATTATTCAGAACAGAGCGCCCGATTAAGACGAAAGCACATCGGAGTCACTCCAGATTTGCATTGATGTTATGTAAAATGATTCGAAGAGATGTACTCTATTTTTTCCGTAAAAGTTTTTTCTCGCGAGAATGACATTTTTTAAACGAGAATTGCAAGCAAGACAAATTTCGATAAATTGTTCCTAATTTGCATATCAACACGCTCGATAAAAGTTAAAGACAACAACAGTATAAAATAATCGAATAAAAAATAAGATTGGATATTTGAAGAGGCATTACCCAAATTTAGTGATTAGAATTATTATACAACTTCAAGCAAACTGCACTGACGCAAGTAAGATTGTAATATAATATAATATAATATAACACAATATGATATAATATATATATATATATATATATATATATATATATATATATATATATATATATAATTAATAATGGATATTTGTTTTTATCTACATACGTATACGTTTCATCCTTTACAGGAATCGTCAGTGTATAAATCCATTATCCCACATGTCGCCGGACTCAAACGTCGGAACACGAGTTATATTTCAAACTAAAATTCCAAAGTCTTTGCCCACAGGCCGTTGTCAACGACTCGGCAAATCAGCGAGAAATTAATCCTATTCATAGGCAGCTGTCGTAAAGAAACTTTAGAAAGAAACATTGTACTGAAACCACGATGACGGCTGTGTAAATATTACTCGCTACAGAGCTCAGCCTACTTTGGGGGCGACAAATAATTATACATATATATATATATATATATATATATATATATATATATATATATATATATATATATATATATATACAGGGTGGCCCAAAAGTAGGTTTACAGTTATTAAACTATTTTTTATATGGTTTATGTTTTTCGAATAACCTAGTTAAAAAAACTTCAAATATTAAATGATAACTGTTTACTTACTTTTGGGCCATCCTGTATATATATATATATATATATATATATATATATATATATATATATATATATATATATATATATATATATATGTATATTAAACTCTACGACATACGTAATAGTTATTTTCACAAGTTATTCATATGAATGTTTGAACGATCAACAGATAGATAGGTAGACATATTTAATCGTTGATACAGAAAACAATATAAAATAATAATTTGATGTCTTTTTTAAGTTCTTTTAAATCCGTCCGCGCTGGATGCCATCAGGCAATTGATCAGCTTGTGTAACTGACGCCATTCTAACACCAAACCACCCTTCTATATCTATTTATTTCCCCTTCTCTATCGTTCTCTGTCTTTGTTTCTCTCTTTCGACCAATAACTGTTAAATCGTTTTTTTTCCAGTCGCATACCATAACTTTTTATCTTAGAAGAGTCGGCTTACATGACAATGAAAAGTTTATCTAAAGAAAATGAAAGATAAAGTACTTACATCGCTATCTGGTATTACTCTTTCATCGTTTCACACAATGAAGTTTTGCTTGTAACTTTTCCCTGATTCGTTTCAGATTTTTATTCCAAAATTATCTCATCTAATTTATTTGCTTCTTTCCTTTCTCGTTCTTTTAAGATTCTGATTGAATTTGTACTCGTGTTTTGTACGTGAATCCGAAAACGAGATTATAATTGTAATTTCAGTTCGTTCTGCGGAATAAATTTATTTCTGATAATTCAGTCTTAGACAAATGATATTGAGGCCCTATTGGGCATCGTTAAAGGAATATTCTGTGGAATGGTCAAGAACTCTGGAAATCCAAACAGCTAATGATAGATGAACAAGTTTTAAGATAAATAAATGTATCTACTTATGTACGCTTTTAACAGATTAGGTGACTAATCCATCATCCGAAATTCTCGTATCTTACTTGAATTGTTCTTGTTTTGAAATTGTCTAATTTCAATCCGTAACAGATAATTATAGTAATAACTAGTGTACAACTTCTGTCAAAATACGTCGACAGTTTTGCACTAATATTCATATACAATCACAGAATTACGTCAATAAATAACTTTTCATATAAAAATACACACTATGATTTCTGATGACCTAAGAAAAACCCGTTGACTTTATATTTACAGTTGATAAACTCATAGAATTACGTCACGTATATCATTTTATATATATAAACTATTAATATCATTTGTGATGGCTTCAAGAAAAGGAAACACCCAGCCGTGCTGCAAGAAATCGAAATACGGATTTGACGATATTGTACTTTCGATAGATAAAAAGTAAATGGTGCCTGATATAGTTTGGGTCGTTTTGTTTAATGTGGGTAAAATCTAGTTCCCCAAAAGCATCAGTAAAAAAAAAATCCCTTCTTCACTGAGCGATAAGAGAAAAGAGGGAATGTAGTATCAGAAGATATACTACACTTAAATCTTAGTCAAAAGGACAATTGTGATGTTATCATTTGACGCAATTGAATGGTAATATTAATTCCCATATATTTTCATTTCAAATTTAAAAGTCAGAGGCAAAATATATATTATTTAAAACTTCCGTGTTACAAACAAATACTAACGATAACGCAAAGATTAGCGTGATACACTAAGGAAAATTATATTCGTTTATTTTTATTAAACAAGACAATATTACCATTAGAGCCTATGCGACAAGGCCAAAGAGGTTGGAGCTTGTCAGTCAAGTCAGGGCCTATCAGGTTAGCCATGCTTGTTTGCATCCTTTTTAAGATGGATATGCTTATATTTGATGCACCACCCTTGATTTAGCAACAGGGCTTCATTCACAGAGAATTGGTGGCTTTATACCATGATAAACATGACCTACCTTCGTTGCAGCAGCTTTAAAATGTCTTCATGTAATTATTCTACTTCATGTTGCCAGAGATGAACATCAGTTCGAAAGAAGACTTCCAGAGGTGTTTCCGGCAGTGGTTGGATCGGTTGGCTAAGTATGTGCAAACACAAAATACCTATATTGAAAAGGATTATGGTCCCAACTCTGTCACGTATTTCAAATATTTTTTTCTGGCCTACGGTCGGATACGTTTTAGACAGGCCTCGTACATAGCTTAAGTTGCCAACATGGATACATATCTTCCTACTTCCAAATCTCATTAGAATATATGCACTTTCTTTTAGATATAGTGCAGGTAGGCATTAATATATGTGTGTTGCCTGTATGCGCCTTCGATGATCATAATCATTGCTAACAAATCAAATCGATTCTTCAGTCTGTATGAGAACAACAGTTACTAGAGTCATGCAATGCGCTATTGCAGATAATACGTTGATCATTTTTCAACCCGCTTGTGCAATTTGCGTCTTAGACCGAAAGGAATTCTGACACATCCCACATGTAAGGCTACATAGAATGGATCATGATTATTCCAACGGCTTTCATTGTGAACATTTTGTTGGTTAACGAGCGTAGAATTTGATAAACATGCTCTGCACGCTCCTTGCATGGATATCAACCTAATGTTGTACCGCACGCTGATTTATCATTTCCTGGAGTTTCGCTGGTCAAATCATTACCGCTCCCCTGAACAATATCTAGACCATCCACACTGTTCTGCCGCAATCTATCGCAGAATCCAACGTATTCTATCTGACATTCAACATAAACATTAGCTAATCTTTATATGTTAGCTTGGTTTATGTCGTAGTAAAAAGTCAGATTACTACACCTACCGTATATACTTTCAAAACGAATGATGCAGTCAGTCAAGCAACATAGTCGACGCTGAATATACACTTCAATTATTTTAGAATAATTAGATATTTCATTAGATTTCTTTAACCCAATAAAACTCTCTCTAACCCTCTTTCGCGTTCTCATATATATATATATATATATATATATATATATATATATATATATATACATATATATATATATATATATAATATCTGAAAATAAATATATATATATATATATATGTATATATATATATATATAATAGTAAAGTGTTTTATTTACCGACAGACGATACCGTTTCGGGCTTTTTACCCACATCAGTGCAAACGTGATGGTCACAGGCAGTCGCATGGCATCGAACGTACTTCGTAGATTCAGCCTAGAATTACGAGACAAACGCTCAGGACTACACAGCTACTGGTAATCAGCACAGACAGTAATTGAAATTAAGATACACTTACCCGGGGAGGCAGGGGGAAGCGCTATTCTTATCCAAAATGTCCAACGCTCGTGCGGAACTCGCTTTTTGTTGCGAACGACAACAAACTATCTCAACTTTACAGTGCCTTACTTTCAAGACTATTACATCTTAGAACGGGCATTTAACCTTTTAATATATATATATATATATATATATATATATATATATATTGTTAAATAAATATTAAATTATTTTGACCTACATACGCTGACGTGTCAAGTATTTGCTAGCATCAGTGTAGGAAGTTACAATTGCAGACAGTCGTCGAGCACAAACCTAATATAGAATCACTATCGACTCTACAAGCTAGCACTCTAACCCTGCAGCCAGGAGAAATTAAGTTCTGTTTGTGTCTTAAAAAAGCAGGTCACAGATAGAAGACAGTCGAGAGTGTTCAACAAACGTATTCGAAACATTGCGTATAGCTAGGTAACAGTCTATTTTTAACTCACTGAAAAGGGCTCAACTTTAATTTTGAAAAGAGGCTGATAACAATATTTAAGCTGATAACTATTAAATTATTTTAACCTACATTCAGTGGCGTTTCAAGCTTTTGCTATTATAGGTAGTGACACTTTCAGAGGGTCGTTGGGCACGAACCTAGTACAGAATAAGCTCGACTCTGCACGCTACCGCTGTAACCCCACAGCCACGATAAATTATCACCTAAATATATATATATATATATATATATATATATATATATATATATATATATATATATATATATATATATATATTATTTATGTATCCATATAAAATGTTATAAGGAGATATAATCTTTTATGTATCGATTTTCAGTATTTACTTCAACAGTGTTCAATATGTGAGTATAGCTAAGTAGTAAGTTATGAAAATATATTAATGGCAATTAAGCCAAATAGAGCATTTCATCACCGTAGTGGCACGTCAGGCTAAAATGCATGTAGTCTGTGTTGCCGGGTGTTTTTTTATATACACGTGGTGTTTATCTAGCTAGTTAACCGATTAGATTCTTTGTTATTCCCTCCCGCGGGTGAATGTTTCTATCGTTGGACTTCCCACAAACAAATGTTAGGTTGATTTTACTTGCTATTCTATTGTTCTGTTTTCTATAGAGTGACTCATCCCTGTTGCTTCGTTGTGTCGAAATAATGGGTAATCTTTTTTTATCACGTCATCCATACCTATCTATATATCTACCTATTTATCTGAGTCGGATGGGGCACGCGGGTTAGGTCTTCTGGTCATCCTAGACTTAGGAAAACTTCCGGCTTGTTATTTTTACAAAAGACTCACGTGTGCTGTCCATGCATTATGTTGACAGGAAAGACATACACTAAATAAATGGCGAGTAAATAATCCGAAGTATTTTATTTCACAAACAATATAAATGAACCATTTAGAAATATTTTTGATAGAGAAACTCAACAAACATCAATTGAAATATTCAAATGAAATAAGTAATATTAGTTATTGTATGTCGTATTGTCTAAAAATTTGATAGGTTTTATCTACTAATTTGTGATACATGATGTATATATATATATATATATATATATATATACATATATTATATACATAGTCATCCACAAACACTTGATTCGTCTTTGCAAGGCTCATAAATGTTGTTAGCGAACGCACGAAACCTGAGTTTCGTGATACATACATCAGTCACTACCTATGATGAAAATTTCACTGCGTACCAGATGCTGTTCAGAGAAAAAATATATAATTTTTTTAACAAATGCTTTTATCTATTAGTTAACATTTTACGATATTGATAAACTAGATTACTTTTAAAGAAGGATGATGTCAACCAATAGAGGAATGTATAGAGAGAGAGTAAGAGAAATACGATTGATATTATATATAGATAGAACTACTTAGGCTAGATTTTGATGAATGAAGGGCATAGTAGATGGTAAGAGTTTTCAAAAGAGAGTAAAAAAAAACATCTTACGCCATCATTTTGATTCGTTCATTTCGCTTTGAATTCAAAGGGAATTAATTGGGCTGCGCAAGTAAGGGCGTGTAGAACGTGACCGCGAGCCGATCGGGTGGATGCCCGCCCACTGACCCTGCTCTCATCGGCAGGTAGTATCACGCACATTCCTCATCATTAGTTAGAAATATGAAAACGGATGAACATTAGGAAGGGAAAACTGAACAAACGAGGGTAAGTTGTGAGCTGATAGTATAGTTATTTCATGTACAGCTATGATATTCACATATTACAGGACATACGTTGATTGAATAGAAGATAATTTATGAAGGACATCTATTGTACTTAATCAAGTGACATAATAGTACAGGGGTAAAGTAAAGATACAATGGGCATGCTGTGTTTGTACGTCTAGTCCAAGCATTCTACTTATTAGATGCCTTCAGTTCATTGGCCGATATTTTATGATTAATTTTGAACTATTATTTTCAATGTAAAGCGGGAGGTGACGGTAGTCAAGTGGACTGACGACACGGACTGACGACCTAGGTGTGCAAAGTTCGAATCCAGTCGGTTTTATAATATCACTTTCGTCTAGGTATGTTGGCTACACTTATGTGGTCCCTCCTTCGAGAATGCCAACACCAGAATCAAACCGGTAAACAAAGTTGTACCATGTTGATTCACACGAATTTACTTACTTATTGTAAAGCGCATTTAGTTTTAGATTTTTTAAACTTTTGTTCAGCCCAAGCAACTCATAGTGCTAGAAAAGCGCAAAAAAGAGTAGTAAGTAAGTTTAGAAATGTAGTTTTCCGAATCTGGTATTATGAGATCTTAACGGTACAACCATTAACTTATCTGATAAGTAATAGACAACCATTTCAGTAAATTTTGAAAATAAAAACTTGTTTTGAATCTCATTTTTCTTTGGGGTGAATTTGCATAAGGCAATGAACGGCGATTATAAACAGCACAAAATAAAATATACCCAAAGACATTTCTCCAAAAATGATCAAACATTATATGAGTCCTGTTTTAAAAAAATCGGCTTCGCATTTTTTGTTCTTTTGATTTGTGTAAAGGCGAATGATTCATTTAATAATACTCTCAAAATAATTAATGTAAACAAGATGATGTTAAAGTTTTTCTAAGAAAGTATTTACAAAAAGACCCATTTGTGGAAAGTATATATTTTTACCGGATTGCATAAATCAATGATTTTTTATTTATTGACTTGAATCAAAGTAAGTATTTTGCCTAAGACGGAAGTGTAGTATTTTGGCATCATACTATCTATATATGTTTTGTCGGTCGGAGAAAAAGTTCTTATTGACTGTGGAAATTTTTATTTTCTCTCACTCAGAGTGCTCTTTTTGGGGAGCTGGATAATTTTACATAAGAAACACATTGTGTCTTAATTTGCCCTCGTCAGGATGAAAGTAAAAAGGGATTCGAGTAAGAATCGCTTTTATTTGATCTGCTATTAGTTTTTAATAAAATAATAAGAAACTGAAAATTCAGTTATTTCATAGAATAGTGGCTTTCGCCGCTAAATACTGATTTACTCTTAATTCTCATTAAAGTATCGTGAATTATGTTCATTATTAGATCGTTTGACTATTACACCTTTCACTTAAATTAGAGTTCTTCCCAAGCTAACCTACCTCTCGTTTGGTTTATGTAGATGGCGACTATATTATTCAGTCGATGTTTAATTTCGGCTTTCCACATGTGCGGTGAAATTAAAATTCGCTGTTTTACCGATGACACATAAGTATGACAGAATGACACACCGTCACAGCCTCTTATAAAACAGTTTAGATTGATCTAAAATCTAAGTATGGAAATAAAAATCGATTACAAATACTGATATTATTTTTATTTCTTCGATGAACTTGCTTCCTTAGTCCCCCTCGACGTAACCTGACAATCAGCTAACTTCCATCTATTCACTGTTGACGGCCCCAGATACTGAAGAGCCTTCTATTTCAATAGCTTCTTTTCTTCGTGCTGCCAGCCACTGGAACTCCCTCCCTTCTCCATGTTTCTCCGACTGTACCGACATGCAGATGTTTTAAAGTAATGTAAACATACATCTCGCTGCACATCTTCCAACTTAGGATATCACCCAAAACTTCCATCCTAATTCACAGTAACCACTTACGTTTACAGTGGCGGCCTGCCTTGTTTGAGGTAAACTATGTTTAAAAAAATGAGACATTGTTGATGAACAAAAACATAAAATTTACATAAATAATGTCTACTTGTGCATAAATTTCACGTATAAACTTAACATTCGCAAAGTTACTACAAAAAAATCGGCTTTTTACTTATTTATATACGCGTCTATGTATTTTCTTTTTTCATGTTAGTCATGGAATAAATCTATCCATTTTATATACGATTAAGTGACGTGATTTCCCGGAATGAAAGTAACGACTGTCAATCCGTCGCACAAAAATTTCATCTGAAGGCCAAAGTGGGAAAGACGGTTTTTTTCTTTAAGATTAAAAATAGAGATAAATAAATAAAAACACACAAAAGTAAAATATGTCCAGTTTGACATTTGACAAGACAGCCATCCACTATGAGCAAGCGTGTTTGCCTTTGATTGTCATGTCTCCCTTGAGAGGGAGACACTAGACTGACACGAACGCGTTAACTATTGAATAAGATGTCCACCTTGATCTGAGAATTTTAAGAGTAGGGAATAAAATCAAACGCAATTTGATACAAAGTTTCGTCTCAGATGTGTGTTGAATTCTATCAAAACGTACATATTGAGAAACCTCGCGTAATTTAAAGACACATATAAATGCATACAAAACTAGAAAATGTCATTCGCAGAACGTGTATAACAATATTTATAGCCTTACTTTTTGCACACACCCTAATAACTAAAATTTATAAAAAACGTGCCTACCATACTTACCGTGTTTTCTAGAATACGTATCCCATAATTCGTTATGATGAGTTTATTTTCTTAAGAGTTTCACACGCAGATACATATTATTGACGCCCAGGCGCATGAACAAGTCGGTTAATATGTTATTTCATAATATAACAGAATATTTAATGTAGAAAATTAGTTTTTCTATTAAATTTTTTGTATCTTCCTTATTTAAAAGTTTTTTGGACGGTACATGATTAAATATTAAATTTGACAAAAAATGATTAGCACGTTAATTACTGTGTTAACTATAAGTAATATTGCATCATTCAGAAAGATTTTCATTAATATAGAAGTGAATATTATCCATATAAGTATACCAATATTCACATACCTAGCTTTATATATATATATATATATATATATATATATATATATACATAATAACATATGCGAATAAAAGTATAATTTTAGAGAATTGAACCTATAGTGAAATAATTAAAGCTCAATATACAGGATAGAGCAATTATGAAGATAAATGAAGGAAGAGAGATAAAGATTTGCGAATGACGAATCTATTTCATTTTTGATTTTTCAATGCAAGATGTACTCGATAGAAACATGTTTATTTTCTATTTCCTTAAGCCAGGCTTTTCAAAGATTAAAATCTTATCATCAGAGGAATTACATAGATGGATACGTTTGCAGGTGAATAAATATCATCTATCGGTTAATATGTTAGTGGACGGTCTGTGAGAATGAAAAGACCGGGGATTTATAGCGCCATCCAGACATTATGTGCAAGTATTCAGAGAATAGTATAATATTTAGGCGGCACATTTTAACAAACATTCCAGAGTAAGCCATCGGTAATTATCAGTATAAAATTGTTAAAAGAGTTGTAGGAAAACTCTAAGTGACTTGGAATGGTGACTTGCGTATATGTATAAAACAGAAGGTTAACAGATAGATATATCGGCATATATTACAATTTGATATTTAAGATATGTCTCTCTTAAGCCGAAACTATAATATTACCTTCATTAATGTACAGGTATACTGTGTGTTAATGTAAAATTTAGTTAGTTTCAGACTAATGTACAATCGTTCAATTCTTAATTTGGAGGTGGGGAAGTTTTATTTTTGTTGCCATGGTATCATCTTCCTATGCTTTACCTCCTCTTTTTTAGGGTGTAGTATAGAATCTGTTCTGTTGTCATGACACGATCCTCCAAGGAATTACTTTCTTTCTATTTTAGGGGGAGGGGCGTCTAGTTTAATATTTGTTGGCCTTTAATGATACCTTTCTCCTAAGCCGTATGTCCTCTTAGTTTCGGTGGGATGAGTTAGTTTAGTATCTGTTTTGTTGTCATGATCGGTTCAAAAACAAATATGTCGAGAAAATCGGCATATTTTGACCGCTTGCAGCTCTTTGCATGCACAGGTTTTTTTTGCCGATTCTGAACCTGACGAAGGCGCAATATTGTCAACACAAGTCGCATCCCATATCAGTGACTTACCATGTGCAAAGGGAAACACCGTCAGGCTGTCAGGTCGTTTGCCATCACCTCTGTCAAAGTCAACCAGTTCGTGGATCGACGGGAAGCCAGTGATCGTCAAACGACATCATTGAAGCGTTATGCCTGGGAAATCTACACGAAAGGGTGTGGAGTCAATATATGTCGACCGGTTGACCACAGCTGCACATGTGACTGCTGCAAACTCTACCACATGTCAGTTGTTGGATGCGATTTTGATTGGATTCAAAGTAACAATTGAGACAAACTATTGAAAAAGAAAGTAAGGAGATGTAGACAGAATAAGCGGTATTAGGTAAGACAGGTAAAGTTAAAGGTCGATAAATAGGAAGAGTGTGTACCATCCTAATAATCTACTGTTCAGTTGTCTTTTGAGACATCTACCTTCGGAAAAAAGCCTCAATAAGGTAAAATAAATAGTAAATACATACCTGTATTATGTATGTAACCGAGACGAAACAAAGATATCGTACAGAAAAAAGGACGTAAATTGATCAAGTAGTTTTTTTATCACAGGAAATTAAATTTTGTCATTTTTCCAAGATGGCGACATAACAAGCAAGCATGAAAAAAAAAATGACAAAATTTAATTATGTGTGATAAAAAAGTATTTGCTTAATAAACGTACTTTTTGTTGCACGATTTACTTGTTTCGTCACGGTCACATACATGATACCAGTATGTCTTAATTTTTATTTAGTATTTGTTTTTCCTTATAGAAGCGTGCGTACTATCTTAATAATCTACTGTCTAGTTGTCTGTTTATACATCTACCTAGAATATTAACTCTGTCCAGGCTTAAGCGTATACTTTACTATTTCATCAATTATTCTTAGGGTAACACATTAATTCATATCTTTTTTTTAGTTATAAGAGAAGATAAATATACAACAACTCTCATTCCAAAGCTTAGATAATCTATTGTATTCGGCGCTTTATTTACATACAGATATACGATCAAAATTTTAGGAGCTTTTGCGAGTTTGTAGTAACTGTTTAGTTAGCATTACTCCAAGATCCACCCATACGTGTTAGGGTCCCTATTTATTTGCCAGAAGGGGAGCTTTAAATACAAGATGCTTTTTTAATGGTAGAAAAACGTCAGACTCTTCAAAATTGGACAATATAGATTCATGCAAAAATTAAAATTGTGTCACTCTAAAACGATATCTCCCTCGCTGACAAAAAATATGGAATATAGTATAAGAACAGATATTACACATACGACACATTGCTCTAAATCTATCGTTTAGATACCATTTAATAATATGACACCTAGAGACAAATCAATCTACATTTATATATAATACATACTGTTTCGGCCTGAAATCACTTATGCCGTAAAAGTAAAAACAAAAATACTACTAATAATAATCACATAGAAATCCCAAATACTTAAACGTTAAAATATTAATTTAAGTTTTTAAATTCGATTAATACTAATGATTCGACCATTTAACCCATTAAATAAGAAAACTTGTCCGTTATTTAGAATTTAATATATAATAAGTCAATGTAAATACTCCCATATAATAGAGAAAATTAACCAATTTACTTTATAATAAGTAAAAGTAAATTCGTATGAATCAGAATGGTACAACTTTGTTGACAGGTTTCATTCTGTTGTCGGTATTTTTGCAGGAGTGATAACATAATGGTTGCCAACATCCCTAAGTGAAAGTGGTATTATGAAATATACTGGATTCGAACTTGGCACACCCAGGTTTCCAGTCAACTTAACCACTGCCACCTCCAATTTACTTTATACAAATAGATTAACATATTACAACAGTTCAACATTAAAAAACAAAATTAAATCTGACATCACAAGACGTACTCATTTCCTTCAAAAATGACTGATATAAAGAATAATGAATCCGAAATAGCATCGATTTTTTGTCGAACAAATTTATAAGCAGCTACACAAATATCTGCGATATATTTTATTTACTTTATTTCGTTCAAATCATCTTTTATTTGAATACGTCTGTCAATGATTTATGAATTAAGTGAAAATGTTATCCCGATGGACGACCATAGAGTCCCAAAACACTCGTTCCAATTACAAATGTTGAGCTCACTAGGAATAAATCAAAACCTCTGATAAGAAGTTTTGTAAAAATATTGCTGATAGTTCTTCGGGTTATATCAGATGCGTTCAGCAATTTCCAGATTAAAAATGTCCGCCGTTCTGTCAGTTGGTCACGCTTATATGAAATTATATTTTAAGTGCTAAAGGTGTATAGTTTTTTAAATGCATCTTATTTTACATTTGAACAGGTATTTCTCTCAAAGGCTGGGTCCTTCGGTCGGTCTCTAACGTTAACGTTTAAAGTATCTGTTTTATCGGTGTGTAACACTTAAGTTTCATTTTTTACGTCACAGTTTAAAAATATAGAACATTACTACTTCAGCATATAAAGATTCCTCAATTATAAGCTTAAATAATATCATACGTAGCACATGCATATACACGAAATCATTAAAAATAATACTCAAGTGTGAAGAAATAAATCCTAGATTATTTTAAAGTATAAATTCTTAATAAAACAGATTCACACAGGAGACTAGAAAACTGTTTACAGAATAAAGGTACTGAATTTATTTTCTTTTTTTCAATAAACAGCATGGAAAACAAAATAAATTCAACTCAACGTTTGCACTGGTGGAAAGGTAGCAAAGTGGTCCGCTTGTTTAAAAAATACTTTTCCAAAAACTAGTTTTAAAAGGAGCAATACTCTTGAGTATTCAGCATGTTAGAATAATTTCTTGGACAAAAGTTTCAACAACAAAGCGATCATGAATTGCATTCTGTCAATGTTTCTTTATCGTTAACGTTAAACGCGCAGTTTTAACAGGTGTACAATTAATTTTGATTGGAATATACAAGGTATGTAACTCTGTGTGTATATGATAATACTCGCGTCTGGATAAGTTTCCAGGGCGATAATCTACTTTTATCCCTGGCTAAGCGTTGTCAAGAAGACCTAGTTGACTATCGAGGTCGACTCTCCATAAGTGTTGGAGCGATAGATTCCGACCCAGAAAAGTCTAATTATTCCCTCTTTGTCTAAAAAATCACTCATGGAACGTGAGGACTAAAGGACAACATAAGGAAAGCAAGATTTACGAGGCTGCTGAAAGTAAACACAAGGTCAACTTTCTACCTTCCTTTTTAAGTATTCTTATGTCCGTTCAATCAGTGCGTTTTGCGATGAAAATCTTATTGCAAACATGTAAGCGTGACGGAAATGCTTTTGAAAAATGAAGCAAACTAATAAAAAAGAACATTTCCAAGTTTAGCGTTAAATACCGAAAAAAGGACTATTTCAAAATTAATCCTGAGACATCGAATGACGGACAGAGGCTCTAATAAATATGTTCGTACACATTTACACTAAATGAGCAACAGATCAATTTTAATTGTTTTAATTAGCCGCAATTTTTTATTTACTCGCAGAGTCACCTATCTTTTTCTAAGTTTCTTACGATAATTCTCTTTAATTGTAGTTCATTTAGTCCTTTCCCTTTCTTTATACAGTATTTATCACTCTCGCTTCAATCACTTTCTCTCTCGTTCTCTACATTTGCCTCTATCTCTCTGTTACTTTACAGTCAACAGTAATAAAGCTAATAGCAAAAAAATGAAAAAAGTGCATTTAATGATGAAAATACTATTTATACCTTAAGCGGAAACGACACGTATATAAAAAATGCCATTATTAGAATTCAAATAAAATTTCGTTCAAGAGAAAAAAGTTTGGAAAGTTGCATAAAAATAAACAAAAAAGTGTATATTCTTATGACACGTCCATTCAATCTGTGCTGTTAGTGATGTAAAGACGACTGAAATCTTCAACATCACTTATGTTATTTCGAATTTTAGTGTCAAACATCAACGAAAATATGATGTACTGTTTGGTTTTCAATTTCCGATGCGTGTCAAAACCTTTGTTCACCTATACCGTCCTCGGGAATACACGTTTTTTTTCTTGTCTCTGGATACAATTACTCTGAGGGCGATGTTTAGTTTTAGATGAAGGTTCATTAGGAAGAGAAGAACAGTAACAGAACACATCAGAGAGAAGTGTCTGTTGCATACGCGTAGGCGAGAGAGAAAGGCAGACAGATAGAAAGACGGATAGTTCGTCTCGCTACAACTAATTACATACTGGCAGGTGTGGTGCGTTGACTAACCCGTTGACTAGAAGCAGTATCGTCTGTGTATTTATTCCAATTCATGTTGCCTGTGGATACTAGGCCGAAAGATTTAACGTTGAACTCTCAGGAAAATTATCATCAGACATTGCAATCGATGATTGGAAACAGATTGTCAAAGAGCACCATGAATGTAATTCATAATATGAGCGTGATAGACTAATGAAAATGTTGGCAGACCGACGTGAAATCAATACAATATGTATAAACCAGAGAGAGACAGTTCTAGAGATGAATGGACGCATCTAAAATAATATGAGTCCATTCAATATGTGCGTCTATCTATGACAAATATTATTTGTAATCGCGATAGGTTAAGAGATGGGTAGACCGACCACGCTTCTCATTGGTATGTGAAGACGCATCGGCAAGTTGAACAATAAAATGGTTTTAAATGAAGTGAAATTTGTGTCGATATCGGACAATAAGCGTACATCCAACTTTTAAATTTAAAAATAAAAACGAAAAAACTAAAACAATATAATATTGGCAGAACGAAACAAGAATCTGATGGACAATAGTGACAATTTTAAGAGACTACACATTTCACACAAACTAAAAAAAAATTACACTATCTATTGTCGAGACATGAATATCTGATATCTATCATTCTTAATATAGACATGTCGAATCAAAATAACTATTTTGTGCATAAAAAAATATTATTTCTTCGTAAGTTTTGTCAATTTAATTTAATGAAAAAACAATAAAAATACAAGCCTAGACACATACACTAATATATATATATATATATATATATATATATATATATATATATATATTTATTTATTTATCTACATAAGTATACGTTACATTTTTCAAGAATAATCAGTACAGAATTAGTTATTCAAGCGGGTCACAGGATTCGAAACCTCGGAATAAGTCCTGTATATAACTGAAATTCCGACGTCTTAACCCTCACCACAACCGCACACAACTAAATAGATCGGTGAGAGTTTTTTAAACACTTATTGTATGCAACCGACGTCAACAGTGTTCAACTAATGAAGAGACGAGCAATAAATCTATGATGTTGACGGCTGTATTAATACTACTAACTACAGTGCCCAACCCTTGGTAGGGGCGACAAATAATCATAAATATTGATTTATCTACATACGTATACGTCTTTATTTTTATTTATTAGTAGTTGTTTTTAATTAATTCAATGTATGTAGAATTATGACTATAATAAATAACAGGCGGGTTAAAATATGAAGAATAAGAAGTAAGGTTAGGGTAAATTAGTAAGAAAAAAGTAAGGAAAAAACCCTATAACAACTGGAAGGAAAATAAGAACGAGGGTTAGCGTTGGGGTTTATATGTAAGAAAAAGAAGTAAGAAAAAAAGTATAACAATCCGAAGGAGAAGAAGAAAGACGGTTAGCGTTAGGTTTCGAGTTAGGGTTGCTAAGTAAGAAAAAGAAGTAAAACAACAGTATAACAACACAAAGGAGAAAAAAGAAGGGGGTTAGCGATAGGGTTAGGGTTGGGGTTGATGTTAATATGCAAGAAAAGGAAGTAAGAAAAAAAGTATAACAACTCGAAGTAGAAGAAGAAAAACGGTTAGTGTTAGGTTTCGAGTTAGGGTTGCTAAGTAAGAAACAGAAGTAAAATAACAGTATAACAACACAAAGGAGAAGAAGAAGGAGGGTTAGCGTTAGGGTTAGGGTTAGGGTTAGTATTAATAAGTAAGAAATAGAAGTAAGAAAAAAGTATAATAACACGAAGGAGAAGAAGAATGAGGATGGCGAAAAGATGAAGTAAAAGTAGAAGAACAAAAGAACAATAAGAATGAGATCGCGAGGAACAACGAAATCACTAACAACAAGAAGAATATGCACAGTGTCTTTCTCAGCAGAACAAACTTGTAATCATTCTACTGACAATGTCAATTAAAAAAAAAGAAATGTATATATTTTTGAAGGACACGTCAATAATATATACAAGAGACAGTTTTTCCTTGCCTAATGGCATCATTTGTCTGGAAGGAGTTGAAATAATGTTCTAGATTGTCGCCTTTTCGTTTTGTTGCAGGGCAAAAAGACGACGTATTTGACAGGAATATCAAGTTATTATTAGAAATCAAAACAAATTTGGTAAAATAGTCGAAAAATAAACTTGTATCTCTTTATAATCATATACATAAACACACACATATTTATATTATATATATATATATATATATATATATATATGGGGGGTGTATACAGCAAGGTAACCTGTCAGTATGTGTTTTAACAATGTTTTAAAAAGTTCATGTTTCAATCATTATATTTCTATTTACTGTTAAACCAGATAAAATGAATTTGAAAAAAGTGGTCCATGATGACCCTATACAACGTACTATCTCTATACTATATCTATATATATTTGCTATTAATATATATAAAAATGAGATTAATATAAATATATATATATATATGTGTGTGTGTGTGTGTGTGTGTGTGTGTGTGTGTGTGTGTGTGTGTGTGTGTGTGTGTGTGTGTGTGTAAGTAGATTTCGGGTACAACAAAATGGTTCGATAAATTTGAGAATAAAACATTATTATAATCAATAAAAGGGGCAGGTGGAAAAAAATTGTTAAAATTTTCCTGAAGACTTTATCGTCTTACCTTCTAAAATGAAACGTCATAATCATAAATTAAAAACTAAGAAAATCGAATGAGATATGAAGGGGTTATGTTTCAGTTTGAGAAAACAATTAAGAGAGAAAAACAGCCGTAAATCACTCAACGTTATGGGGGAAGATCTCCAACTGATGTTTCAAAAGTTTTTGTCTACATCGGCTACGTCGAGAATTGTTAATAACTAACACCTTAATAATATTGAGATCATAGTTCGACCTAACACTGTGTAACACAGAAAACCTTCAATCAGAATACCGGTCAGAACAAATATTTGTACCAACCAGGTAATTATATATATATATATATATATATATATATATATATATATATATATATATATATATATATATATATATATATGTTTGTTTACGTAATTAAATTTAACAGTATATCTGTTGAGTAGTTTTAACGATATAATGTATAGGCAAACAGATGGTGTCTCGATGGGCTCAGTCCTCGGACTAGCGATGGCGAATACGTTTGTGGGTTTCAACTGGACCAACGAAATTTAGATATGTATACGACATATATTGTTTCTTCAATAATCAAACAGAGGCAAATGCAGTCTCCCCCTTTCCAAATAACATGAATGCCGTATTAAAATATACTTATGAAGGAGAGTGTAATTACATTTTGGCTTTTTATGCACTTGTGTACAAACACTCCATCCTGTTACCGTTCATCAATTTACAGTAAACCTGCGTTTATAGGATTTGGATTTATTTATTTCTAGCAACAAAAGGTAAAACTTCATTTGGACCCTTAACAGAAATAACCCTTATAATTTGTTCGCAATCAAAATTTGACCAAAAAATCAAACCATTTCGAATACTTTGTTCAATAATGGGTACCTTCTTGATTTTATTAGATAAGTTATCAAAAAATAATAAATTATTTCTAAAATAGAAACCAATACGCTTGGTAAATGTTCAATTTACATTCGTTTGCCTTGTTTAGGGACAGTTAGTGAGAAATTCGTCAAACGAATAAACTCAACTGGTTCAGATTGTTATTTAGCTTCTCGCTCCCAGATGCGTGAAACATTTTAATAAGTCGTCACTCATTTTCTCTCGCTTCATTCTGCTGAGATCGTCTTTTCTTTTTTTCTTTTTCCATCATTTTCAGCTATTTTAACATATATCTCCGAATTAATAACATAATTTTCCATCGATTTTTATAGATCTAAAACGCCATATGAAGAGAATAGCGTATACATCACCAACATAGGTTATTATTTATCGTCGGATATGTTCCTGCAGTTTTTTTTTCCGCGCAGACACACCTATACCCACACCTACACCCACATTATATATATATATATATATATATATATATATATATATATATATATATATATATATATATATATATATATATGTATGATTTATTTCTTATTTGGAATCATCAATTTGGTTGAAGAAAATTGGAATGTTATTAATGTCAGAAAAGTATTTCCTCTCAAAATCGGGTGTAATTAATTTCACGGCGAGAAGAGGGAAAATAGCCTTCGTCTGGAAAAAAAAGATGTTCTCGCCTTTATCATACGCATATTGATGGTCAGATTCGTATATTTGATGTTAACGAGTTTTTCAAAGAAGGTCAGAACACTTATTCGACCACCGTTTTTTATTTGTAAGTACATTTTGTGGAAACGAGACACTTTATTGATTTAAATATAAATACTAGTTAATACAAAAAGCGAATTGCATTATTCCTGACGAACAGAATTTATTTTAATTGGTCGTTTTGCACCGTGGAATCAAGAGATACAATGGTGCGTTTACTACTTCGTTAAATAATTTATTCTTTTATGGTAAAACATATATTCGTCTGGTTCTTTACTGGTGCCAATATGCGAAATCTCTCGACGGAAATGTTTTTAATGAGAAACAATTTATTATTATTATTATTATTATTATTATTATTATTATTATGATTATTATTATTATTATGATTATTATTATTATTATTATTATTATTATTATTATTATTATTATTATTATTATTATTGTTGTTGTTGTTTTTTGTTTTGTTTTTGTTTTCATCATCATCATCATCATCATCATCGTCGTCGTCGTCGTTGTTGTTGTTATATTATTATTATTATCATTATTATTATTATTATTTGTTTGTTTGTTTGTTTGTTTTTATGCCTCCTTGAGCATCACCTGTTTAACTATTTTCTCAATTCAACTGTTAAGAAAAATCAAACTCTTAGTACAGTATTGATATCCAGATAAGATTTTGTCAAATATTTCATTTGACAACTCCCAAAAGTGCCCCCTCAATTCCTCCCTCCTACCACTTTCTCTGAATTTATCCAACCTCATCTTAAACTGATCCACGTTATTGCTGTTCTTAATCCGATCTGGCAACTTATTCTAAAAACATATTACTCTGTAAGCAAAAAAGCTTAACTGGTTAACAAATCTAGTTTTTGAAAACTGCCTCGACAATAACTTTCTAGATCTAGAAAAAATACTTAAAAATGTCAATTATAGGTAGAAATGCCATTAATTATCTTGAAAGTCTCAATCATATCATCTCTCATTCTTCTCTCCAGCAAAGTAGTCAACTCCAATGTGTCCAATCTCTCCCTGTAACTGCACTCCTTTACTTTACTTATTAGTTTTGTCACCCTTCTTTGTACGCCTTCCAGTTTCAATATTACATTCCGATTTCCATTCTAGTCGCTGAAGCCCAGGCCAGGGTGCAGTATTCTATTGTTATAGAATGGCGATATTCTCTTGATATTCAACTTTACATATATAGTCGCCTCTTCAACTACCAAGTAAAAGAGCCAGGGGTACTACTCTATCTTGGCCTTTTTGCTAAGATCAAAGTGTAGTCTCTGTTCCGATGGATACTGGACCCCATACTATTATTGTCTTGTCCTTCGGGGCTTGACTTACGCCGGTCAATGGGTCTGTACTGTGCAGTTCTAGGAGTTCCACCCTCCCAGACTTTGCATCCCCTCTTTGGGGAGGAGTAAGTTTATTGCTTACTGTCTGAGGCGCCCCTACCGGGGAATGCCGACGGGGCTGCCCAGGTAATTTTTAAAATGGCCACAATGCTCACCTCTCGGACGCTGGCTTTTCAAACCCCACTTTCCCGACCCGACCTTAGGTCACATCTTACTTGTGGAAGTAGGATAAAAAACTGGCCTGGAGAGGAATAAATAAATACTCTCCTTCTTTGATTTTACCTGATTCTCGACTGATTCAGATAAATGTGGTGAAAATCTGACAATAGTTTGTAGCTCATATTTATTTATACTTTTTAGAAGTATTAGTAACACTATTACTTGTATTCGTTTTAGTAGTAGTAGTATTAGTTTAAATATTTTAACTAGCAATAAGACACATAACATCTAAAGATTGCTGTATGCAAAATATGGTGCAAGTTTATCTATTGGAATTAGGGGTCTATAAGTAACTAAACGATATACGTACGCAATATGTGTTATATAGATAAAAATACGCTTAGTAACTTCATATTCGTACGTACGTTCTCACATTGTACACACATTTAAATAACATCAGATCTTCTGATTAGCGTTGATTAGTAATTAATTTGATGTCGCTAACGCAAAAAATCCAACTTTACATATTTTAAAATGAATTGTTCCAAGATCAAATTATGTCGTCCCGTCGACTGACTGAGTACATACATACATTTCAAAAAGTGATATTCCTGTTATTAATTTGACTGAAATTCTTACCTGTTAATTAAGTTTATGGAAATTACTCAGATTATTTTTTTTATATATGAGTTAATTAATCCGTATTATCAAGATCTTTCTGATTCTCTCTCTCTCTCTCCCTCTCTCTCTCTCTCTCTCTCTTACGACCTGGAGCCCGTTGTACCACCAACTCGCAGATCCGCACTTGGCCCTAATTGCTATTTAGGAATCCAACTGCTAACCCTAACTCTAACCGTAATCCTAATCCCACTGCGTGATAGATCGGCAAAAATGCTCTTGGGAACGACGCCTGGCAGACCGACGAAAATATATTTTTCAAACAGAGCGTGACAGACTGACGAAAATGATATTTCAAACAAACCATAGCAAATCGCTGAAAATGCTATGTAAAACAAAATGTCACGGACCTACGAAAATGTTTTGTTCAAACTTAACGTGACAGACCGACGAAAATGCTATTTCAAATTTACGTTGACAAATCGACGAAAATGCTATTTTAAACTAAACGTGACAGACTAACAAAAATGCGTCCTCAAACAAAGAGTATTTATTTACCCCCTTTTTCCGGAGGTTAGGCACAAGGTCGCGTGTGGATTTATAAAACCAGAGCACTGGGATTAGTTTGAGCAATAACTCGCATGAGGCGATTAGCAATGCACTAACATTTTATTAAATAGAAGGTAAAGTCTCAAAGAGTTCATCTTCAACGACTGAACAGAACCGCAGTCCGACATTAACACAGCCACTGTGGAACTGATTGTCGAGCACGTACCCTCAGTGACAAACCGACGAACATCCTATATCACACTAAGCGTGATACACCGAACAAAATTCTATTACAAACATATGATGTGCATATCTAAAAATTCCCTTTCAAAATTCAGTGTGACTGGCCCATAAATGCTTTTTCAAATTGAAGCGTGACCTACTAAAGCAGCTAGGACACATTCTAATAATATAAAACGTGTTCAGCTATAAAAAAACACTTAGAGAGTGAAATCACTCAAACATCATTTTAACATTCCATCAAGATTTAAATGACTGAAGCAATTTATCTATCGGCAATTTTATTGGTGTCTTTTTTCGCATGACTTTCTTCATGTAAGAAATTTCGAACTCCATTTCATTTCATTTTGATCGTTACGGTTATTTCTGTCGAAATTGTTTAAAATAAGACATATCTCTCTGAAGAGGCGAAAACACATATTTCTGTAATATTCCAATCAAGTGGACTTCTAAAAATATATATACTTAAAACGAGTGTATCCCTGTTCGTCAAAAATGACGGAGAGAATTATCCTTCTCCAGTGTTCTCACTAATATTTATATTGATATAAAACAACGGCTCAATCGGTAAATTAAAACAAAAACACATCGCGAAATAAAAAGGTTGACAAAAAACACACAAAGCACAGAAAAACGTATAAATCAGTATAGAAATCATGACGGAAAAGAAAAAGAAAACCTAACATTATTGCAATAGATTCAATGCGAGTGGTTGTTTGATTTGCTACTTGCTACCTGGCCCCCAATAATACTTGAAATGGATTCGTCCAGCAGTTACTTACTTCTTATATTTTGTGTGACGGGACAGATAAATATTTATACATATGACTACACATTGTTCTTTATTATAGATCAGAGTATTCCTTCGTATCATAATATCCTTCCAGTATAATAATCGTCAACTCATGAAACAAGTTCACGCTATATTCCCAGATAAAAGCAACGTCTTCGATTATAGTTTATGTAACAGCTTAATTCATAAAAAAAATATATTCTTTTAGGTAATTCTTTTTTGCATATAATTGAGTAAACATTGTTAAAATCGTTATAATAATTGTTTTACGGTTGCATTTAAAATATTGGTACTTTGTTAGTTTGGAACCCACGCTAAAAGTCCCTCGGCGTCGGTGTATTTCGGCGTTTTTCGTAAAACGCCGGAAAGCCCCGAAACAGTTAGTCAATCAAACTGCGAGAAAATGAATAACTGATTGAAATGAATAAGCAAACATCTAAACTTGATAATTTAATTTTTGACGTCTGCAAACGAGCCTGCCCAAACCATAAGTCTTAACCTTGCCCAAACCCTTACCCTGCCCTAACCCTAATCCCTAACCCTGTCCTAACTCTAATGCAAAACCCTAACCGAAAACCCTAACGTGATCAATAATAATAATCAGTAAAAAATTAAAAAATAAAAAATAATTTCGTAAATTAAAAAAAAACACATACTTAATTGACTTTTTAATTTAAACACTCATTTTAATCGCTTTTAAATTTAATTTAAATTTCAGTTAGATCTAATGGAAAACATTTTTAGTTGAGGGGGCGGTAACCCCAGCGTTTAAGTGATATATTTCTTATATGGCCTATGACCTTTACTGAGAGGTTAGTAGTCTACATCTCAATGTTCAAGAAATTCTGTCCGGCGGTTTGCGTTAACATAAGACACAAAGATCAGGCGGACACACACACAGACAGAGTTACTATTATATATATATATATATATATATATATATATATATATATATATATATATATATATATATATATATATATATATATATGAGAAAGGAAGGATGAAGGTAATCCGACGTAATGGGAAATGAAAAGGAAAAACCAAAAAGGATGTGTTTTTATATATTCATCAACGTTTCGTCTTTATTTGTAAGACTTCCTCAGGATAATAATTTTAAGAGAAATGTCATGCAACTACGTGAAAATATTGGGTTGACATGATGGGTTGATGAGAAAAAGTAACTGCTGACTTCACTAAGCCCGGATCTCGGTCCTGTGCACTCAGTAGTGGCTACTACTTTTTCTCATCAACCCATATCAACCCAATATTTTCACGTACTTGCATGACATTTTTCTTAAAACTATCATCATGAGGAAATCTTACAAATAAAGACGAAACGTTGATGAATATATAAAAAAACATCCTTTTTGGTTTTTCCTTTTCATTTCCCATATATATATATTTATATATATATATATATATATATATATATATATATATATATAGAGAGAGAGAGAGAGAGAGAGAGTGAGAGAGAGATGTACAAAAAAGATTAAAAGAGAGAGTAATACATGATAACGCTCAACATAAATGAATGTCTATCAGTAATTCTCAGATGTATGAGATCTTTTAAAACAAACGACAATTGATCGGTTTTGTTACAGAACCTAAATATGTTAATTATAACCAACACAGAATTCTATTGCTTTTTAGCTAGTACGAAGACAAATATTTGTGAAATTTCGTAAAGAAAATAACTCCTTAATATTCGCATGAAAAGTCACTACGATAAATGTATGTACGCCAATTAGAAAGTACGTTTTAAAGGAACAATAATTTACTTTAACCTGATGCTGAAACCACGTATACATTTTTGTGTGAAATAATTAGTTTAAAATATTAATGCTGTGTTTTATTAGTTTTATATTATTTTAATTTCTATAAATTTATAAAACATGTAGCCAATTTTTAGAAAAATAGATTTGAACTCGAGTATCGACATCGTAAAACTGTAGCCTTAGTAATGTTTACTTTGGCCGTTCCATTTCTGCTACCTGATTACATATTTATTTTGACATACGAGCAAACACATTAAAATTACATAATTCTTGGTAATATATAGATTAGTCTTATATTTCCTTGAAAGATAGAAATTATGTATTATTTGCAAGATGAATGAAATGTACAGATTTGGCTTTATATATCACTTCTATTTTACACCAAGCCTTTATTTCATCGATCCTAAATAACATCGTTCAGCCTTCGGGCAATTCTTCTTTTTGCCTTTAATCTTGTTTTCAGAAAAGCCCAGTGACAAGCAACGAATAATATAAAAAATAAGACGATTCCAAAAATTGGCGCATGTTTCAAAACAAGCGCGGTAGGAGCTCTTATGTATTAAGGCACGTATATTTAATCCTGGTTCATAATTTATACATTAATAATTAACCCATGAAATTTTAATCTAAATAGCTACAATC
>OY744544.1:935998-1125998 GCA_963556195.1 Sepiola atlantica | reverse complement strand
GGAGGGAATGCTACCCAATTATACAAATATATATATATATATATATATATATATATATATATATATATATATATATATATATATATATATATATAAGTAAACTGTTAAAACAAGAAGCGATGATCGTATAAATCCTTTTTTCAAATCGTCTGCCAATTAAAAGAAATCCTCGACCATTTTTCTTCCTTGAAGCCAAAAGTTTTCAGTTACGTTTGCAAAAGCTGTTACAAATCGATATTGGCTTTGGATTTGATCCAATCGAGAAATCAATTGATCCTCTATAAATTTCAATATGTCCAATTACCCTTTGCTGCTCCTTTAGGTCGGAGCCGATGCAATACTTCGTTCTGTACATTTGATCAACGTAATTCTATCTAGAATGTCGTCACGTTGATGCACAAAGAGATCGCATTCTGATATATATATGAAGCATTGCTAGGAATGTTAATAAATGTAGTAAGAAGGCTGAAGACAATGCAGAAATCCGGAATTCGCCAAAACGAGTAAAGGGCGTTACTGTCAAATCACCCTGTATATATGATAAACACATGTATACTACAAGGCCTCCCATAAAAATGAGGGAGCAGCAGCTGGGAGGGTAGTCTAATGACAATGAATATATACTATGATGCCTCTAATGGAAGTGGTAATACCTGTGAGGAAGGTCTCACGACAACATAACATATTCTACACGACCATCACCTATAATGGAGGGGTTATTGCCCGAGAGAATGTTATCATTACAACAGTACATACTTCAATATTTCTAATAATTATAAATAGTATTTATTGAATAAGTAGAGTGATTGGTGAGCGTACAATTGATGAAAATTAAAAGACGAATATTGCAGAATTGTAGTTTCTGTCTTATACAATGAATGGTCTGATGTCTAAATATACGTTGAATAGATTCATTTTTATTTTCTTTAAGATAATAAATAAAAAGAAATGTTTACTGTAAGATGAAAAAAAGTTATTGTGATTTGTGATTCGTCATTAAATACGGCTTATCTAACGAGTCTCTAATTGGAAACTATGTTGTTTTTGTAGATTAGTAACCAGGCAGAATGGTGGTGAGATTAATTACGTCTCGACTATATCAGAATTTGAAAATGAAACTGCGGTGTTTCCATCTTTTGAACGAGAAAATAAAAGCTAAGCAAAAATTTGGCGGGAAAAATGGCTGAAATAAAATAAGTAAAAATAAATCTCGTCTCAATTAACGGAGCGAGACTAATTAGTTCTTCTCCCTCGAGGGACGACAACTGATAAGTTGTACGAGGGGTGACGACAACAATGATTAATGCTTTAAAGAGTTGAGGCTGATGGTGGGGACGTTGGCCAAAGTTGGCAGTGCAAGCTTTTGATTGGACAAGTAATGTAATGTAAGATTGGGGAGAGGAGGCGTAAGAAAACGTGAGGAAAATGATTGATAATTATGAATACGGGTCGTTGGAAAATATAAAAGTTGGCATGACATTGATGAATAAGCACTAAGGAGCCACATACACACACAGACGCACACACAGACGCATATATATATATATATATATATATATATATATATATATATATATATATATATATATATATATATTGTTTTTTGACGTGGTTGTTTATACGTCTGACGAGACCTTATTAAAGGGTCGAAATAATTTATAATATATACAACCTTAATGTGTGTATAGTTTTTTTTCCTTTTAATAATTCTGTTTTTCTCTGTTTAAAGGTACATTGAGCTCTTTTATTCGGATTCTCAACTCAATATCTACACACAATATATATATATATATATATATATATATATATATATATATATATATATATTACAGTGTTTTATATGCGTATTCGTAGGTAGCTTCTAGTTTATAAATAATGCCAATGTGCATTTATTTCTATATAAATAAATAAAAATAGTTCCCGTCACACCATAACGAGTACAAACGTTTGTTTTTTAACCCCAGGACGTTAGCATTTAGAGTATTAGAAGAGAGCGAGAACAAAAATTAGACGACCCCGGCTATATAAAAAAAATCACAAATAAATTATCCACTCTATAATAATTTTACGTGGTTGTATATTCTTTTAGTGGTAAATCATTTATATATTAACAATTAAATTAATGACATAATACTATGATTTTATATGAATATTGATGACAAATTTTGCGAAACATACATTAAGGTGGTGGTACAATGGACTGACTTCCGTTTGTCTTGGGATAGGTGCTGATAATTAATTTTGAAGACTTGCTTATAAAGTATTGTTTTATTTACCTATATGTTATGTAAATGTCTTATCTATCAACTGATAATATATTAGCGACTACGTTCACAATTTAAATTACCTACTAGACACTATCCTCGAGTGGTGTTGGTCTCTCTGTAAAAGGGGTTTTCAGGAAAACGTGACATAAGGATACAAGTAAACCTTGACCAAATATTGAAAATAACATAGTATTCGAAGCTCAAATAAGATCTCATCGGTTTTGCAACACGCCTATACGAGGAATAGTGATGTAACTTACAGGTAACAACACTTAGCTGAATATTTCTCCAGACCAGATTAATCCCTGTACCCGAAATAAATATATACTATAAAATAATCAACAGGTTAATTAAGGTGATGAAATTTGATGTTCTTAACTAATTTCTAAACTCAACGCTTCAGAGGTAAGAGAGTGCTATAATGGCACACTCGAATATCTATGAATCTCATATAGAGATCAAGTGTAAGCCCATGAAATCCTCTTTTGATTTCTGAGAAGTTCGACTGAAGTAAAATGAATCGAAAGAGAGTCACAACGCCCAAGTAAATACAGACACAGCTTCTGTTTCACTACAGCCTAAAAGCTCTCCACTGACCTGGTTGCAGACACCATCTATGAACATCTGTCTTCTTAAGCGTACCTCGAAAAAAGAACAAGCAGGATGCAGGAAAGACTGTTTATGTACAAATAACCAGTCGTTGATTAATAAGACTATCCTGGAGGATTGTAGGAAGATGTAGAGAAACCTAAGCATGGCTTTGATCGATTACCAAAAAGCATATGATAACGTGCATAACAAATGGCTACTACAATGCTTTGAGTTATATGAGATATATCCGGTAATCAAGAAGACCATGGTTGTCCATATAAATATATGCCAAACAACCATTTCATTAAGCCACATCATTTGAACAATAATAATCCCTGAAGTCAAGATTTGAAGAAAAATCTTCCAAATAGATAGCTTATCTTTTTTTACTTATTTGCCTAACGATCCATACGCTTAGGAAGCTACTGAACAAATTCTGGATGCCTAGCGTCGCTTACAAGACCCAAACTAAACAGTAAACCTTGCATGGATGACCCAGGCTGTATACCATCTCAGACGCTGATTACGTAAGCTCCTGTATATTGTATATACGTTCTACAAACATATTCCAATAACATTTGGCCTGGACAAAGGTGCAAATTACTCTGTTAGACCTGGGAATAAGATGTAAAGATTTAAGTGATTTATATCTACAGATGGCGTCGTTTCAGGTTTACTAACCTCATCAGTGCATGGTTTGCCGGTTGCAGGCGGTTACATGGGCTCGAACGCAGTTCGCAGATTCAGCCTAGTTCAGGGAGTTACAGGCATATTAACATCTAAATGAATTTTCCAATATATGTGTGGATCTATTTTGTTTAATATTATATATTCTATGGTTAGTCTATTCACGCTTTCTTTCATTTCCCTTGAAATATATTAAACGATTTGCTCGTTGTATTTTTCATCTTTTTATTTTTCTTGTTGAAAACCTTTGTAAACAATATTTGTTTAATAGAATCTGCAGGCACACGTGTGAGCAAGTGTACGTTCTAAATAGATGTATTCCGTTTGTTTATATTAAAAATTAGGATTTATGTTGTAAATATGCTGTTGACAAGAACACCTGATCACATTTTCTTCTCCATCTGCTTTTTATACCTTTAAAGATAATTACCATTGTCTATCACTGAATTCACTCTCTCTCTATCTCTCCCTCTCTCTATCCCTTTCTCTCTCTCTTTCTCTCTCTCTCTCTTTCTCTCTCTCTCTGTCCCTCTCTCTTTATTCGTCCGTCTTTTCGCCTCTCATCATTCTTATCTCAGATCTGTGACGTCACCTTCTTATATGTTATTCTTTTTCTTATCTTTCTTTCACTATTTCTGTAATCTACCCTTATATGCCATTATTTTCGCAGGTTTTACTTTCTTTATCTCTGCTTTATTCTAACTTACTTCATATATTTCTCATTTCCCCCATCCAGCTCTGCTTCCTATTTTTCGATATCTTAACTTTCTCTCTTTTTCACCCTCCCCCGTCCTCGCCATTAGGCATATTACACGCATCATTTTGTTTTCTTCTTTTTTTGTTTTGCCCCCTTTTCCTTTCATAAGTGCCGTCCTCCTTCCCGCTATCATCAGTACAGAAACAAAACAATTCAAGAATTAAATCTTATGCGGCTAATTCTAAAGACTAATTAATTCCTTGAAAAGGATAATTTCTTCAAATTAAGATATTTAAATCAGCTCATTGTTGACGCAGCAAATACATTGGAACACAACGACTATTAAAATGCATAGTAATGACGAAAATGTGCCATTATAATGCGACATAAGGAAATATTGATTGCTGAATTGGAATTGCTGAGATGATATTTAAACAACATGATATGCATACAATTAGCAGATATTTGGGTACTCTTATAGCTGAGGCACAATGCTTCCGTGACTTCGCGTCGTCAACGTTCGAGCAGATGTCGGAAACGCCCGAACGTTGACGAAACTATTAAGCAAGAAACATTTGCTTATAAATAGTTTGTTTTCGTTAAAATAATAAAACAAAACAAAAAATTGCTTAAAAACTGTTGTTGCCGTGTTTATGTTAACAATGAGAAATTTGACAAAAAATGTAAAAAACAAACATTGAAAACAAAATTAAAAAACAATAACATTTGCTTAATAAATCAAACAAAATTATCCTTTGAAACTTTCCGGTGCACAAACAAAAAACATTTTATTTAAAAACATATGATTAAAAATGGTTCCCTTGGGAAAAAACTCTTATTACTAACAGTTGTTTAGCTATGGTTTGTTCATTCTTTATTTGTACTAGCAAATATATGCTCCCTCCGGTCGCATATTTTTGCTAGGCTGCCACGTCAGAAATTAATGCTGACGTGTAAACTGATGTAGCCTCAGTCCTATTTCTTGGGTTGTTAGACGTTGATATTCTTTATTTATGACCAAGTATATTTGTAGATGTAAGTAAAGAAAAAGAAATTTCGACCCCACCCCGATTTTTGTGTTACTCTTCTCCATAAGTAAAAATAAAACAATAAAAAATGTGTATTCTTTTACGGTAGGATATGTGCTGACTTTGACGATGACCCAAACACTAATCCTAACCCCCACTTTGACCGTGACCCTAACCCAAACGATGGAGTCAAAGTTAGCGCAGGTCCTAAAGTGTGAAAGCACCAAAAAATCAAATATAATGAACATGGTTACTTATGTAAGTGGTCTCGGAAAGAAAGTTTACCTAATTAAATGTGTTAGAATGTTTGTGTGTGTGTGTGTGTGTGTGTGTGTGTGTGTGTGTGTTACAATGTGTGGCTTTTTTTTAGTAGTAATTTTTAAATCGATTTTTATTTAAATTAAACAATTTGATTCAATAAAATTGTTAAAATCAACAATTTAAAAAAAAAAAAATACAGCGAACAGGATTTTTCGAATCGGAAGAAAAGTGTTTATAAAATAAAACAATGTAAAAGTCCGTACTCTTTTATGTGTGTGTGTGTGCGTGTGTGTGTTTTAATGATCTTCTTTAATTAAACAATATGTTTCTAAAATCAGTTATATCATTTTTTTGTTGACATATAATAAATAAAACATGGAATAATAAGAAAAGTTTGCGAATTAAAGCTTAACAGCGTAAGTTAAAGTAACACGGTAATATCAGCGTTTGTTTACATTTTAAATCACGCGCTTGTATTGCGTCCAAACTGAGTTAACGGAGGGAGATTGTTACAATGGATTTACGTTCTGCACGCTGTTTAACTAATTGGTCGTAGATGAAATGACTACGTAACTCATTAATTTTTAAATCAATTATTATTTTAATTAAACAGTTTGATTCAATAATTATAATTTATAAGTAAGATTATTAGCGAGCAGAAGTACCTAAATACATGATGAAATCTGAATGAAAAGATCTTGAGTGTATGTTTGCGAATACTAATTTATTAGAAGTTCAAAAGCAATTGATTATGTAAATTAAGAAATGCCCATAGTGTTTATGCCGGTTTTTTTTCATAGTATATAATGAAGCTAGCGGACTTAATAAATATTCGTACTGCTGTGATGGAGTTTCGGCTTCAGACAGATACGTAAACTCCATTATTAATAGATATATGTATTTTAGTTTTCTTTTCTTTGTTGTAATTTATCGGCTGTCAGTCTTCAATTTAGAGTTTGGCAGTTTTCGCATTGTAAACTCTCGATGCTTCCGTAACCTGCCCGAATGTTGACGACGCGAAGTCACGGAAACATGGCGCGTCAGCTATAAGAGTACCGATATTTGTACGCCATCATACTATTTACGTATTTATTCACTAAATGTTTTGCACCCCAGATGTGGATTGAGATGGTCGGTTTATGTTCGGGTGGGATGACTTATCAAAACTCTATTCACACGAGTAACGTACTAAATATTTATAAATTGAAACGAGAACGCCCACTATTTATCAGGTGTCGTTCTAGAATAACACGTATTTCATGAATTTGTCACGTTTCTATTTAACCCTCCTTTAAATTCTAACAAATCGCTATCCAGTAGTTAGAATATTTTATTATTTCGATTACTCGAACTACTGTTATATGATTAATCATATTCTCAGTATTATTTACTCCTCTCCAGGAGTTAGGCACAAGGCCAGTGTTATCCTACTCCCACAAGTAAGATGTGACCCAAGGTCGGGTCGGAAAGTGGGGTTGAAAAGCCAGCGCCCGAGAGGTGAGCACTCTGACCATCAAAAATTGCCTGGGCAGCCCGTCGGCATTCCCCGGTAGGGGCGCCTCAGGCAGTAAGCAATAAACCTACTCATCTCCAAAGAGTGGAGGCAAAGCCTGGGAGGGTGGACCTCCTAGAACTGCACAGGACAGACCCATAGACCGGCGTAAATCAAGCCCCGAAGGCCAAGACAATACCAGTCCATGGGTGTAGTATCCATCGGAACAGATACTACACTTTTCTCAGTATCGCCTGTAATAAGGTTTACGTCTTAAATTTCCAGAAGACAGTCACTTAGAACTGGTTTTTACTTAGGGTTTATTAATAATAAACAGATAAATTGCTAAGTAATGAATACACTGATGATGATACAGAAATAATATAGAAATAATGCATCTTGTATACTGTTTAGACTGATCTTCTTTTAGTGTTACTCGTTCTAGAAACAATTTAGGTAAAATATGTCATGATTTAGAATTTCTGAGAATGGTATTTATAATTTGTAGTATTTTAATTATTTCGACTGTCGTTCTCGTCTTGGATGTTATTCTTATACGATTTCAGAAAATTAAAATAACGGTTAAAGTGTTCAGTTCTAGGTGACAGTGTTGTGGAGCTTAAATGTGCAAGCATCAGTACAGGTAATACGAAGAAGATGATTAAGCATTACTTAAGACTTGTATGAGGATCGTTTTCTGTTTCTCTTGTGTAACTATGTTTTTTATGATAATCTTTTGGTCTTCTTTTTTGCGTTTTTTGAAGCATGTGATCATGTATTCCCAACTTTTACGCAGTGCTTAGTTATTTTTTTGCAACTGAGGTCACTCCAAACAAGGCAGGTTGCCACTGCAGACGTAAGGGGCTACTGAGAATAAGGATGACATTTGAGATTTCCTGAATTGGGAGCTTTGCAGTTAGATGTTTTTTCACATTAATTTTAAATGTATGCATATCGATACAGTCGGTGAAACAAGGAGCAGGGAGAGAGTTCCAAAGGCAGGAAGCTCGAGGAAACAAGTTATTAGAGTAGAAGGCTATCCGGAATCTAGGGACCTTAACTTTGAATGGATAGGATTTAGCTGATTTGAATGGATATGATTTAGTTGGTCGAGTGTATTTAGATCAAGGGGGCACCAGAGTAGCAAGTTCATCGAATCACATTCCATTGAAGTACTTGTAAAACAAACACGAGGATGCAACATCGCATAGATGGGACGAGGGCTAGAGCTTGGTGACATGAGAAAGACACTTTAATCTCTTTAAATTGTTAGTCCTAAATTAGGCAATGTTCAGTACAGTAAAATCTATTCATATATTTAACTAAAACCGTGTGAGATACATCATCGACAAAACCGCAGAAGATTCCATAATATATTTTTATCTCCTGTTTTTCTTTCGTTCACACATCTATCTTGGGGTGTACCGTACCCATTCTAATTTGATTTAATTTGAGCATTCATAAATTGTGATATATCTATTAAGACATTTTTCTTGAATAAATACAAGATTATGAATCTATTTATATCAACATTACAGTAATAGACTATTTCCTTAAGAGACTTATAATTTTGCAATCTAATTTACGGCATTATAGTGCGTATAAACACTATTTAAATTAGATATCCACGATGGAAAGAATAATTATTGTTTGTAATGTTCACAGAGACATTTAGAAATAAAATCTACTTTTCAACAACAACAATAGAAGCCTCTCGGAGGATTATATTAATTATAGTTTTTAACTGGTAATTATCTTAAGTTATTCTTAACCAAAAATTATATATAGTATTTCATTCTTTTTCTTATAAAAATAAGTTTTTAAACAAATTAGTTTGAACTAGATTTAAAATAATCATCTATGTTTACTCTGTCCAGTATAACAGATTGGTGTGAATTTCTTATGTTTTGATAGTCCTTCATTATTTAAAGAAAAAGCAAATTAAATCAAGCGTGAAAGTGTATTGACTTGTAAAGAAGGAAACACTTTCAAACAATCTCCGCTTTCTTTGTCTTTCTATCTTGGCTGAAGACTCTTTGCCGCTTGCATATATATCAAGATAATTTATCTGAAATTAGAATTGCTATACATTTGAATCTTTTCTTACGTATAATTTTTCTAACAAACGTGGTTTTCAGGAACACAGTTACATATAGATAGACGTTGTTTAATATATTTTTGTAGCTGAGTTATAATATTTGAAATCGTATTTTCATTGGATTTAATAAATAGTCATTAGACACCAATTGTGCAAGGTTCTATTGATTTAAATTTCTCTTTAATACCCTTTCAACTTATAGAGTACCTATTTTCTAGAGCTAAAATCATTTAATAAATCTTTATAAAAATTGGAATAAGCATTCTGGTATAATATTTAGTATCTGTTTATCTTGATATTCATCTTTGTCTAAAAGTGGTGCAAAACTGTTCTTTTTTAGATATTGATTTTACGCGTGTCAAAACGGATATTTTTCTAGTTCACCATGTTGAACAGGACAAGAAAGTCTACAGACACGTACAAGAATGTGATGCAAGATTTATGCTCGTAATGACTTTATAGATTGGAATCATCCTCATTGTCTTCATATGGCTCTTTCATTAGAATAGTTAGAGCGTACAAGCGGCCAACGGTAATATATTTTAACGTTTGTAATCTACTTTAATGAAGCAGGCTGGATTGTCAACGCCCACTTATCCAAAAGAAACGAAGATAAAAGAGAGTGGAAAGAATTGAACAGAAATGCAAAAATAAATACGTGAAGGTTTCGTGAGAGATGTTAACTGAATTTAATAGAAGAGGGAAATTGGCAAGAATTCCAATAAATGAAGCAGGATATTTATATTCACTGATTGGAACAACGAAGCGAAAGAGAAAGTCAAGATGGAAATAAAGATGGGATAAAATCAGGTAAAAAGAAGAGGAAACAAAGTGACTGAAAAAAGAAATGGAAGAGGGAGAATATCTTCATAGAAAAGCAAGAAGAAAAGGTATTTAAAAAAGGAACAGAAAAAGAGAGAAGAAAAGAACAGGAATAGCTGGAAATTAAGAAAATACAAAAATAACAAGAGGAATAAATAGATAACTGTACGCAACTTCCGGTTCACAACTGACACCGGAAGTCTGAGGTTCCCATTTCTACATATTCCTTTTGATCATTTGTAATTTTAAAGTTTAATTTTTATTTTGCTTATTTAAAATTTAACATTGAAGAAAGACAGTTTCTAATTCATTCTAACAAATATCAAAGGATTAAAAAAATACATGATTCGTTAGGCGTTCAGATATTTATTGCATTTATTACGTCTCTTTCCGCAGCTCTTATATTGATCAATTTTGATTAATATTATAATTATTATTATTACTAGCTAAAATATGCGCCTAGAGGTCACATATATTTGTTAGTATATCACCTACCGCCCACCCCAAAAGAAGGAGGTACTCAGGTAATGCTGACAATGTGATCAAATGTATGGGAGACAACTCCAGTTTAATTGTTCACCAAACATGGAAAATAATAAATTTCAATTTTGAAAATCGACATATTTATTTAAATTAGGAAAGCATTTTTATCATTAAATTAAATTAGCACCAAACGGCGTCATAGAAATGCTAAACAGTTTTTTCAGTATGATTCCCCATTAAATTTTCTCGAAGTATGTGACAGAAAATATGTAGGTTATCCAGTGACATCAGTCCACATCACAAATATCATCACATCACATCACATCACATCACATCACATCACATCACAAATAAGTTTCTGTCGGTGGACAAGATAATCTTATATTCAAGTGCATAATCACTAGCTTCGCCATTTCTTTTTAAAACAAGACTCAACTGATTTCTAGACATTTTGACTAAAAACAAAGTTTGAGGATAAAATACTTTCTTAGGAGATCGGAAGACACATCTTGTGAACCTTCCCTTTTTTACCACATTTTAAGCCGACGAGTCAGTGGCTATAAAGCTGACCAACGAACTGGTCAGTTGTGCCTTATGAGAACGAAAAAGAAGTAAGCGATGGAGACAGAAATAAGGAAAAGAAAAAGCAAGTCCTTATTCGCCCTACGTCTAGTTATTGACCAAACACAGAGCGTATAAATCAGATGACACAAAATCCAAACTTTACCTGACATGGACATGAGTCCTGTTTGGTTATATTTTATTACGGCTGAGAATGAACAGATTTGGATTGTTAGAACGACATCAGTCCATGTAGCAAAATTATGTATCTCTGTCATTAACATCTACCGGCGATTATAGCTTAACAGCACACGAGGATTGTATAGCGCATACCTTTTATACATAACACATTCCCACCCGTTTGTTCCTGACACGTACCGAAAATCACTTCGTCACATTTCTTGAACATTATTTTTTTCATATAGTCTTTTCATGAACGAATATCATTTTTGCTTGTCACAATATAATAGTAATTAAATTCGCTTCACCATATGATAGTTCATCTTTCATTTTGTCATGTGACTGTCTCTTTATTTTAATTTTAACGTGAGTAAATATTTCTATATTAATTATGACTTGGTTTTTACATGTTGTTTCGCGCATGTTTGTTTTGTATCCTATTTCTATAATCGGTGTAATGAACAAGAGAATCCTCGTCCTCCATGTTATGTTACTGATATTAGAACTAAAGGGCTCTGAGGCACTTCTTTATTTTTATATATAGTTTTAATATTTTTTTACGTGTATGCTGCCGGATACCATACGACGGCAAGCGTTACAATATATATATATATATATATATATATATATATATATATATATATATATATATATATATATATATATATATATATATATATATATGTGTGTGTGTCTATCTATATGTGTATTCATATACATAAAAAGGTATTACACTAATGATGTTATGAATGCTAACAGAGAATATACAATCTTATAAAACGAATGTGAGACCAGGTTGATCCAACCAGTATGCAGCTTAGATAACTATTAAATGTGACCTTACAACACCAAACCCACAACATACGCGGGCAATGTATTGTTCATTTGAATAAGAAAAACAAAGTAGTCTAAAAGAGATGAGACCGTTGAAATTCTACTACATCTGGAAATAACGCGAGAATGTCCTGCACAATAATTTTCTGTGGTATCAGCCGAAGCTTATGCATTATTATTATTATTATTATTATTATTATTATTATTATTATTATTATTATTATTATTGTTGTTGTTGTTGTTGTTATTGTTATTATTATTATTTCTACTTACTACGAGTTCTCACACAGGTCATCATCAGAATTCACTCACCAACAACAACCGGCGGTATTCCTTGGATTCTGAGTGACAACAAGTCTTCCCAGATGTCTCTTATTAATATTAACATTATTATTATTATCATTATTATCATTATTATATATTATTTCTTTTTTTTTTAAATCAACTTGCACATTATATGGATTGAATAATACTGATTTGAATCGAATTTACACTTATGGTAAAACCAGATAATCGGTAAACTGATTTTGAGAACACGAAAACCCACTTTGGTTCGATTGTTTCTGTCACGCGGGTGAAAGTCGACACGTTACTGACAATATGCGCTTTTCCATAACTTTCTTGGACTAGTGTCTGTCCTTTTATCTAATTACGTTCTCTTTAGTTTTCTCTATTCTTTTGTTAGTCTGTACCAATTCGTTCCGTTTATTTGTGCCTTCTGTTGGATTCTCATAAGTCAAGAGGTGCGTTTAAATGTGGGAGTTATATCATACATAGATTGAGGAAAGAATTTATAGACGACGAATTTGTGCATAACTAATGCAGGGTCATACAAACATAACTAACTCGACACTACTCTGTCTCCACATTACACCAAGGAGAGCGTCGCCGTCGTGAGCTTGCTCCCATACGGTCGGCGTGAAAATAGTCAACAGAAAATAACAATTTCGGATTCTCATTTTCATTGAAAAAGAGTAAATATCCGTCCAGAATATTTGATTTATTATATAAAAAAAATCTTGGCATCTTATCGATTTCTTAAACAAAGTTGTATTTCATAAGTAAATTGAATTTGCAAACAAATTGAAGACATGCACATCACAGGGTGCACGAGTGGATTAGGCAACGGACTTTAACGTCAAGTGATTACATGGACTAGCAAATAAATGCTCCCTGTCATTCTCATTTTCTTGCTAGGCTACCGCGTCACCTGGTGTACACTTGTTACAAAAGAATCAAAAGTTTACGACATCGCCTCTTATGTACAAAAAATCGGAACTTTACGTACGCGCCTCTGGTGTACAAAGGAATCGTAAGGTTACGTACGCGCCTCTGGTGTATAAAAGAATCGAAAGGTTACGTAAGCGCCTCTAGTATACAAAAAAAATCAAAAGTTTATGGCCGCGCTTCTGGTGTACAAAAGAATCGAAATGTTATGTATACGCTCTGGTGTAAAGAAAAATTGTAGTTTATCGAAAGTTTCCGGATGCGCTTCTGATTTACCAAAATCTGTTAGATCGTAGCACGAGTCGTCTAAATTTAATCAACACAGGCTGCTGCAGAGGTGTTGTCTTTTATAAGACGCACGTGCATGAACCCACAAGAATCCCATATCAAGATGATACCATACACGGTTTTACGGTTCACACATATAATGTTTTTATATCTCCATAGGCAGGATCTGAGAAACCTAATACAGCACACATATGAAAATCTTACGCCTAGCAGCTCTGTTAAAAAAATCGCAATGATCAGTTAATTAGTTTAAGAGTTAATCTTGTACACACAAAGATACAAACACATACCTAATTTTCTACATATACATATATATATATATATATATATATATATACTTATATATAGAGTAACCTATATATATATATAGGCACCAGAAACTAGTTAACCTTCACAAACCTCTCTATAGCATTTTATGGCACTAAGCACCAATTTCGTGTGATCACTGAACAATTGTAAGCTTTTTTTCTCACGAAAAGCATTTACTGAACAAAACAAAAGTAGTATTTTTGTGCTAAGTTGAGAAGCTGTTTTTCCCCCACATCTGTAGCCATTTTAAAACATACTGTGAACTTTGCGCACAGTAGCGTTGGTGCTTAATGGCCTGCGAGGTAGTGCCTAATGTCCCAGGTGACTGAAATTTGTGGAAAGCTAACCTGAGTTTTGAAACAATTCAATAAATATATTTTCTTCTCTGATGAACACATGTTAACTGGTATTTGTTTAAACAATGACACCACAAATATATTTTGCTCATAATAATCCTAAAAAAATATATATATATATGTGTGTGTGATAAGTCAATGAAAATAATTAGACCTGCAAAGGGAAGCAAATCAAAATCTGGCTTAAGGAATGAAAGAAAAGAAAAATAAACATTGTTATTCACCAAACGTCCTTGTTTTGAACAACCGAAGATTTTGATTTGCTTCCCTTTGCAGGTCTAATTATTTTCATTGACTTATCATATATTTTTGCTCTATCCAGTATATTGAGCTTTTCTTTCCTCACAATAGGTTCAACTTTCTAAAAGTTTACCTTTTAGTTATAAATGTGCATATATATATATATATATATATATATATATATATATATATATTGACGCAAGGAATATAGACATTTTTGACAAAATCAATATATAAATCAACCAAGTCGGCTTTCGTCCACGCTCATCGGAGTAAATACGTGGAAATATTTCATGCACTACGATTACAAACTTAAAATAGTGAAATGAAGATCAGTGATCCCTCCCACAATTTTTCCTTAAACTTGGTACTGGCTTTCATTTCACTATTTAAAGTTTTTAATCGTTGTGCATGAACTATTACCCCTAAAACTGATACAAAAAATAATTTTAATTTTGATGTCAATCTGCAAATTCCAAGAGCGTAGGTTTAAATCCTACAACATTTATCCTGTTCAGCTATGGATAAATTATGGTACCTATTGATAACAGTTATTCTTCGTTTGCTCGATATACAGAGAGAATCGACTCTGAGATTCGAAACCTAACTGCTAGACTAATACAAACAATGACGAACTGTGATACCTAATCAACTACGTTACTTTTTGCCGAGTTTTATCTTTTACTCCTTACCCATATTTTAATTTTAGTTTATTTATTTCTCGTTTCATTATTTGCCTGCTTTTTATTTTAGTTGAATTATTGTAATTTATTTATTTATTTTCTAAAAATGACTAAATTAAGTTAGGTAGACAATCTCCGTATTTAAATTGTAAGATAAAAAGCTATTTAAGTAGTTTGACGCCATTATGAAAAACAGGAAAAATATGACAAAAAGAATCGATACATCATTTAAAAAGGTTGAATAATCCTTTAACGTTATTCACTTCATCAGCGCTGTTGTCTAAGAGTATGTTATGGGAATTCAAAAAGGGGAGATAATCAGGTCAGCATTGTTTTAGTACGAAACAATTCATTCATTTTTTAACTTCGATTTTTTAAAGTGTTATTGTTTGAAATATTTGTATATTTTTCATTAAACTTTTAACACATTTCCGAGTGTTCTTATAACTTTCTATTTAATAATTATTACGCAGTTGTTTTTTCTAGGTGTTTTTCTTTGGACATATTTTTATCCGCTTCTCTACTTATATTTGTATATAAGACAATATAAGTCAACATACAGAGACAAATGTGATTTTAAATAAATCAAGGATAAAATAATAAATTTAGTTAAACAATATTTCTTGTAAAATACTAAAATGTATTTCAATTATGGAGAGACAGGTTGGCGCTTCTTATATGATATTAACTGACTGAAGTTCTGTAATATGTATTAGTTTCCCGTTGATTCAATCTCTTCATGTTAACCTGAAATTGCCCGTCAGCTTCTTCGGCTTTGTAGCGGCTCTTATGAAGCAATAAAAATAGAATACATAGGGAACGATGGGCTCATTATATGGAAACAATATGCTCGTTACTGGATGTTTGTTAACAGGTATACTCTTCGTAAATAACACCGGTATATTCTTCTCAGATGAACTCTATTCCAGTAGATATTTATCACGTAATAGATGTTTTTCAAACAAGATTTTCAATAGTAAACACGGAAACAATGTTATCGCTATCGAAACAAGCTTAGGTGGTATACCTTTCTCAAAAAAACACGATTACTACTTAAATCAGACAAATGTTCGCGCTACTAGAACCTCCTTACGCAGTATACTTTACTGAAACTGCGCAGTTTTCAATACTGATCCCTATCGATCGAGTGTGAAAAGTATCTGAAAATATTCGTTAGGTTTTTTTTTTTTAAGAGGATAAAAACATGTCTGCCATAGGTATTAATAGTCTAGTTACGGCGTCCACTTGTATGTTTCTTTCATCCAGTTTCGGCACAACATGGTGGCGATAAGGTTAGCCAAGACAATGTTCAAGTAAGGAATATATCTATTACATGATTCAGGTTCTTGCTCTTCACGTCTGTCAGGATAATATATACACAGTTTGAGTTTTAGTACTACAGTGGATTGTGCTCTGATGAACTTGCTGCTCTGGTGCCCCCACGACGTAGATTCACTTGACCAACCCAACAGTCTGCCAAATCCCATCCATTCACCGTGGAGGCCCCCAGATGCCGAAGAGCTTTCTACCCCAAAAGCTTCTTTCCTCGTGCTGCTGGACTCTGGAACTCCCTCTCTGTTTCCTGTTTTCATGACGGTACGGAAATGCAGAAATTTAAAACTAATGTAAACAGACATCCCGCTGCACAGCTCCCAAAACTTTCACCCTTTTTCTCAGTAGCCCCTTACGTCTAAAGTGTCGGACTGCCTTGTTTGGGGTGAACTATGTTAAAAATAATTTTTAAATGAAAACATTCAATATTTTATATCTGCCGATAATTGTTAGATTAAGTATTTTTTATATATACGTTGTTTACGGATTCCATACTATTATCCGCTTATAGGGTTTATGCCATTTTCATAACGTTTCAGGGGTTGTACTTTCTGGTCTTGTACATGTAAAATCTCAAACTAAAACGATTATTCAATTTGCTGGAGTAGTTTATTATATGTATGACATTTATATTTCTCTGTTTTATAGACGTTAAAATGGGTTGTCTGCTTTTTACACGATCGAGTCGAGCGTAGACTCGAATTAAAATTAGATGACTCCCGTTTTTCCTATTTCTCTACCTCTCTCCTGCTGGATTTTTGTCGATATCGAACGTGTTTGTTACAACCGAAGTCAAGACCACTTGAGCTGCTTCCATTTGTTTAAGTAGTTAGAACAATCACAATCCACTGTTTTTCTGTTGAAGAGCTTTACTAAATAAGTGAATCTCCACAATTGCATTATTTTCACTTCGATGGTATGCGCGCTATAAATCAAAGATGGAAGATTTTAGAATCAGGTTGTTATTAGACAATCATCGCCATCGTAAACACAGATTACACTGGACAACATGTTTGCTACTGGAGATGTGTAAATTGATTTAGACTAATTTGGGTACGCTGATTTAAAAAATCATAACCGTTTTGCTGTATCACGTCAGGATTTTGAGTTTCAGAAATACTCCCATTGTCTAGAAGTAGCCTACCACCTCTTACGTAACTACGATATAACGTACTTATATAACTACTAATTTTTCTTTCTTTCTTTCTTTCAGTTAAACATGAGTAGACGTTCCTGTACCAATCATCCAGACAACTTCTGTTATGTCTGTGGTCGGTTTACCCAAAAAGATCAACAACGAAGTGTATCTAGAGCAGTGAAAATGAAGGCCGCCTACTTTCACTACTTCGGGTGTAAGGTCGGGTACCAAGAAAAGAGCTGGGCACCACACATCTGCTGCACAAGCTGCCACTCAGCATTGACTCAGTGGTTGGTGGGCAAGTGCGCGAGCATTCCATTTCCGGTGCCCATGATATGGCGTGAGCCGCAGAATCATCATGATGATTGTTATTTTTGCTGCACAAGCATCGCCGGCTTCAACAGGAAGAATAAAGGCCACATCAAGTACGCTGACTGCGTCTCTGTTCGTAAACCTGTGCCTCATGATGACGAGAACCCCGTTCCAACATGTCCATCTGATTCGAACATAACTGTAAGCAGTGGCGAAGAAGATCGTGATGAACCTTTTGAACCCGACACTCAAGAACAAGAACCACACCTTCTGAACCAGGGAGAGTTAAATGATCTTGTAAGAGATCTCTCGCTGTCAAAGACGAAGGCAGAGCTGTTTGGATCAAGGCTACAGCAGTGGAATCTACTTGAACTTAACACCAAGATATCCTTGTTCAGAGCACGTCACAGCGACATGGCTCAGTTCTTTGAGATGGAAGACACGATGACATTCTGCAGTGACATCAACGGTCTGTTGAAAGAACTTGGGTGTGATCACGATCCTGCAGACTGGCGCCTCTTCATCGACTCGGGGTAGAACAGCTTGAAGGCTGTCCTACTCCACAATGGCAACAAGAAACCATCAGTCCCACTGGCCCACACGTTCGGCATGAAAGAGACCTATGAGACTATGCGGCAGTTGCTTGATTCCATCAAGTACAATGACTTCAACTGGCACATCTGCAGAGACTTGAATGTGGTGGCGCTGTTGTTAGGGCTGCAGTCAGGATACACGAAATACATGTGCTTTCTTTTTCTCTGGGATAGCAGAGACGACAGGAATCACTGGACGAAGATTGATTGGAAAGAGCGGACGGAGCACGTACCTGGTCGATACAACGTGAAACATGTCGCCCTTGTCGACCCAGCCAAGATTTTCCTTCCACCACTCCACATAAAGCTCGGCTTGATGAAGAATTTTGTACAAGCAATGGATCTGAATGGGCGTGGGTTTTTATACCTGAAGGAGAAGTTTGGCAACACCTTGTCGGAGGCTAAGATCAAGGCTGGTGTCTTCGTTGGACCGCAAATCCGAGAGGTAATGAAGGACGAAACTTTCCGGACAACTCTAAACCCCAAAGAGCTGGCAGCGTGGAGGAGCTTACAAGCTGTGACCGACAACTTCTTGGGGAACGAGCGCGCGGAAAACTATGAAGAAATAGTGCAGCAGCTGCTGGAGTCCTTCAGAAAACTTGGCTCCAGGATGTTCCTGAAGATCCATTTCCTACACCAGCAGCTGAACTTCTTCCCTGACAACTTGGGAGCTGTCTCGGACGAGCACGGCGAGCGATTCCACCAAGAGATTTCACTCGTGGAGACGCGTTACCAAGGGCGGCACAACCCGAGCATGATGGGCGACTTTTGCTGGTTCCTGCATCGTGAAACTGACACAGAGCAGCACTAACGCAAAGCCAAATGTTTAAAGCATTTTTAATTACATTCTAGTAGAGTTTTTCTTTAATTTCTATAATTTTGAAGCATTTATGATTAAATAAATGAATAAATGAATTTTTGTAAATTTCATTGAAACCCTGACTTCTAGGCAATGGGAATATTTCTGAAACTCAAAATCCTGACGTGATACAGCAAAACGGTTATGATTTTTGCAATCAGCGTACCCACATTAGTCTAAATCACTTTACACATCTTCAGTAATAATTTTTTTCTGAAATTTGTTGTCCAGTGTTATCAGACAGAAGTCTATTTATAACAGGACCGACTTGCTTAGCGACCTTTCATGTATGCACTCTTATCTGTTAAATAAAATGCATGAAGAAAAAAAGAAACTAATACAATATATCAAAAAATGCATGCGACATGGAATACGGTTCGATATTTGACAACTACACCGACCGAAACAAGGCCCTAAATACGACAATTAAAACGTGAGAAATATTGACACTATGATGCAGACATGCACTTCTAAATGATATTTTAACATAAGTAAATGCCAGATATCAAACTCGATTTGAAACAACTACATTGCGATGTTTAAAATACTTTTATACGCAAGTTCTTGTTTACTTGCCTCGCAACGCTGGCAGAGTAAGACACAGGGGCGATTTGTATTGTGGGAAACACGCAGCTCCCCAAAAAGGTGTACTATGGATTAGAACAAAAACATAAATATCCTCACTCTATAAGAATTTCTCCTTCGCTGTCAGAGGACAGAAAATCTGAAGTGCAGGATTCAGAACCCTATCTATTTTATTATTTCACGCATAGATTAAGAAAGTAGAGATGAATTTATACTTTGCACAAAGTTGAATTTACCGCCCGTTTTAAATTCTAAACTATGATATTTCAAAATAGTTACACATGAAAGAATTGACGAGGCTCGAAGTTGTTTAACGTCTGTAATCTGAATGTACAGGTCGTTAAATGGGATGTAAACACAGTTTTATCTTATGAATATACGTATCAGAACATTTCGAATAAGGCTGTTACGGAGAGATAGTATAAACGAAACCATTTACAGCTCGCGCTTGAAATTATTCTCAGGGACCTACAAGGCTCGAAGTTGCTTTACGTCGTTAATCTGAATGGTTGGTATTTAAACGAGATGTACAAGTACACTTAATTCTCATATTATTTAAAGAATGTTCATAATTGTTCAGATACTGTAGTAATACGTTTGTATTATAAACGTAAACACCTGTAGTGTTGGCTTGGAATTATTTGTAAGAACCAACCATTGAGCTGCAAATACTTATCCCACCACCGACCATACCTCCAATGTTACTAAATTATTTATTACGAGGTTGTCAGATAATATGATGCTGGTTTCGTTCGCGTTTGCCAGATATATTTCGCTCGCGGATTTCATAGTGATTTGGATGGTGCAAGAACACATTATATGTGAGTAATGGTGCGGTTAAACATCTAAATCTTACTATGGCCTTATCTTCTCAGGTGAAGCCCAGGACCTGCACCATTCGTCTTCGTCGAGGGCCACTGAAAGGTCGGTGACTGGGTTCAAGCAAAAACATAGATTTTAATGCTGACATCGGGAGCAATATTTTGGCAAGACTATGGAGTCACACATAATTCATGACAATTTTGCTGTAAGCAAGTGAATGTGTGATTATCATTAAACTTGAATCATTTGAATATTTTGTACCTATATATAATAGTCAACATTTAATGCTTTTCTCTAAGCTTATGTGAGATTTCAAAGAATATATATATATATATATATATATATATATATATATATATATATATATATATATATGTATGTATATATATAGTAATATCAAAATATATTAAGCTATATAGATGAGTCCATATTTCATCCACGTAGTCTCTATATTTTGCCAGACGATTCTCTGTGGAAATAGAATATGTACGTCTCTGTGTAGATTAATTAAAATAATATATTTTCATACTACTACTACTAAACTCTACTCACGTATTGAGCACTGTTGATGTAAATACTGAAAATATATCCACAACATTTTATATAAGTATATATGATATGTGCATATACATAAAATAATTATATATATATATATATATATATATATATATATATATATATATATATATATATATATATATATATATATATATAACAATAGTTTTAGGGAAAACACGATAAATGCCATTTAAAAAAATGTGATGTATCGCTACAAGAAAGTTGCTGAATATTTTCAATGCCACAATAGGAAAAAAAACAAAGATATAACATATATATTTAAGATTATATATATATATATATATATATATATATATATATATTCTTATCTTTCCAGACATTCACCGGCTATTTCAGACACTTCAGCCTAGAATTCTTTTTAAGATTCTAACCGTCCCTTTTAAGTGCAATTGTTTGTATTTCTCTTGCACTCAGCTCACCGGGTATACTCGCTAGATAGCGTTTTAAATTCTTTTTTATTAGTCCTTTTTATTCTATAATTACTGGTATGATGGATATTTTCCTTATATTCCAGTTTCTTTTTATGTCGTACATAAGATCTTGATATTTCGTAATTGTTTCCCTTTCAGCTCTGTTTAATCCTGCATTATTAGGGGCACTGACTTCAACTAGGGTTGCTATTTTCTCCGTTTTGTCCCATATTACCATGTCAGATTTAACAACTCCGTTTTCTAAATATGTAGCTGTAGGGATTGCATGCTATTAGGACTTGCTGCTACACTGGATATTCAACTTTTTACAAATAGTACAGTGAAGATATTTACACACCCCGTTGTGTCGCATTGTATAATAGCCATCCCCCAGGAGAACCTTACAACTGGATGTCAGGTGGCTCACACTCTCTTCTTCTATGTGGCAGAACCTGCACTTGTTATTGTTGCTGAGACCACTCATCTTTTTAAAGGCGTTGGTCATCAAGCCTTGATCTTGAGCAGCCATTACCATTCTCCCCTGATCATAATGGAGAGATCCTCTTTTCAGGCAGTCTATTCATTATCTATATATTCCTGGGATAATTTACCTTGGAAATACTAAGCACGTTGTTGGTTGACCCATTCTTCCAGTTTTCTGGAATGGAAGGTCTTGATGTATTTATGGCGGCTTTTGCGGGCTGTCTTTAGAAAATCACGTAAATGAAAAGTGAAATTGTTGAATATTTATTCCTCGAGCATACTTCAATTTTTTAAAAATCGTAATTAATGTTTTGAACTTTTCAGATATACAGAATAAACAAGTATATGTATAGATGCATTTATATATCGAGAGAGTAAGAGATATAATATTAAACTAATATGAATAATATGCAGATATATAATCCAAATAATCTAATCCGAGATTATAATAAGAAAAGTATTTTAAAGATTATTAAATTAATCGCATCAGACATGCGATCAAAGTAAGAGAAAAAACACATTTTTATAAAACCGACAGATTATGAATGAATTTTATGCAAATATTTATTTGTAATATATATACATATATATATATATATATATATATATATATATATATATATATATATATATATATCGAGTTACTATCGATAATACGTATACTTACATTTTTGGTAACATAAATCAGAAATGCTGTGTTTCAAAAGCGTAATCCAGCCCAATGTTAGTCAAAGACTATATAACAATCAACTATTCAAAATGGCGGGTCTACAAGTAGAGGCAAGATTGAGGTGCTTTTCTCAATTATCCTGTCTCTTTTCACGCGATAAGAATCTCGCTCTGATTGACATCGCTTTCCGTCGACAAAGATGTTGATGGGGTGATTCTTTGTCCGGATATTGAACAAGTTATTTATTCTTGACTTATTCTATTAACAAGACGTATTTATATCAACAATCAACCGGCAGCTTATCATGTGAGAGATGATTTTCGATAATGTACCTTGACGTTCGTATTGTATATTTCTTCATACCGGCACAAATAACGACACGTATATATATATATATATATATATATATATATATATATATATATATATATATATATATATATATATATATATATATATATATTAGTACTTAATGCTTCCACATAAAATATTATAAGGAGATATAATTTTTATGTATCAGTTTTCAGTATTTACTTCAACAGTGCTCGATACGTAAGTAGAGCTAGGTAGTAAGCAATGAAAATATATATGGCAATTAAGCTACACAGAGGCTCCCGCGTTTCATCACCGGGGGTAATCTTCAAGCTAAATGCATTTAACCTGAAGATTCCCCCGGGGATGAAACGCGGGAGCCTCTGTGTAGCTTAATTGCCATATAAATTTTCATTGCTTACTATATATATATATATATATATATATATATATATAGTAAGTTCTGAGAATATATTTATGGCAATTAAGCTATATATATGTTTCCCCGTTTCATCCCCGTAAGGAATCGTCAGGCGAAAAAGCATGGAGATTGTTCTGCCGGGCGTTTTTATGTAGAGACGTAGTGTTTAGTCTAGAAAGTTAACAATCAGTCTTTGTTATACTCGTAGCCAATCTCTCTCTCTCTCTCTCTCTCTCTATATATATATATATATATATATATATATATATATATATATATATATATATATATATATATATATATATATATATATACATATATATATATATATATATATATATATATAAAACTTCTTTTGTAATATAGTAGAAAAAATCCCAGCATAGTGCTCGATTAATTGAGAATTAAAATTGAAATCAAAAGCTTAATATTTATTTATTTTTTGGTACTAATGTTGTACTAATTTTTTTATACCAAAAAATAAATTTTTATATATATATATATATATATATATATATATATATATATATATGTATATATATATATATATATATGTATATATTAATATATATATATATATATATTAATATATATATGTATATATATATATATGTATATAGTAAGCAATGAAAATATATATGGCAATCAAGCTACACAGAGGCACCCGTGTTTCATCCCCGGGGGGAATGAAACACGGGTGCCTCTGTGTAGCTCGATTGCCATATATATTTTCATTGCTTACTACCTAGCTCTACTTACGTATCGAGCACTGTTGAAGTAAATACTGAAAACTGACACATAAAAAATGATATCTCCTTATAATATTTTATGTGGATATATGAAGTACTAATATATGTATATATATATATATATGTATATATATATATATATATATATATATATATATATATATATATATATATATATATATATATATATATATATCTTATAAATAAATATATACAAGATGAAATTATAAAAAATCACCACATGGGACGTAGATTCACCAGCCGAAGTATGGCAGCAGTATTTTATACATTGTCTGATAGTAGATTTGTAGAGATAGAAAATAACTTCAGGTATAATAATAAAGTGTTTCGAACGATAGAGGCAAGCAACTATACACGAAGCAGAAAGGGCAGTAGATCTAATGTATACTACAAGTACTATTTAATGAGTAAGACGCCCAAGAAGTTTCAGAGGTGATTTTCGATTAAAACTACAGCCATCCGTGTACATTTCTTACGATTGAAAAGCCACGAGCTCAGTCTTAACAGTCTTAACATTTTAAAGATAGAGTAACTCACCAACATAGTATAGTAATATCGTTGGTTTGGCATTTGTTTTTAAGCACGGCAGCAATATAAAACATATTACGGATACAACCGTGGAATTTCAACGTGTTCTGTTTGTTGTTATTATTATTAATTATTATTAACATCACTATTATTATTATTATTATTATTATTATTATTAACTTTATTGTTATTATTTTTATTATTATTAACATTATTGTCATTATTTATTATTATTAACATTATTATTATTATTATGAAGATCATTATTATTATTATTATTATTATTATTATTATTATTATTATTATTATTATTATTATTATTATTATTATTATTATTATTATTATAAAGTTATGACACAACTTCCGTCGATGATAATAATTAAGCTTCGTATTAAAAATACATCAAATTGAAAGAAATTGGAATGATGCCGTTTTGTAGTATTTCCTCAGATCTACGAGTTTTAGCGATTAAATGTTCATCAAATTAAAAGCCAATAAAAAGGTATAATTTAAAAAATTACTTTCGATGAAATATTCCTACGTTCTTCGCGTCATTTCTCCAATAATTATGGTTCTCTGCTACTTATTTTACCATTTTTCTTCTTTTATTAAAGATCCGTTCCTCTTCATCAAAAGCTTTTAAATTGTCTGTCATTTGCGCTCATTTTCTTTACATCTACTACTTCCTCTGTTGCCACTTATTTAATTCATGATTTTGACTCAAGGCCGACTCATTATTCTATTCGCACTAATCTTATATATAGAGTAAAGTAATAATTCATCCTATTGATACCAATAAGGCTATTAAATAGAATTGTATATATATATATATATATATATATATATATATATATATATATATATATATATATATATATATATATATATATATATATATATATATGATTATTTTTATTTACACAGACACGTACAAAATCTGCAACACTGGCATGTTGATGTTATCGATCAACAGTTATTATAAACTGAGATCTCATCAGGGAGAGTTAGAATCCGATCTTAACCTCAGATCATATTTGGAGAGAACCAAATATGATCTGAGGTTAAGATCGGATTCTAATTCTGCCTGATGAGATCTCACTTTATAATAACTGTTGATCGATAACATTGACATGCCAGTGTCGCAGATTCTGTACATGTCTGGGTAAAAAAATAATCATATATAAATCTCTATTTGAGCACTTTTTATAAACCCGGTGGATGTTTTACCTGGGTTATTATCGTCATTATATATATATATATATATATATATATATATATATATATATATATATATATATATATATATATATAAACGAATAAATATGTGTTCGTTAATCACAACTATATTATTATCTATCCGGGTTACTCTCTGTTCGTCTAATTTGCAGAAATATATAATTTAACAATCTATAATAAATAATTGTTTGCTACTGTTCGATTGTAATTTGCTTATCGTATGTATCTATTTATATGAAATGTTTTTGGTTATATGATCAGTAATGAATCAGAAATATTTATATATAAATATATATATATATATATATATATATATATATATATATATATATATATATATATATAGCAATAGATAAAGTGAAAGAATAAAATAAGGTACGAATCAAATTTTATTACAGTTCAATCTTCAGGCAAAGAACTTTAAAGTCCTTACCTCATGAGTTTTCAAAGAAAATCTTCTCCTCAGAGGACCATTACCGCTATGACATTACTGCAGGTAATAAAAATTAAACTATGAAAATATCAAAAAAATATATATAAAAATACATAAAGGTATATAAAATATCAAATATATCGGCCCAAAACATACTTTTTGTAAACCTATACAGTTCATCCAAGTCAAAAAGTTTAAAATAGCTCCAGGAAATATATCAAAGAGGTTGATTAAAAAATAATCCAAGTAATACAGTATATTGAGCTTCAAGTTTATCCGGATTTTCACTAATTAAAGATAATAGTTGCCTCTTATATATTTTGTTGTATTAACCTTATATATATATATGTGTGTGTTTATAGTGACAGCAAAACGTTTAAACCACATAAAAAATGAGTTTTTAATGTATTTCTTACACTGGTTAATTAAACATTTACTGCTAATAATATATATGTTTACATATTTAATCAAACAATAAGACCAATATCACACTAAGGAAAAACAGATTTTTAATAATTAAAACGTTTAAAGAGGTAAAATAAATAATTACACAATACATTGTATGATTCATGAAATAATTACAAAACTAACCTGGAACGTTCTGAAAATGTACATGTCATTATTCTTCGGAACATTCTAGTAATAACAGATTATTTCGATTTGACAAGGACGTAGCAAATCAGAATGCTGTGGTTTCGTAGAATGTACTAGATTGATGTTATGATTTTTTTAGGAATTAATGAATATATTCTGTCATTATTTATCTCTCAACTTTCTTTATGCATCAACAAAATAAGACAAAAGGAAGATCATCAATCGATACGTCAGTAAACGTATTCATGTGAAGGTACTTAGTTTTATGAAGTTATCTAATCAGTGAAATGTGCGATTTAGTTTTGTTTATACAAGAGTTAGTTACTAGAAGATGTATGATTCAATTCAGCCCCAAAAACTCTGGTCGGCTTTGAAAGGTTATAGAATGTACGGCCAGATTATTAGCAAGAGAATTAGCAACGATCAGCGAGTTACGCTTAAATGAAGATCTGGTGGCAGAGTAGTGACGTTATTACGAATACTATATAACAACGTAGCTGAAAACGAACACTCATCTATTTTAAAGCGCATGAGATCCTTCGCGACTGTTTTATATAGAGAAACTGTTTTTATAGTTAGAACACATTATCATGTGTGAACAACTAATATGTATATGTAGAGACTGACATAAATATACTTCACAAACTGACTTAAGAAACGGATGAAAATGAGCAGTGAGTCGAAATTTCGACAGGTGAGTAAAAGCATTAATCGTAGAAACATGTCAGTCTCATAAGAGTATTGGATGGAACAGTAGTTCTTTAGAACATTTGGATAGTCTTTTAAAACCTAACTACTGCTGCAAGATATTTAAATACAACTTTCTTTGGTACAGGACCCTAATCCACTGTGGACTTTGAAAATGACACATACAAATTGCAGAAACATCAATAGAAACCAGTATTATAAAACAAAAGGCATCGAATGACACAAACTGCACCCATCTTGGAGCCCTGATATGATGATAATTACAAGAATTGAAAGAAACCTGCCAAATTGTATATTTCCCTATCTCAGTTGATCACATTATGAATCTGAAGGAAGGCGTGCGAATTATCTAAGAGCTAAAAGGAATACGTGACACAAAACTACGATCAAATCAATGGCTGTATGAGTACTAAGAGCAATTCTGAAAAGAAAACATTTAAAAAATCCCGGAATAATTAGTATTAACGGAAGGATTGACAAAAGCAATTCTAACAATTATAAACAGCTGACACTATGTAAGTTGAAATATAATGTCACGAGTGAGAATGAGAGATGGATCATATTAAGACGAATCCAAGAAAATTAAGACCACTTGAATACATTCATGAGAAAACATGAAATAACTTCCGCCCAAAACATATAAAATGATATCTAGATGAATTGGCGCAACGTAAAATGGCCGTAATAAGTCAGAGATGATGGATAAACGCGTGGGGATGGGGTAGAGCCATCCAGACGTTGACTGAAAGGCTACGGAAAGGACTGAAATATCCTAGAGGATTATTGTCATTCAAACTCAAGGGAGAACAATCAGCTGTTTCAGCGGGGTTCTATTGATAGACCGCTGGCGCGAGAACACTAATTGTGTTGCATTAATTATGAAATACGGATGAGTGAATTTGGCTTGTTATTGCTCAGACTTGAAGAAAAAGCACCTGATTCGTGTAGGATCACTTGTAACAACTACCAATAAACCTATTTAATAACATTTTTATAATACAACAAATAAACACAAACTAATAAATAAGCGTAAGTACAGTACAAAAAATATAAATTATAATAGAAATAAATAAATATATAACAATAATTATATGTAACAGAATCAATAATTAACTAACATGTATTCTAGTTAGCTTTTTAATCTATACTCATGAAAATTCAAATCGTACAAGTTTGTCAGTAAGAAATGTTCCATATATGAGTTGATGCTTTATGTAATTTGAAAGCTTGGAAATAAAGGAATCACCACATTACAATCTGTGTTTATTTTCTTTCATTGTGTGAGTGGACAATTGAGAAAATAGTTTTGCTCCCATCTAATTAGTAAATACACTTAGAATACGCACACATTTTCTAGATTTCCACATTTAAAAAATATCATGCATTTTCAGACGAGTCAATAATGCTAAAACTGTACGGTAATCGATCCGACACAAAAATGTCACCGACATAAGTTTTTCTGAGAACGTCTTTGATGAATTGTCGATGGATTATTGACGTCCAATAAAAAACAGTTTGCAACAAAAGTTAGAAACTTTTCCATTAGTTTTCTGGAACTTTGCAGATTTCTTCAAAATCTTAATCAATAACTATTGATAAGTCGTTGTTCACGTCTTTTAACTGTGTTTTTGTATCTCAACTCGTACAATTAACACGTAAAAATGATCAACTCTTTAATAAAGACCAATATATATATATATATATATATATATTAAATATATATATTTATATTAAATAGCAATATGCATATATATATATATATATATATATATATATATATATATATATATATAGAGAGAGAGAGAGAGAGAGAGAGAGAGAGAGAAAGAGAGGAGAAACAAGTGATTTTAGTTATATATTTTTCAAAAACTTTTTTAATAATTTCTTTTCATATAGCAAATCTTACTTGATTAGGCAACACTTCAACACTGATGTAATCTGAGTGACCGTGTTCCATAATATATTTCGAGGAAGACCTATTTGTCAAATGGTAGGTGTTTCAAATTTCAAAAAACGTGTTGATGGCAATATCGCATATAACGCAGTAAATATTAATATCCGCAGCAATGGAATAAAACTAAAACTATAATTGATTGTTTTGTTTTTTATGCGTTTAATTACTTATTTAATTTTTATTTTTAATTATTTTTTATTTTTACTTATTTATCTATTTTTTCTGAATATTATATATTTGAACCCACCGATGAAGTGCCACATATTCATATAAAATTTAAAAAGAAAAAAAGAGCAAAAAGAGAGAAAAGAAAGAAGAAAATATTTTTTCTGTATTCGGAGATGGAAGATAACAGCCTATTATTTTTTTTTCTAATATTTGTCTAATATTTTTATATATATACTATTGTTATCTTATTCTATTCTAACAATATTTACGTTTTTGTAATTTATTTATTTAAAAAAAAAAATTATTTTTATGCTTCAATGCTTCAAGCGAACTACCTTTCCTTATTATATATATATATATATATATATATATATATATATATGTATATTTATATGTATATATATAGACTAATATATATATATATATATATTAGCAATATGCATATATATATATATATATATATATATAGAGAGAGAGAGAGAGAGAGAGAGAGAGAGAGAAAGAGAGGAGAAACAAGTGATTTTAGTTATATATTTTTCAAAAACTTTTTTAATAATTTCTTTTCATATAGCAAATCTTACTTGATTAGGCAACACTTCAACACTGATGTAATCTGAGTGACCGTGTTCCATAATATATTTCGAGGAAGACCTATTTGTCAAATGGTAGGTGTTTCAAATTTCAAAAAACGTGTTGATGGCAATATCGCATATAACGCAGTAAATATTAATATCCGCAGCAATGGAATAAAACTAAAACTATAATTGATTGTTTTGTTTTTTATGCGTTTAATTACTTATTTAATTTTTTTTTTTAATTATTTTTTATTTTTACTTATTTATCTATTTTTTCTGAATATTATATATTTGAACCCACCGATGAAGTGCCACATATTCATATAAAATTTAAAAAGAAAAAAAGAGCAAAAAGAGAGAAAAGAAAGAAGAAAATATTTTTTCTGTATTCGGAGATGGAAGATAACAGCCTATTATTTTTTTTTCTAATATTTGTCTAATATTTTTATATATATATACTATTGTTATCTTATTCTATTCTAACAATATTTACGTTTTTGTAATTTATTTATTTTTAAAAAAAAATTATTTTTATGCTTCAATGCTTCAAGCGAACTACCTTTCCTTATTATATATATATATATATATATATATATATATATATATGTATATTTATATGTATATATATATATATATATATATATATATATATATATATATATATTATAGTTGCATTCTAATGACGATAGGAACAATCAACCCATAACCATTACCTTATCTTCATATATCGTCGAACAACTACAACTATGAATTTTATATGTTCTTTCTATTTCTTTATATCGGCAAATACCTGTCATTTTTCTTTGTTTCACAAACAATTGTTTTGTTATATTTTTATATTTTATTTTTTATGTTTAGTTTTTCGCGGATATATGAAAATAAATAAATTCAAAGAACAGATTAAAGTTATTATTTTTATTGTTCGACGATATATGAATATAAAGTAATTGAAAGTACAGATGAAAGTTATGGTTATGGATTGATTGCTTCAATGGTCATTGGAATGCGACTATGAATATATATGCTCTGAAGCTAGTAATAAAACTCAATTTGCAATTTGGAACATTTTCGAAGATTATAAAGCGTATTTACTAAAAAAAAATTTCAGAACTCATAAATGTATATATATATAAAGAATAGAAAAAAATTTCCGATGCAATGTAAATTAAAACAAAGAATAGTAAAAAATATGAATTCATCAACATTTTGTTATTATTACAAGACTTCCTCAGGATCATTGTCTGAAGTAAAAACAAAAATACAAGTACCAAATGTTAGAAACACGCGGTGTGAGATTAAAATCGGAGCCGCTTGTGAAAAAAATAAATTATGAGATACAAATAAATGGTGGCAGTGGGATATTGAGTAGTCAGCAAAGAGTGTTAGGGTATTATGGTGGAGAGAACTGGGGGGTTAGAAAATCATGGTCGTGTAAGAAGAGGTGAGCGAGGGAGGAGAGAGAGCGAAAGACAAGATCAGACTTTTCACTAAAATCTTTGAATCCTTTGACAGATATTAAATATTATAAGATCTCTTCTATCTAAAAGAAACATTCAGGTTATCCTCAATTGCCGTTCATCCAAATGCAATAGTACCGCAGGGATCGATAATTGCACCTGTATTGTTCCTGATTGTCATAAACAACCTTCATGATGGCATGTGTCTGAGATTTGTATATTTGCTGATGACACCAGCATGTACGGAAATAAATCAATTATTGTAAGCTAATTCCTAATAATATGTATAGTTGCTAATTACTGGACATTACTAAGAAATTTCTCACTAAAACTTTTCATGTATTTAATAGAAATGTTGGTTTTCACATGCCGCCCCTCAGTCGTGGACACCGGTTGCATGTTTGCCAGGCCTGTATTATGGATCGCCTTAACATAAACAATGCAGGTCACTGGCTAGTTCAATACCTGCGAAGACATTGCAACTCGTGCCAGACTTTATCGTTTTTTAGAATTTCTTTTATGTCGAGAACTACTGCTCTTCGGATATACTATCTGATATATAGTTATCACATCAATAGTAGAACTTGCAGGACAACATTTGTATTTGTTGTCACTGAGTAGATTTCGTTCTGAGCTCGTTGATAATTGCTTAAATTAGCATGGATTCAATAAACTAACTTATAAGGCATATGAAACTAATCGATCATATTTGTCAGAGCAGAAAGATGTTTAAATAGATAGAAATCATTTCATTTTTAAGCAACGATTGCATAAATTCCGATAACAGTTGTTAATGACATGGATCAGTTGTCTTGGAAGCATCGAAATTATTTATAAGTTTGGCAACGTATATGTATATCGCTAACAGTATTAACAGTCATAGATGAACATTTCCGAAGTTGGTGGTCCTAAACTATAGCGTGGAGTGTATAGCAAAGTAGATTGCAGAAGGTTTGCAGAATGAGTCTGCAGTTTTCCAAATTAATACATTGCTTTATTTCAAAAAAAATTCTGAAGCTACTTGGCCACGTTTTTGAATAAAATTTATTTAATTAATTGTATGAATAATTTTTATTAATATTACTTAAGGAAAGAATAATAAGCATAATTTTATTACAGATTATACCTTGCATTGAACAATTGAAGTTTGAAATAAATCTGGGCATTCGTACATGTTTATCACTCTTCTTTCATCTATCTTTATAATTGCTCTATCTCGTATATTGAGCTTTAACCATACTATAGGTTCTATCTACTAAAAGTTTACTTTTAGTTTCATATTTGATCATATATATATATATATATATATATATATATATATATATATATATATATATATATATATAATGTGGGGTGTTTTTGTATGTATGTGGATGTGTCTGTGTTTGTGTCCGTTTTGGGATAATTCTCAAATCGTATACGTTAATCATAGAGAAAAAAAACAAATGATAATTTTCCGAACGAATACATTCCTACAAGCAATACAAAATAAAATGATGAATTACGAATAAGCACAAATCTAAAAAAAAGTAGATAAAACGGTTTTCAGTTCGACAACTTTCAATAATTGGCTCGTCTCGTTATCGAAGTAAGCAACACGTAAGAGGTTTTCTACGTCAGTATTTTGGTTTATTTCCTGTCCTGCTTAAGTTTTTAATTGTATTTGTTTTCGTCTGTCACGCTTAAATTAACAATAGCGCTGTTGATTTTTTTTGTCAGAATTACATTTTGAAAAGCGTTTTTACTGTATACATATTTTCTCGTATGAAGCTATAAATAGAAATGTTGTTTGTCAGTCAGGTCTAAGATGAAATAGCATTTGCTGTGTTGAATATCGAAAGAAACGTGTCACCATTGATCTTTATTGAACAAGTTAGGTAGACCAGAGGCTTAGATATTAGTAGCTTAGATATTAGTAGCCAGTTTATTCTGATTTTGAAATAACTACATGGGGAAATATTTTCTAAAGTTAATGCAACGGATGTGGTTTTAAACTTTATTTTTTATTTAATCATTTAAATTTTAATATATGTTAATCTTATATATATATATATATTTTTTTTTTTACTTATATTTTTCATTTATTAATTTTCCAACGAATGTTAAGTCTGCAATATATTGGATTTTGTTAGTTTGTCTGGGGATTTAAACTGCATTTTACATTTTTTTTTTAAATTTTTTTTTTATGACTCAAAGCTTCTTTAGACTATATATTGGGTATTTAGATCTGTATGGCTAGGTTTCCTTCCTCTTATCTAATTACTTTTCTGGTACCAAAGGTACTTAAGCTTTATTTTTTATTTATTTTTTTAATGCAACTTTAATTCCTATATAATTTTATTGCTAGCTACCATATTGTAGAATGGTTCTTGGATGTAATGTTTAGATAGTATTATTATTATTTTTATTTTTATATATATTTTCTTTTATTATTATTGTTTTAATTAATGTTATTTGATATGCAAGTTACTATATCATACGGTAGTCTTAAGGGTAACATATTATTATTATTTTATCATTATTCTTACTTATTTATGTATATATTAGTGATATTTTAAGCTGAATTATTTCGACACTTGATTATTGGGGAAATTGTCATATAATCAGTACCATTGGAGAGCCATGAATATTATAACTGTCCTGTTTTTAAATCTCCGAAACAGTTACATGGTAAACAGCTGATGATCCCCGTGTTAATATTAGACCCTTAAGGTCTCCTGTTTTTGTTTCACTCTTAGATGATTAACCCCCTTTTTTTTTCTTTTTTTTTTTTTTTTTACTTATATTTTTCATTTATTAATTTTCCAACGAATGTTAAGTTTGCAATATATTGGATTTAGTTAGTTTGTCTGGGGATTTAAACTGCATTTTACATTTTTTTTTTTAATTTTTTTTTTTAATGACCTAAAGCTTCTTTAGACTATATATATATATATATATATATATATATATATATATATATATATATATATATATATATATATAATCCAGGTAAAGTAAACATCCACAGGATAGGAATCCAAATAATTTCAATCGGGCTTATAAAAAGTGCTCAATATCAAATAGATATATGTATATGATTATTTTTATTCATACAGACATGTACAAAATCTGCAACATTGGCATCTGAAGCTGTTAAAAACTGAGATCTCACCAGAAAGAATTAGAATCCGAGTCTTACCTCAGATCATAGTTGATAAGAATTAAATGTGAGAGAAAAAGAAGAGAACGTAAAAGAAAAAAGAAAATTTAAAACTTCGAAAGTCACGTGGTCAGACTTGAGATTGTTGCAAATCAAAAATAATATAATATAGAATATAAATAAAATGAAATAAAATATATTCGTTGAGAATAGAGAAAAGAAAGGAAAGAAGGAACGGGGAGGGAAGTGGAGAAAAGCACGGCTGGCGATAGCACCATAATTATATCATGTTAGTAAACTGTAGTAATTTTTTTAATCATTTTAGTTATTTGGATTATTTGAATTATTATAATTATATTAATTATTGTATTTCCTGATTATCAGCCGTACTTGGTTACAATAAATTAATAAAATGAATAAATTAATAACAGAAATAAATCTTAGAATAAAAAAAAAACAGCAAAGTAATAAAATAAAATAAAAATTAAAATAATAACGTAACAAAATTAGATATTAAAGTTTTTTTAGAACCCCGCCCAAACGCTCACCTAAATTTAAGACGGACTTGAAATTATGTCTTCCTGCCGACTTAGAAATCAACCTGACATTGACCCGTCTAGACGTTAGTTACGAGATTTCCCTTTTTTCCATTTCCCTCCCCTTTCCTGTTCTGTCTTGCAATAGAAAAAAAGGCAGGATTCTCAGTCTGTGTTTCTGCTCCGTGGAAAAACCTACCAGAAGTGATCGTGACAATGACTACCATATCCAAAGCTGAACGCGATTTTGGATAAATAGTAAAACTGTATGTATATGTAATAACCTTCATCCTGTCTCTTTACATAGCTTATTACACTACGCTTCTTTTGGACACAATTTATCAGATATCAATTTGATCAGATATTATTTGGTCTATTTGAAACAAATTTTAATACTAATACGTCACCGATTATCAAATGACAACTTGAGGATCAGAGTTAATGAGATTGCCAGTTGGACGAAGAACAAGAAGTTGAGAGGATTGAAAACGATGCGTGAAATGGGCAGAATTTAATTTCAGAAGACGTCTCTGACATTGGACTTGAAAACAAATATGTTGTAGTCAGCTGGGAGGCAAATCCGTGTTATTGTGTTCCACATATGAGATGTTGTTGGAAATAAACTTGTTTCATGGAAGTTTCGGTTCATTTTAGATATACATCTTTTCTGCTGTGTTTATAAATAGACAATTTTTTACTATAAATGTTTTACAAGGAGCAACAAGGGATCGGGGCTCAGTCGAACTCTTATCAGGAAATAAACGATAGAAAATAGTCTCTTCTGTGGCAAAATTGAAGTGAAATCATTATCTTCGAAGTCAATTTCGTCCCATGCCAAGACTATAAATCGTGATCTAAGCGGCACCTCGATAGATGTGGCAACAGTGCCCAGCAAATAATGTATATGATTTTATACAGTAAGTATTGTAAGAGGAGATATTCATTTGGTTCTTGTAGAATGATCCAACCATTTTTCTAGTGACCTTAGCAACAGACTCAGGTCTGGAGTGAAAGTCACCTCTGAGACCGTATCAAATCAACGAAAATAGTTGTTGGTTTCTTAATAGACGTTCTGTGTGGGGTAATTAGTTAATACTGAATATTCCTGAATAGGTTGAACGCGACTTTAGTAATCCGCGTTAAACGATAGTCAACCAGTTATGAACACACGCGGTCATTAACACTGTGTCACTAATTAAATTATTGTAAATGGCAGTTGGCCATTTCATGATTTAGACTTTCAAGATGGAATATAATGTAAATCTGTATTCATATACTAGTGTACAGCAACTGCAAAAAAGGACGGAAAAATTATGCTCCACCAGTATTCACGCACGCTATTTATCTATATATATTACTAAAATACTCATTTAAAATCAAAGGGATTACGTCAATAATGTAACTTGTCATATATACATAATTATCATCATTAATATTGACCTAAGAACATGCACTTTTTAAATTTATGTTATTATATGTGTTCAGGGATTTCTTTCCAAATTCATTTCAGGTTGTCGAGTAAGTGTTAGATAGTTATCTGACTTCCTATTTTCTTTCTCGATTTAACTTCAACACTTGAAGCAGTTACAAAAAGAAATGTAGACTAAATTTACGTGACGGGATAGAAATACATTTATTTATTTATATACACATGAATATAGATTAGTCTTTATGATAGAAGAAAGGATTACACTACTGGAGCTGGCAAAACTACGCGATTAATGGACAGAGCCTCTCATTAACGTGGACGGTTCTAAGAGTAAAAGGCATTTTTACCATAAACCAGGTATTTCAAGCGGGAAAACTTACTGACTTGTAGATAGACTGGCCGACAGATTCCAATAATATTTTTAGATACCTGTGACCGAGACTTAGTCAGCGATCTGATCAATTTTCACATTTAGGAATGAAAATGCTATTTCATACTACTTCAACATCTAGTTAGAGTAATACCGCCATTTCCCAGGCCCCTTTTATCACAGAAGAGACTTTGATAGTCTTTCTCGGCTCGATCGTTATTACAATACATTTTGCTCGACTAAGCCTAGTCTTTAGTTCTTTATTGTCACATATTCACAGCAATAACTCTTTTTACTACCACAAATGAATAATGTATGTCTTTACTTCCTTTATATACCTCGCGTCTTGCAAAATTTCCATGGACAGAGATTCTTCCAAAACGTTAGCACTTGTGAAGTATATTAACACGTGATTGCTTCCTTGCGGATAACAATTTGATCATCTAAAAATCTAATGTCAAACTTGTCATATTAGTCATACAATTCACCATAATCAATCAAACGTAGTTCATGCCATTGCCAATGTTAATACTCTCATATGGTTCTTCAACATTGAGCTAGCAATGATCTGCCTTTTATGAAATCTTATCCTCAACTAGCAGTTGCCCTTGATATGTGGTTACCCCAATACTAACTAAAAATTATGAACTACCTTCTGATGTAAAAGATTTAAAATGTATGGTTGATCTCATTTTTACTTGACCAGACGTCAATCTTGGAACATGAAATTGGATAGGCTGTTTGTTATATTAGAGACCTGTCTAGCCTTATTTCTTGATAGACTTTATGTAATTACGATTGTAATAATTTACAAATCAATGAAATGAAATAACGAAAGCGGTAAAATGTATGAAATTTAATTATAAGAACTTTATTATATCTCAATTATAAACAACAGGAATGCCTTTGATTTTTTTCATTCGAATTAACATCGCATTTTATGTAATTTATCTAATTATTCCTCAGACGATTTCATCACGGTCCTTCATTATTTCGCTTATTTTATATCTTTTCTGTTTTCTTTAGTCTACGCATGAAATAATTCGATCTATATTGATCTACTTAAACATACACACACACACACACACACACACACATATATATATATATATATATATATATATATATATATATATATATATATATATAATAAGTATAAATTTTTATTTATACAAACATTATTGGTTACATATGTGCATACATGTTTCGGTTGCACTTTTCCCAGAAAGTACACCCCATCTGGGAAAAGTGCAACCGAAAAATGTATGCACATATGTAACCAATAATGCTTGTATAAATAAAATGTATACTTATAAACAGCTCTACTTGTTATTGAGCACTTTTTATAAACACTTGAGTTTCTACGGATTTACATTTACAGAAACTAATACAATACATGTACTATATATATAATATATATATAAACCTAGGTCTGTGTACATGTATATATATATATATATATATATATATATATATATATATATATATATATATATATATATATATATACATACTTAAAGTAAAGTGTATGTATATATTTATTAATTTAATTCATTAATTTAATTACCATTACTATGTGTTCAAAACTTACTACACTAATGATGTTATGTATGCCAACATAGAATATACAATCTTATAAAACGAATTAGACACCAGGTGGATGTATTGGATACAAACGGCATGTAAGTGTAAATCCAGCTTACACATGTCGGTATAAATCCAGCGTACATAACTATTAAACTTGATCTACCAACACCAAACACATAACTTACGCGGGCAATATATTAATAATTCGAACAATTAAAGTAAATTAGTCAGACAGAGAAGAGGCCGTTGAAATTCTAATACACTTGGAAATAACGCGAGAATATCACAAGGGGAACACAGTAGTCATATATATATATATATATATATATATATATATATATATATATATATATATATATATATATATATATATATATGTATATATATGTATATATATACATACATATATATATATGTATATATATACATATATATATATGTATATATATGTGTATATATATATGTATATATATGTATATATATACATACATATATATATATGTATATATATACATATATATATATATGTATATATACATACATATATATATATATACATATATATATATATATATATACATACATACATATATATATGCATATACATATGTATATATATGTATATATATACATATACATATATATATATGTATATATATATACATATATATATACATATACATATATATATATATATATATATAAAAATTATAGATGCATTCCAATGAATATATTCTATGATATTATAAACAATTTTTTATAAATATATAAATATATCTTATAGGTATTGTGGCATATCGTCGAATTTCTTAATACGATATTATATACTAAATATTGGAAATCAAGCATTAATATATGGTATAAAAAAGTGAAAAAACAAACAAATATATTTTTCTAAGACTGAACATAGTAATTTGCATATTTTGCTTATAATTTTAACAAATAATTCCAGTACAGAATTTTAGAATCAGTCATTATAAGAAGATCTAAGACTTATTTTATTAATATAATAAAATAATATTGACACGTAGGCATAGAAGACGGCATAGATATGTCTAGTTTGTTAAGTTAAATGATACACTCGCACTGACCACTTCGACACATACTCAAAATAACCATCTAGTCACGTCATCCCCAACGTATAATTGTCAAATAGAATATTTTCGTAATTTGTATCTTTTGATATAGCCTTTGTCAATCTATCGTAACCTCACTTTATAAATTTAATTCTGAATTTAAAAACCATTACTTCTCTCTAAGCTCATATTTAATAAATACATCACAAGATTAGTTACAGAAACCCTTTTATCCATATTCTGCAAAATTACATTACTATTTCAATCTCATTAAGTAGGCCCGTTTCTCTAATTCTCTCACAAGATGTTTAATATAAAATCTCTAGAATTTAATGTAAAGGACCATAAATTATTATTATAAAATAAAATAACAAAAATCATAATTATTTATATAAATTTGACCTATTTTATTAAACAACGTTTACACATCAACCCACAAGTTCTACATATTTATAAAATACTAATCTCCAAATTACGCCTTGTATCTATTTAATTCACCTATGCCACTAATACATTTTATTTTATTAACACTACGTACATATATTCAAAGACAGGCTTATGACCCTATATTTGTTTTATTTATTTATTCATACTTATGTTTATCAACAGATTCCTATTAAGTAATTACTTTGTTAGAGATTATCGACGGTATTTTTATTCTAAATTCTAAATAATTTGAATACAAAATTCCTAGAATTAAAGTTGAAACAAACTAAATTCAGATCCGAAAATAAAAATAAAATAACATAGTACCTCTTTATATAAGTAATTAAAATTATTTTCAAATAAAGTATCATAGAAATACATTTTTTATAATTTAATATTGTTATATAATTCTCAAATAACTGTAGTATTCTCATTAAATATAATTTGATTTTAATCGAAAGAAACATTAAAATCCCTAACCTGAGACCCATTTCATCTGGAAATCTTACAATATATATATACATATATAGATATAGTTTTTATATGGCACAATCACGTTGACACACCGATTCCCGTTAGATCACCGAAGTTAAGCGGCGTCAAGCATGGCCAGTACTAAATGGGTGACCATGAGGGAATACCAAGTGCTGTATGTGCTCTCTGCTTATCTCGGCATTGTTTCCAGTCGGCTTGTATTACTACTTGCCATTGGAATCAAGCAATGCCGACCCAGGAGAGCGGTTGTTGGAGATTGTGCAAACCTTGCAATTACAAATTCACGCACGGGCAGCCTCTGGTGGGGAACTCATACGTCGAAATAGACGGGAGAGTCCATCATAGCTTTTAGTAATTTTTTACAATTTTATACATCAAACACGTTATGATTATTCTAGAAGGAGTCGAAAACGTTCGTGTAACATACGGTTCATTTATTAATTCATTCGATGTCAACATAAATAAAATCATTCGACGAATTGAAAAAAATAAAAAGTACTAACAAAACAGAAGAGTTCTGTTGATTTTAACAACATTTGTATTAATGAAAAAATGCTGCCTAAATACACACAATATATATATATATATATATATATATATATATATCAAGTAAGATGTGCTTTTTTTAATATTAAAAAATATATATATATAAAATCACTTATTTTGTCTTCTAAACGCCGACATATTTCAATTTATTGCATTGTGAGTGTATTCTAATACTACTCCATATACGTATTACACACAATGCTTCAATCTAACAACCTCTCTTTATTATATATATATATATATATATATATATATATATATATATATATACATATGTATATGTTCAACTAACTAAGGATACATGCTATATAAATGTATATATATATATATGTATATATATATATATATATATATATATATATATATATATATATATATATAAACGACAATATTGTTTTACCAAATCAAAACATTAACACTTTTTTTCATGCCTACATCTTAACATTTTGAATATTCTTTGTTCCACAAAAGCCTTATTTATCCACCTCATTTCTTTGTTTCAAATACTGTATAGTACTCTATTATATATAATAATACCTCATTTAGAACATTTTACTTTTGTTAAAAAGTCTATCTAGTATATATAGAAAACCAAGTACTAATTTAAATAGTTCCCCTAATATTAGAGTAATTTACGTCGATTAGTCAGTCTTTTAAAAATAATTTAACTACAGATAATTATTTTTGAATTACTTATTTTATCGACTATTTATAATTTTATAACTATATCAATATAAATATTTGAATTCCTGGCAGAGTTTTTAATATTCTATTCGTTTTCCAGTGTAAATACCGCATCCGATTTGTAACTCCCAGCTATTAGCCGATGTTGATCCAGTTCTATTTTGAGCGTTTGTTTGTATAACAGTCGCTTCGCTGCCAAAAGCCAACCCGACATTGCAGAATATGCAATAACTAACAATTTTGTTAACCCTAACCCTAATCTAACCAATATGAGTTTGCGTTCGCATGCTTAACATTGTCTGCCTTTTGATATTTTCATGGATTTGAACTCGTAAATAGGTCGGCCATTTCGGTCTGTTTACTAAATTCAAATCGAAAACATTCATGGGTTTTGTTGGGATGTGACGGTGGTTAAGAAGATATCGACAGGGAGTGAAGACCTTGGTGTTCCAAGTTCGAATGCAGTCGGTTCCACAGTACCACTTTCACTTAGGGATATTGGCAACCTTCTCGTGGACCCGATGTCTTTGCAGAAAGATTTCGAACTAGAAAAACATCTGATTCACACGAAAGAAGAAGACGATGTTTTTTTGTGTAAAAACATTGGACGAAGCGTATTAGCAATATAATTGCTAACGTTGAGAGGTACCATAGACCGAAGAAAAATAATGTAAATAATTGAAACCCCTTCATCCACCAAAATTAGACAATAAATACATTGTCTTCTAAATTTGGTTGCTTCTTCGCTGATTATGAAAGGATATTTCCCAAAGTGGAATACACAACCTTTGACTCCGAAAACTTCGCAAAACAAAGTAGATGTAATTACGTCTTACCCGGTGGAACTCGTTAATGTCTTTTACTTGAAAGCACACCTGAGGATCGACTCAATTTGGTAGAGTCCATTCTTTTTCTTTCTAATTATTTCTTGTCTTTTCCTCGCCTTGTCACGCCCTTCTGATCAATTCTTCCTTTATTCATTTATCTCATCTTTCTTTTCTTTTTATCATTACCGAACTATTCGGTCTTCGAGTGGTTTCTTTCTTATTATCCCCATTCCGTCATGTTTTTAATATTTTCATCGACCAAATGCGACTATAGAAAGAATACTAACAAAATTGAATTTTTCCCCAAAGCGCGTGAAACTGTTTCATTACTTCCTGAAAACATGTTAATTTTATGTAATACTTTAAAAAAGAAAGTGATGGATATTTTAAGTTTTTACCGAAGGTTATTGCCTTATCGAACATCCATACTTACGTACCAATGCTCTGTTTTGATGACCGGACTAAACTTCCGACTTACCAACACAATATCAGTTCTTACTGTGGATAAATTCTTGTTCCCATCAAATGGGTACTCTGGTTTCGAATTAAAATATAAATTGCCTCAGTTGAGAAAAATTTCTCCTTCATTGACCGAGTGCAGAATACACGCTTTTACTCTCAGATAAAAGGTAAGGTCTGACATAACAACAGACCGTCTATGACTGATTAACGAAACTTAATCATGAGAGATCTACAAAAAGACAGATATTCCCATACAGCGTTTGAGGCGTATCTCTAGTAAGATGCATCCCTTTTGTCGGCATATTAAGTGACGAAACTCTTATTTCAAATTAAGAGTGACAGAAAAACGATACTTAAAACGCAACTTGACAGACAAACATCTTTTCTAGTTGAACATTAAGCGTGACTGACCTACGGGTATTTTTTTTAGGAATGAGTCACCACGTATCAAAATCACTTGAGGATAAGGTTTAATGAGATAAACCGACCGTCAGATGTACTATGATAGCGAATATTATGAGAGAGTAGAAAATAACAAGCCGCACGTGCGTGGTCCCCCTCTGTATGTGACTCGATGTGGCGAGTGTAAAATGCAATACATTTGGGCAATTTGGGACATTTTTGACCCCCCTTTGACCCCCTGGGGGCGCGAACCAGAATTTTTCTGAGGTCAAGGATGCTCATTTTATATCCAGAATAATTGCCTCTACATTTTGGCCAAGTTTCAGAAAAATTGAATGGATGGATACAAACGTTATGTGAGAAAAGGGTCATTTTTTGCTATTTTAGGGGCTTTTGACCCCCTGAGGCCGCGAACCGGATTTTTTTCAAGGTCAGCGATACTTATTTTCTATTATGAACAATTACCTCCACATTTTGGCCAAGTTTCAAAGAAATGGAATGGATGGATGAAAAGTTATGGGGCAAAAATGTCATTTTTTTGCCATTTCGAGGCCTTTTGACCCTGGGGGGGGGCTAACTAGATTTATTTTTTAATCGGAGAATGTCACTTTCTAACTTAACCAAAGTTACAACTTCATGCAAAATTTCAGAGAAATTTAATCGATGGTTGCGGAGAAAAATTCGGACGGACGGACGGACGGACATGCCTCAAAACATAAGTCCCTCGATTTTATAAATCGGGGGACCAATAAATGGAATGAATAAAATATTTATGGCATATGCTGACTGTTTATTGCAAGTGTTTATTTGACATAGGATTTGAAGACTACAATATTCATTATATCCATCAGGGAAGCAATATTATAGCAAGCTATTCTATGGGTGGAAGTACCTAACAAGTATCTATGTTCATGGAATTTACATCTTACTTTACAAAGTTTACGAAGCAAAGAAGATTTAGTTGTAGTTTTGGTAGAAAGACGTGTGTTGTACAACATTACAAGGCAGAACAAGAAGGACGATACTTTTTGTTCTACGCGAAAAACGTGGGATGAATGTCGTAAATCTAAAACAACTTTAATTAAATAAACGATCATAGAAGAAAAGAAATTGAAAATTAAGCGAATGTTGAATAGACAATGCTTTCGAATTGCAAGATACGAATCAACTAAAAAGAAAAATTCGACAGTTGCACTTTTCTTTCTTTCAAATACTCAGATTCGTAATTTATGGTTAAATATCTGATGTTTTTACTTTTTGTACATTCTTTTATTCTCGGTAAATTAGAATAATTCTTTATTTGTCATTTTATATTTTGTTGGCCGGCGAATAACAAAATATATTAATCTCAGCTTTTTCTGAACTACAACAAAAAAATTACAGTTCTTTATTTTACTGACTCCATTGTTCCGTGTAGAGAAAGGACGTTTTATGTCAAAGTGCAATAAATTATCATTTCTTTTAATTAACTGATTTTTCGAATCTTTACGCAATTTCTACTCTTGTTTATTATTCCTGTCTCTTTTTCCGTTTTTCGTTTTGACCATATTCGTTGCATGAATGTCATGGAGACATTTTGTTTAAATGGTTAAAACATCTTTTCTTCACTTCGATTTTTCTTTTATCCTTTTTCTTTTCTGACCACCTTTTATCTTGTCATGCCTCTATGTACTCGCCTCTACACGAGAGAAAACTTAGACTAACGGTCAGTTTTATAATGTGAGGAAAATCTTTCTCCTAAAAGAGAGGAAGTCTTGAAAAAATGTTGCCTCAGTTTAAAAGTATTTGAACTTCTCCGATCGACGACATAACAAATACAACATTCTGAACAAAGTCAGGAATCACTGATCTTAATTGGAACAGAAAATATACATTCGCCACAGTATCCTAACTAAAACTTAAGAAAAGGCTTAGGAAACCTAAAAAATATATATGAAATAACAAATCTCTGAAACAACTTTTACCCCATTCATTACAACACGATCATTCTTTAAACTTTTAACAAGCTAGACTAGTTTAACTCGTTTGAAATAAATCTCGGCGAATCATCGTTTATTATAAATTATTAAACTACGTAACGGCTTCTACAATTCATCTCCTTTAATCAGCTAAGTTATTGTATCCGAACAGTTCTTGAATATAGATTAAGATTATTTATTTTACGCTACAGTTCAACCACATAATATCGATAATAAAATAACTAAAAAGCGAAAACAAAATTAAAATAAATACATTAAACATCCATTTCATTTCAGAAACATATTAAACATTTCAAATTCCAATGGCTATATTTAGTTCAAAGAAGAACAAAACCATTTCTTTCACGTCATATGACGCACCGCATGTTTTGAATTCTAACGTTTATGTACGTTTAAAAATTTAAAAAAACAATTATTCTATTTCATAGACGCAGTACACATATTACATTCTAAGGTCTATAATTCGTTCCAAAAATGAATCAAAGCATTCTTTTCACGTCACAAACGGACACAATTTTTTCAAATAATTGTACTTGTATGTTATTTCTTCAAATGAATCATCCGTAGGAAGTCTAAACATAAACGTTGACGAATACATCAATAATATTTTTGGTTTTCTTTATTTCATTTTTCATTTTTCATATATATATATATATATATATATATATATATATATATATATAGTGTGTGTCTTCACAGCATTGATCTTGAATAATGTATTGTGCATTTTATCCTCAGATATATATATATATATATATATATAGATAGATAGATAGATAGATAGATAGATAGATAGATAGACTATAAAATCACGATCTTTTTCATCATGAAAATTCTATGCTCTGTATCCCCGTTCTATGAAACTGACCGTTAGATCATGTTAATACATTTATATTATGTTATTTCCACGAGTTTAGCTAGTCTAAATTCATGTATATAAATGGCGACGCTGGTTCATTCGGTAAGATTATTCGATTCATAGATCGATATTTGAATTTCTCATCAATAATGAGAGACAATAACAAAGATAATGTGTTTATCGAAAACAGATATCTCAGTACACGTAAGATCATTCTTCTGCATAAACAAACAATTATTTTATTTTATTTAATACGATTTTTTACGATATTTAAAATTATGACTGCTATCGATTATCTTAATTTTAGGAAGGGGGTATTCGATATAAATTTATTTGAACCTACTAAAAGCCACCTGAGTACTACGATTGATAACAATTCCAACAATATCAAACAAAAATAGCGGTATAAGATTATTCCATTCAATCACTAAAAAGTGAAAAACGTAGTGGGCAATAAGAAAACTGTGTCAATCGTGATACATGTATGTGAACACTATTATTATTATTATTATTATTATTATTATTATTATTATTATTATTATTATTATTATTATAATAACTTGTTTAATGTACACTGTTATTTCTACGTTAATCTTTATAATTTACAGTCTATAATAATATTCCTTTTTAAATTATGAAATTTGTAATTGGCAATACGATTAAGAAAAAAACGTTAGTAATTTATTTTTTTCTGTAAATCAATAAATAGTCTCACTCTTCTTACTGCAACAAAATATATGTCAGTTTAATATTCTTGAAATCAATAAGCCGAGTGTCACTTTTCCAAATATATTTATTTAAAATCGTACTTTTTTAGTCAACGGGAAGACACAGTTTTATTTATGTTTAATATGTGTGAAGTCGGCATTACTTACTTTAATGGAATCAGATTAATCACTGATATTTGTAAATCGATAGATCTATTTTTTAATAAGTGTGGAAGGTGATAACGAACAAATATTTCATCAACTCGACTTTGACTTGTTGTTACATCGACTTTTATAAACAGCTTTCTGTAATGACAATTTTACTCATATTTATACGTATTGACGTCACGCTGATGTTGTTGAATCTATTAGTGCTGCTACTGTAAATAATAAATATACTAACAATAACACTCATAATATTCGCGTTACATTTAAACAAGAGTATCGTACATTGGTAACAAAACACTTAAAGTACTACTTGTCTTTAAATATTTCTTTCTTTTAAGCATTGTAATAAAAATTGCAGCAACTGTCGATTACTTTCTTTTGATGTTGATGATTACACTATTACCACGTTTTGTTTTACACCCATGGCAGTGCAACTTGAGTTGTACCCACTCGATATTCCATCTGAAAATCTTAGATACCATCTATGTTTGTTTAAACAGAGGGAGTACCTGCAAGGGTTCGGCATAATTAGTACCTTAGACCCCCCTTCCACACTATATATAACGATTTTTTATTTCAAATATATACAGTTATTTCTTCTTCTTTTTAAAATCCTTCGATTCAGCTCTGTTGGGTGAGGGCGAAACCAGTCGGCTGGACTTTTTTCTTTTAATCATGAAAGATAAAATAGGTCTTTCCTGGGAAGACCTATTCAGCTTGCAGTAGAATTATCTTCCTGCAATGTTTATTAACCACCGATAAAATATTTTTAGACTGTAAATCAAAGTAAACGATTAAATAAAGTATTTACATGTATATTTCGATTAATTTCTATCCTTAACGTGTATTTTTAAGATGTATCAATTGGATGTCTGCTTTTACCGACAGACAGACAAAGCCTCTTGTTTAGATAGTAGATGCATATAAAAACAGAAACAAGTTTTGAATAGACTTAATAATTAATTGATTGCATTCTATATTGTGTTTCAAGAAAGTCAGCGAAGTTATGGATTGTGTAATAAAAAGCACGGCGCCATGGTTATCACCTGATCACAAAAAGCAATTTACTGGGTCAATAGTTTGATAAAGTATCCAATTAAAAACTGGGGAAAAGCCGATTATCAATTTTGCGTTATTCTTCTTTTTTATAACGATAATATTAAGTGTTAGAGATCAAGAAAATATTTGAAAATTAAATTCGAAGTTTATTTTAGAAAATGTCAACTTAAAAACTAATATTTTAATTTGCAAATAAAGCAAGCATATACTCTTTACTTTCGCTAATAAATATAGAAATATTATACAAAATAATAAATAGTTTAGACTTACAATGAGGCAACATGAAAAATACAAAATTAAACAATTAAATATTCGAAAAAGAAGAGTTATTTGTCTCAGCTAGTTGCATTTGTGAGTTCTGTCCTATTTTATTTTTGCATTAGAGCTTCTTAGATAAAGCCAATTCATCTTGTTGGTTTTGCTCTTGGCTTGTCTGAAAACGGGTTCTTATTTCATGTAAACAAAATACCTTTCATTATTTCATCCCTATTTCTTTGATCCCCTGCTTAAAGCCTCCTTCTTCTGAGAAATTGAGTTTTGAAAAGTTCGGAATAAAGTGGAAGATCTACACATAGAAAGGATTTGCAGGGCTTTCGTAACTGACCACTCTTATCATTGTATTTATTTTGGGGGGGGAGGAGGTAAGGATTATTTAATGTTTTGTTCTCATGTACTATTGGCATGAGCGAAAAGATACACCATTTGAAAAATGAATAAAACAAATAGATATTTTAAAGTTAATTCAACATTTTAAATAAGGAGACGAAATAAAAACTTGTATCGAACTCTATTAAGATTATAATTAATAATGAAATGATGTAATACGGCGTTTTAAGATAACCCATGCTTGTTTTAGTCTTATGAATAGAACCGTTGACTATAGCATGTATTAGATCTATTGTGTTGAATTATGCACTGAGGAATTTGCCAATGGTGAAGTGGATATCGATGTAAACTGACGTCCCGGGCGTGCCAAGTTCGAATCATTTCTGTTCTATAGCACCATTCGCTATAACTATTGACAAATTCAACGTGTCACGATTCAAAGTTCCCAATTCTAAAAGAAAATATTGGGGAACCCAACATCGAGCCGGTACAAATCCGTACCATGCTGATGTATAGGAATTATATTTGGGATGGTGAATCTCTTTTCGATTTGACGGTTTATTATAAGGTGCAGAAACGTATCTGTAATTTGATTGGCCTCCACCCTTTCTTCTTAAGAAAGTAATGTATCGTTTGTCTTACTATGATCAAGATTTTGTACATTTTTTCGATGTCACCGCCGCATTTGTGAGAGAGATCTTCATAAATAGAAACAAATCAAGGGCTACGTCAGCATTTCATTAGATTTAAGTGAGTAAGAAACGCAAACGGACACAAATATTCAACGAATTCAATCAATAAAATTACCAGAATAATGTAAGTGCTTATGTAAATATATGTAATGATATTAAATAATTGATGAATATTTAGATATAGATGTTTTAATTGCGATGATCCCGAGTCGCTTTCTATGCTATTCTTTTGTTAACGATGCTCTAAAGCGTGATTTTGAGGCAACCCTTGTGCTGTCAAATCTGAAACGAGAAATGAGACGTGTTATAATAAATTTTCTTCCAAAATATATCATATATTTACGAATAGGTCACGAATCTAATTTCCGAAGAAATGTACAGCGTATTTTATCACAATACCCATTACCTGATAACATATGTGTTTTCCAACAAGTTTCTTTCGAGAATTCAAGAATTTGGGGCGTGAGAACAATTCAATGCGTCTGTAATTTTTCTCGATGGTTCACATATAAAATAAAAGATTTGAGGAAGAGGAATAGATGTTTTGGATAATTTATGTAGCTATTTCCAAGAAATCACTAGCGTTATCCTTTCTGTCGAAGGGTTTATATGATTAAACAACAAGAAAATATATTATGTTTCTGAAATGTTTACCCATGACGCAGTGGATATAGTACTAAGTTAAATTCAGTTCTAAGTGATAGTCATCTGAAGGTTCAAGGTTCAATCTTCGGTGCGGGCGATACGAAGAATTGCGAATTACTGAAGACTTCTTCCAGTCATGGCTCACGGAAACAAGAGCATGTTACTCCCGTGGATTAAATAAAGGGTTACGTTCGAAATTTCGTCCGGATTCTCGAGTTCGACATACATATTCCCGAGTTCGAAGAGAGAGAGAGAGAGAGTGAGAGAGAGAGAGAGAGAGAGAGAGAGAGAGAGAGAGAGAGAGTGGAGAGATGTATCAATTGTCCAGTGCAGTATAACTCACGGCTTATAAAAAGAATAAAAACTTTTCTCAAGCATAACTCAATCCCAGAAATGAGTTATATTTATTTCCATATATTTGTGTTATAAAAGTAAACAAGAAAAAGACCTTAGGGACAGAAACGTTACTGAACTCATAGTTATTGTAATAATAGCTTAAATATAATTACCTAATTAAAATTCATAATCTAACTATGTAAATAGTACGAATGTAATGCAAGTACGCAACATAATCATTGTAAAAAGTACGCCGATTGTTTTGAAATAAAGAAAAAAAGAAGAATTTTAAATATCGGCAAAAAACTCAATTTTGCTCTCTTTTTTCTCTAAATAAAATCAGTCAGATTTTTTTTCATTATATTTTGCTGTTAATTTTGTTAATGTTTCGTAGCGGGAGAGTCTGGATAACACATCTCAGAAATGAGAAAAGAAATGAGTTTTCATTTTATTAAATGGCATTCATTTTTTAATAAGCTGACCCACTGAGGTAAATATTTATGTTTTCATCCGTTTAAGGGGGGGGTGATCTAATATTTATATGAAAACAAGAACATAATTCAGTTCAGAGACGGCATAATTCTGTTTGGCAATGTAAGGATAGCGCGAAGTGTTATATAAAACTTACTTCTACGTATTTTATGAAGTATTCACGAAGTTATGCTATGGAAATGTTAATAATGTGAAAAATATTCATCTGATCAGGTAGGAATTTGGCATGGTAGTATATCAGATCAATATGTCAAATGTGGAAAAAATCGGAAGTTCAAATTTCGTGAAAATCAGGGTGTTGTGAAACCAATAGCATCAGTAATATATCTTACAATCGTTTCTGCAAATCAACCATATTTGGTACTAATAGACTTATGCCAGTGCCCGACTTGTCAACTAGGTTTCAGTCGTGAAGGGCCAACAGTTTTTTATCAGCGTTCAATGATATGCACACCTCGAAACTATCACTGAATAAGTAACACTTACCAATATTTCAATAAATAAAAACGATCTTATTGAACAGTTAATTTCTATTCTTTCTGCTGTAATAAAAGTTGAGTAGACGTTCAGAATAGAAGCAGATGTAGAAACCCGGCGAAGGGAGGTTCTTACGCTAGTAAATAAACATCTGTTTACATCAGAATATAAATTTATATCGAATTTTCTGAAAACGACAATTTAAAATTCCATTATCGTTTGTCGTTGGCGAATTTAAAAAAACACACAACTTATCACTTTATTTCAACCCACTTTATCGACTTATTGTTGTTGCTTGTTTCTTAGATTTGTATATTTAAAAGGTTATATAAAAAGAGATGACTGAATATTTATTCCGGTAATTGACGACTCTGAAACGCCATTTTGTTTTATATATTAAATCGTCACACGTTTTTTGGTTTGATCAATGAAAAGGAATTTATTTTACAACATCTTTTCTTAGTTGTCCATTATTTATTTCCTCTTTTTGTTTTTATTCATACATTTTAAGTATTCTCACTTTATAAATATTTAAATATAAAGCTTTTATTTTAAAAGACATTTGGCAATAAGTCAGTCTATAACATCTATGCGTTATTTTCTACTATAACCGTTTATGGGGTAACGCATTTCTTAAAATGTATGGCAGACTATTCATGTTATTTAACTATCCTGATTAATGGACAATAAATGCTGAAAGTTTTTAATTGCTTAAAATGTGCATTAAGAGTGTATTTAAAAACAGGTAAAATCCCGGTGAAGGAAACACGCAAAGTTCAGTCTATTCGAGGTTTGTTAATACCGCCCTATTCACAATTCTGCTCGAGAAGTAGTTTATGCTGTGAAAGTAAAAATTGCACATCTGAACTTGTGCAATCTTCAGTTTAATAAAGTAAAATCTTATTGGGTGTATTAATTAGTGAGCATTCCTAACATTTGTAGAGTCTATGTCAGTATTTGGCGCTGAAATATCTTTAAAATCAGAGCGAAAAAGTAAATTGGAAGTACATGATTCCTCAAGATGTGGTTCACAAAATAAAAGATAAAATAGCCCTGAAGTACATACTTTCATAAAATTCGTGTTGCTATGAGGAAAATAATGTGAAAATATACCGTATATAACACAAGTTATGTATATTGTCTAGAATGGAGCCTAAATTGTGTTGTCATATCTTGTTTAACTCCGATATAAATGATATACCGTACTCACTCAGGCAGAGCCTCATGAAAACACCCCTTTATGGCATTGTGCCTATAATTTGATTATAATAGATACCTATTTTCTAATCATTCTGGACGTAGTAATGGATAATTATTCCTTAATATATATATATATATATATATATATATATATATATATAATATTAAACTGAATTACGTGTTTTAATAGTTGTTAATCGACTATTTCACGCTCCTTGCGAAAATAAGCCTGAAATACTAACTTAATGTTTTGCCTTTCCCACTTTTGGTTTCTTTCCCAACTATTTCGAGGATATCAGCTGAAAAGTATTTCACTTCAACAGTTTAATAAGTTTCAGGGGTCTTTCAAATTACTCATTCAGACATAATCTACACGGGTCGTCTATATTTCCACATGTACTTGCTAGTCGTACTATTTCCCATTTGATTATTGGTGAGCGTATGCTTTTTTGAGTTCCTTGTAATTGTTCGATATATATATATATATATATATATATATATATATATATATATATATATATATATATATATATGTGTGTGTGGGGGGGTGTATGTGTGTGTGTGAAAAATGACAAACGGAAAACAAGTTAAAGTGCAGGAGAAAAACAAAAACAAGAGATTTTATGACCGGTCTTCAGAAAATGAAGATATGGAAATAATTTTATTTTGAAGGCACACACATGGGATGAGGGAAGGATGATCTGATTGGACCATATGAAAAGACATTAAGTGATGTTGGGATATCATAAGTAGGTTACACATTCTTCTATGTTTCTTATTCTTCTGTTTATATTTTTTATTAATTTACTCTCTTTTACTATCACACCTAATGAGCTAGTGTGGAGAAGGCGGTGGGGGAGGGGGAAAGGCGGCAGAGAAGCTGGCTGAAGTGAACAAAAGGGGTGGGCATGAAATTGATACACTGGATGTTAGAATCCAAAGATTAATAAGAAAGAAACAGGGATAGGTCTGCTAATTTGTCACACATTAGGTTTTTAAAGAGCAATTCATAAAAATGAAAAGCCGTCGTGACAAAATGTTTTAAACATGAAACAAACGGGAAAAACAGGTTAATGAGTAAAAAAAAAATTTTTTTAATGGAATTTAGAAATAGGAAAATTAGGGTTAAGTAAGAGAGAGATGTATTAAAATAATTTGATTATCAATGAGAGCTTGCTATTATCACAAAAATATATAAATATACACACACATACACGCACATGTGTATATATATGCATATACACACATATGTGTATATATATCTACACATACACATAAACATATACACACATTTTCTAATATATATATATATATATATATATATATATATATATATATACTTAATCAGGGGCGCATTGTTTTAGTGCGACTTTTGCTAGGTATCTGCTTAGGGTATAAGAACCGAGCCTTAGGTTGAAGTTTGATGGTGATGAAAAGAGAATAGTCGCGTTCTCAATGCATTTGCGTGACTATCCTTGAAAGCGCGACTATTCTCCTTGAGCTAAACCTTTTCACTATAGGTTCTATCTACAAAAATTTTCCTTTTGGTTTATATTTTGATTATATATATATATATATATATATATATATATATATATATATATATATATAAACATATATATATATACATATATATATATACATATATATATATATATATATATATATATATATATATATATATATATATATATATATATGTGCATCAACAGATAAATGAAGACAAGTAATGAGACGGATAAAGAACTCAAGACCAATAACTGTTTAATCATTGCACATTAAACAGACGACTCGGATACTGAATTAAAAGTAGTAAAATAAGATGCTTCAAGATAGGAGGTGGGACGGAGAACATTTGCTTAAGACAAAACTGTTTGCTAAAAGGTTCTCGCTTAGATTTGCAAAATCTATTGACCTTTTTAGTTTTTGTTGTAGAGTGATTATGAATAGTATAAACAGTCGATCATGTACTAAACTGATAATAGGCTTATCTTTGTTTCAAAAAGACATGGCCATTCTCAAGTTATGTTGGATAAATCACACGGAAAATATTACGTGACTTGCGTTTGGAACTCAAGAGATATTGCGTTATTAATAGTTCAGCCATTTTAAACGATCGAGAGAGAAAGTTTACGATATTTTACGATAAATAGATATGTACACTTGTAAAAGATTGGAACGAACAGATTAATCTATCCCCCAAAAAGGAGGCAATGTTTAGGAGGGTGGGCCCCATAGGACAACCAAGGACTCAACCCATCAGCCCGACAGACAAAAGGGCATCGAAATGGCCCTGTCTCCGCCAGACCGACTGTCGAGAACGAATCTTTGACAGGTATTTTCACAAAATTTAGGATTATTTTAGTATTTTAAAGAGTTTAAGTAATATAATAATATAATAATAGTAGTATAATATCTGAGAGATTACCTGAAATATAAATAGATAAATTCCTGAGGAAAAATATCGCATGAATTTTTTTGAACAATTTGCTTTTTGTATCGCCATTTTGCAGTTCTTTCTTGTATTACATACAGCCTAATTCTGTACCTATATACATATTTTCCTGATGATTCCCCCGGGGGATGAAATGCGGGAGCCCCTGTCTAGCTTAATTTCCATAGATATATTTTCATAACTTACTACATATTTGATATAAATGCTTAACACGAAACTTTAATTCATATCAAACAAAGCACATTGCCACTGAGACGTAATGGGTTAGGGTTAGGGTTAGTATACTGTAAAGCTATATCCATATATTTATGGATAAATCACCTTTAAATAATAAACGGATCATTTATAATGTTAGAATATATATTCTTTTGACGTCAGCAGTATTACAAGTTGCAGACTATAATTCACAGAATCTTCAAAAGCATTGTCGGTAGCAGTAGTATCCATAATGAACGATGAGAAAAAGAATTGGAGGATTTGAATTACACGGCCTTTTTGCGCTTCGCAGCTGACAGCTCCGCTACCGGATCCAGAACTACACAATTATCAGGAGGAACCACTTTGCAGTTTCGGCCCTTAATCCTCGACTGCTTTTCTGAAGTGACGGGGCTTTGCTGTTAGGTAGTGGTTATTTAGCACTGGTGGCATCTGTCCATAAATGCGATCAAGCTAGATACACTTTTCAGCCATCATCATTAACAACTGATTTTGATTGCAATGTGACGTCATAAACTACCCTACATATGGCGTCATCACTATCCCTTTCATTTCCCTTTTTCACTGTCCAAAATTAATTCAACCTTCCAGTTCATATCATCCCTCTTCAGCCATATCCAATAAGATGTTTTCTCTACTGTTTCCTGAAGATCTTTAATCAATTCTCTCAATTCTGAGTTGTTACATTAAAAGCGATGTCGAAACAGGTTTACCACCTTCGCTCTACATATCCCCTTGCCCCAATGGTCAAATAATGGAATTCGATTTTCCATCCTTTATCTTGACACTCCTGTACCAACTCTTCATATCTGATCTATTTTCTATTTTCTGCAGCAGCAAAGTTATCTTCCCATGGTACTGTTAATTCCAATATTATACCTTCTTTCTTTTTTTCACAACATACGGTAGCAGTAGTATCTACAGTAAACGATGAGAAAAAGAAATAAATAAATCTAATATATAAAGTAGAGACGATTTTAGTTATAATTAACTCTTTTTAAGTTATCGTGTGTTTGTTGTTTGTTTGGCTTTGTTGGTTTTCCCCTAATATTTTGACCCACGTTTGTTACAGAAAAAAAGCAATGGCGTAGTGAGTCTCTTTTGTGCCTTTTTATCGTTAAATTTTCACATTTTGTCTCAGGTGGTTACAGTAAAACGTGTGCGTCGTGGGTTTCTTTTTTGTTTCGCGCACGTGCCTACACATAAAAGAAAGACCAAACGTCATATAAGTTGTTTACGTATATACACACACATATATATATATATATATATATATATATATATATATATATATATATATATATATATATATATATATATATATCCAGTAAAATGGGATAGGGTCGACAAATTGTTGAACGTTTGTTTGTTTTGCATTTGAGACAATCTCCGAATCTTGTATTGTTGAAAACGGTAAATGTGTTTTGATTTTCCGTCTACATTTATAACGTCTGTTGGGTTTGAAATAGAAATTGTCGAATTCACCCGACGGTGAAATGGAATTGCCGCGTTGAGAAGTAGAATGTGTAAGTGTAGCTGTGAATCTGGAGCCATACACATATATATATCGAAAAATCTTCGTACGTGCTTTACCTTTACTTCGGGGCACATTCTGTACCTCTAGATGGCCACTTGTAATCTATAGATCTGTAGATTACTACCCATCTATGTTTAGTTGTTCGTATGGTGCTGGTGATCATGGCGTATACTCCAGTTTGCCATCTCATACAGGTGTATTTTCTTTCAGTGTAGATTGATGCCGAGCATAATGCGATCCATTTTGCGTTGTGCAACTGTCAGTTGTTAATTGCTTAATTATTGAGCGTCTATATTAAACAACCATACCTCATAAAAGACATGATGTATTTGGGGTAGATATTTTGTTTAATGTTTATAGTACAATTTCTACTAACCATAAATTTTTATATTAGAAAACAGTGTCAATTACAACAACATTCGTTGTTTTTTAATGTTTTATAGCCATCTCTCGTTATACTTCTTGTAAGGACATAACAAGAACGGAATATGATTATTGCACAGACAAGAGATGCTTATTGGACTTACTCTTGAAAAGACTAAGTCTATAGTTTTGAGGAAAACAGTTAGAAAAAGGAAAGTTCCGCAAGCCTACAATTCTTGGAAATAACCTACTGGAATCGGTAGCTGTATTTTAAATGAGGTATTAAAACAGCGAATTGATGAAGACCGCTAGGCCAACGATTGAAACGAGCTGAAATAAAGGAAGCAGTGCATAGATCAGACAATTCTGAAGAACACATACTATAATAGTATTTATAAAATCTACCACTGAACTCATGCAAACTTCTAGATCAGTTGCATATTTAAACTGATCATAGGGAGATAGGCGAGTAGAAACATCACCAGAATAAATGGGTGTATCATCAGCAAAGATATTAATCTTCTGAATTCTATACTCAGGGAGATCATTCTAATAGAGAAACAACAGCATTGATAGGAAATGAGAAAAAGGAGACACCACTCAGTTACTCAGTTTGATCAGGAGAAAAAGACGTAATAATATCAAACACTGTTTGATTTCAGGCATGATATAAGCGTGGTTCTCAGCATCTAGTTTTCAACTTCATCTATATTTTAACGCCGTTCACTATGGCTTGGGCTTTTGAGGCATATTAGTTGAACATGAACCTGTTTTGTTCTAGTATGCATTCTAAGACCAATTAAATAGCTAGCGGTTTGAATGTCGTTAAGGATCTTTCTAGTTCTTTGATGTGTGTGGTTTGTAACAATGATATCGTCGGCAGACTCTAGATAAGCAAGGTATTTCCCGTTTATATTAAAACATTTGTTTCCCAGTCAATTTTATCTAACACCGAATATTACAGGAACGAAGTGAAAATGTTTGGTGGACTGTTGTTGCTTTCTGCGACCTCTATCTATATTGATCTTTTGACTATTTTATCGGAGTTTTAAAGTTGCTATGGTCCGATCTTAAAGGTCATGATACAAGCTGATGTAAATGCTGTCAAATTCTCAATTTTTTTAAATATTTGAACATAGGGTTGAATTCGACGAAGTCTACTGCTTTTTCGTAGTCGACAAATGTAAAACAAAGTAGTATACCGTTCTCACTAGCTTTCTCTTGGAACTGACTAACTTTTTTTAATGTGGTCTATAGTGGAATATCTGCGTTGAAACTCAGCTTGTTCTCTGGGGAATACTTTGTAAAAAAACGGGAATTAGGCTAAATAGCGTGTAGTTCTTAAATACGTATATGTCTCCTGTCTTGTGGGAAATGGTAACTGATGCATCTATCCAGTTTGTTGGTGGTGAGAGTATATGCAATTTGTTAACCCCTTACTAGGAGAATACCCTTCGTAATCTTATGTTCTCCTGGACATTTTCTTCTTTTACTCGTTTAATTACAGACTGTACTTCTATGGTTTGTATCGGAGCGGGTAATGTATCAACCTTATTTATGTCTATATAAGGTTGATCCTGTATTCATTACTGTTTATAAAGACGGATAGATATCTCTGTATGGTAGGGTGTTTGTAGTACGCGCGTGTTTTCTATAATGAATATTTCTTGCACGGTGATTGGTTTAAACAAAACACTGAATATAGTCGTTTTTTTTTCAACTGGGACTCGATAGGAAATAGCAACATTCACTGGTGTTACTAACAGACTCTGATACACACATACAGATAATTGGTATTTTTCTGTATATATCGATTTAAATGACAACTTTCTTACATCGACTAAATAGTTATATCGTAGAAGTTTTTCGATCTAGATAAAACTTTCTTTCAGAGTTCACCTAAATCTGGTACAATTACAGAATTCTTTTAAAAGTAAGTTTAATAGTTCAGCTGAAACTCGCCAGAAACTGGCATTTTTTTTATCGTCTAATTAAATCGATTCATTAAATACATTTAAACTTTTCTGCGTTGCTTCGTAAATCAAATATTTCAGACTGCAAATTAATTCAATGTCTTTTCACTTAAGCCACTTAATTCCTCAGATATTTTCCTTGTATACGAAATCCAATGTACGATTTTTCAGTAGTATTTCGTGTTTTAAAACAGGCACTTGTATTTAAACTTGTCTTCACTTCTCTATAAGAGTATTTTTTTCCAATGACATTTATGTCAGGTCCGGTCTGAAATATGATTTTCATTGCTAAAACGCAGATTGAACAATAGTAATAATTATTTAAAACTATCAAAAATATGCTCAATCAGATCGCATATCTATCTAGTATATGTGGCGAAGAAACATATATTACACTGCTCTTAAAGGGGGACGGGGTGCCTGAGAGGATAGTAACATGAAGAAAAAAAACAGAAAATACACTATCCGAAAAAAGAGAAGGGAAACACAGGAGATATGTTATAATGATCACTAAAATATACTACATAACCGCCCCCCCACCAATAAAATAATAGGAGAAGTTGTTTACTAGGAGGAAGGACTCATAACAAACGAAAGTGTACTGCCCCTTAAAGGAGGGCGTATTTGCCTGCGAGGATTGTATCATGACAACAGAAATTATGCTACACTACTTTAATAATTGAACCTTGAAATACAATATGATAGTAAATTGAATTTAACATAAACATTTTCATATTGTCGTTTCGGCTTCAGTAATAGATATAGCCAATCATCTCTAGGAGAGTGTCTGTTTTTTCGATGGTCTTTCAGGCTGAAATTTGAAATAGCAATTTTTGTTGTTATACCACGAAGGAATTTTAAATAAACTTTATATCGTCTGTCTAACTTTAATTTTACATATAAGTTGTGTACGTGTGTCATATGTTCGTGTTAATAGCATCGTTATTGTTGTTGTAAACTAAAGTTTTACATTGCGTTTGTTATTCGCTAGAAGTGACCGTTACTGACAACTCAATGAGTCCTTCGGGAGACTCAACGCAGAAATGTATTTTTTAACGCGCTGCAGATCGTAGAAATCAAGTTCTTCCAAAAGTTATCGTCTGCTTGCTTGCAACCTGATTGTTTAATGCCTGCTTCGATGTGATTGTTTGATAGTTGCTTCCGAGACCAAACCGATCGTTGACGACGTGATGTCACGGAAACGCGGTGCGTTCTCTATGAGATTAACCTAATAATATCTGTCCTGAAACAGGTATTCTTCTAATGAAAATCAAAATAAACATTCGCAGAGAACTATCGTTCTTGTGTTTTATTTCCCTTTTGACTAGATAGAACTCTTTCGCTATTCTCATACTTTTGTTCTATCGAAGTTTTGCTTCCAGATTTATATTTTAAGTTTCTACTCTTTATCTTAATCTCTGCCGATAAAAAAATCGAAATCAATGAACTCTCGGCCGATTTATCAAATCTATCACAGCTTTTTGTTTTTCTGCGTTCGATTTCATAAAATAAACCGCTCGGTAGAAGCGCAAAAAGTCGCGATATACTTTCATTATTATATCGCCAGATTAATGGGGAGCTCACCAGAAGGTTTCTAAATATAAATGTATTTTCGAATCTTCTGGGGTGAAAAGGGGGAAAAATGAAAATAGGGAAAAGGGGGATGCAATTGGATTAAATAAAATAGGAGAGTAATAAAATTTTTATTTTCGGTGAATAATATTCGCATATGAAGAAGTTCGCAAAGATGGCTGGAGGTTGAAAAAAAACGTTTACGCAGAAATGAGCTTTATTCAATCGGTAGAGTTTGCGTTGCCAGGAGACAAAAACAAACTAATAAAAATATATCTATGTATATATATGTATATATATATGTATATATATATGTATATATATGTATATATATGTATATATATATATATTGGTTTATGTATATGTATATATATATGTATATATATACGTATATATAGATATATATGTATATGTATATATATGTATGCATATGTATATGTATATGTATATGTATATATATATGTATATGTATATGTATATGTATATATGTATATATATATGTATATGTGTATATGTATATATGTATAGATGTATATATATGTAAATATATATGTATATATATATATATGTATATATATATATGTATATATATATGTATATATATATGTGTATATATATATGTATATACATGTATATATATATAGATAGATAGATATGTATATATAGGTATATATATGTATACATATAAGTAATGTATATATATATATATGAATATATATGTATATATACATGTGTATACATATATATATACATATATATACATATATATTGATATATATATAACTATATATACATATGGATATGTATATATATATATATAAATATATATATACATATATGTATATATATATACATATAGACATGTACATATATAAATATATATATATACATATATATATATGTATAAAATTAAATATATATATATATATATATATATATATATATATATATATATATATATTTTCATTTCAAGATTCCTCAGGAGTATTAGTTTGAATTTTTTTTTAAAAAAACAATCATCCCGAGGAAGTCTTTAAATAAACACGAAACATTATTGAATACATAATATTTTTTAATCCTCTTTTTTATTTTATATTACGTTGGAAAATTATTTCTATTTTATATCATATATATATATATATGGATATATATCTCTCTCTTGCTTTCGATCTCTCTATCCACCTTTTTCACCTCGTCTCCTTTTCCACGCTTTAAACTACCATTCCTTTCACCCTTTACTTTCTTATTTTCCCCTGCACTCTATACCTCTAAGTCAATAATAAATTCAGCATTGACTGAGGACAGAACAGATACTAAACTTTGATCCTGATAATTGTTTAATATATTGGCGAAACATTGCGAAACATGAATAATTAAAAAAAGACATATTGCCTGACATTCTGACATGGTCCCGGCGTATCACAGCCTTGGATGTTTTGCGGTATGTTTTCGTATTCTTTCCTTCTTTCACAATCGCCAAACTAAGGATTTGCAGATGTTATTATTTAAATTTGCGTCATCATAGACAATTAAAAAAAAACTAGGGTCAAGCATTTGTAAAGGGACCCAGACAGATGGACCTGCTTATGATATCTCCCCCTCCTTCCCTCTCCTTATATATCTTCCGTTGTAAAAAATACAATTTCCCCTACTCTCTATATATGTACTGCTCCTTTTCCCCGTTACTATATGAATTCCGTTATAAATCGTACAATCTCCCCCTCTTTCGATATATGTATATATATATAATATATATATATATATATATATATTTAATATGTTATGACCCTCTTTCCCCCTCAATATACGCCTTCCGTTATAAATCGCACAATTCCCCCCTCTCCATATATGTATTAAATATGTTGTCACTCTCTTTCCCCTATCAATATATTCATTTCGTTGTAAATCGCACAATTACCCCCTCTCTATATATGTATATTAGCTAGTGAGTGTGAATTTCTTCTTTTTTTTGATTTTCAAACATGTAATCTCCTCGTTTGGTTGCTTGAAAAGGCCGGAGAATCGAAATAAATTATCGCACTGGTGATTATGTGATTCCGTGTTACTTTATCTTATTTTATACTTGCTCTGTTTATGACGTTGAACTCTCATACTCGGATTTCCTTCTGGAATTTATTTCACTCTAACACTATATATATATATATATATATATATATATATATAGTTTATGTGTAGCTATACATTATATAATAATTGGAACCAGTTATTTCTGTGTGACAATTATTTCTTGGGCAGCTTGCCAGAAGTAATAAGTATTGAGTTAAAAAACAGATAAAATATATCAATGCAGAAATCAATTGTATTTATATTTTTTCATTACAAATTTCTGTTTATTTTGTTTCTCTTCTGCCTCCGTAATTATTTTCGAAACAATTAAATGTATCATAGTCGATGAAAACTATGTGCATCTCATTTGTTTTATTTGATTTTTCTCGGTATGTTCTTTCGTTTTAATTAGAGTAATACTAATAAACAATGATTTTCGTTCTTGTTGAAATCATATAAATCATGCGAAAATATACATTTGATTCCATCGTGAAGTTTATATGTGATTTCTTAAGATTCTTAGCATTTCCTTTTCTTCTCATTTTTGGTGAAAGTTAATTATCTAAAAGTTTTAGATAGATTTATTTTCAAATGCTCGTTCAATTATATATTCGAGTGAAAATGTCTTTCTATACACATCATCGGAATATAACTGTATTGTTAGAGCGTCTAACATACTTTAAGTAATGCACATTCGTACAAATATATATATATATATATATATATATATATGTATATATATATATATATATATACAATAAGGTGGTGTACTAAAAGCGAACTTTTAGGAAAGGTAAAACCTATTGTGAAGAGTATACAGCTCAATATCCAGGATAGAGCAGGTAGATATGAAGAAGAATGGAAAGGACACCGGACTTTTTAGCAATCGGACATTTGCTTGCATTCGGGCAGAGTTTTGCCCTGTGTTTCTTTCCCTACAACTTTTATTTTATTTTTTCAAATTTTAAATCTTGGCCTTTGCCAACTTATCTATCCCAGCGACTTCCTCTGATGATAAGATTTTGATCTTTGAAAAGCCTGACTTAAGGAAAATTTAACTTGAATAAATTGCCTTTTTGCGGAATATACCTTGCTCTGAGCAATTGAATTGAATTTTGATTTGGCTTTTGCTTCTCTAATTCCTTTCCATTCTTCTTCATATCTCTCTCTCTCTCTCTCTCTCTCTCTCTCTCTCTCCCTCTATATATATATATATATATATATATATATATATATATATATATATATATATATATATAGTATCAATTTTTATTTATACAAAAATTATTCGTTAGATATGTGCATACATGTTTCGGTTGTACTCTTCACAGAGAGTCAACCTCTTCAGACCAAAGAAGACAAGGCCGTCTTCCTTCTCTTTGGTCTGAAGAGGTGTACTCTCTGTGAAGAGTACAACCGAACCATGTATACACATATGTAACGAATAAGTATGTATAAATAAAAATTAATACTAAAGAACAGCTCTCCTTGCTATTTAGCACGTTTTATAGACAAAAGATTTCCACGTGTTATTTTACTGGGATTTGAGACCATTTGTCAGCATTATTTTGTTACACAGTATGTTATAGACGACGCGTATTATTTTCGTCTATGAAATGACTGCTTTCGAATATATATTGGTTATTTCGATTTATATTGTTAGGTCTGCTTCCCCTTATTTGAATGCACCTGGTACCTAATGTACTTAGGTGTTTCTGTGTTTATGCATCGTCCTTACTTTATTATTATATAATTGTATATGTCTTTAATCAGAAATATATTGGGTACTTAGATGTATATACCTCAGTTTACTTCTCATCTGAATGTCTACCTGGTATCTAATGTGCTTACGTCTGTCTGTGTTTATGCATCGACATTACTTTATTATTATTATTATATATAATCTATTGTGACTACTACCAGATAGCAAGTTATGGTTAATTTATTTTCGTGTGAGTTATACCGTTGTTAATGAGAACATAGGAGTAGGGACACTGTCTGATGAAGTAGTAAATAGGAATATATTGAGTTATTATTTTATCGTCGCAGTATGTTATTCGCCTTATGCAAAACATATACTGTGTTAGTCGCTGATAAGGCGTAATGTTATCAATAATTAGGAAATACCTCATCCTGCAAATCACACAACATTATATATGCGTTGTAGTCAATCCATAAAAGAAAAAGAAGGCTGATGCTCTACAAACTGGCAATCCATAGTTCAACAAAAGTTCTTTAGCTACACAACTTTCTATTCTAAGTGACAATCCACATGTCAGAAAAGGTGCTTAAGCTTCACAACTTTCTCTTCCAACTGGCAATCCACAACTCAAGAACGGTTCTTTAGCTCCACGACCTTCTCTTCCAACTTTACTCTGCTCTTTGAAGAGCTCTTCACATTAATGAAAAAAAGTACAGTTTTTATACAGCTTAACCCACCACGTATGCAAATTGCCTATCAACTAGAGCCATCAAGCTTTTAAATACCCCAAACAGCCAATCAAAAAAGAGAGGATAACTCAATTTAACAACTAAAACACATGTGTTGCTATGTGAGAAATGTTATACGCAATATGTTGATTCCACCGCATAAGCGTCTAAATATCCACAAAACAAGTACTACAGGATGTAGATGTGATCGAGCATTTTACGAAAACATGTGCATGACTAAGTTTTTCTGTATAGATAATATGAAATTATAAGCTACGCGGCTATGATAATAATGATAGTGTCAATGAAGTTATGTCCTGTGCATCATCAAGATAAAGATTCCATTATTAGGCGTATTGTCTATCCATATCAAATTATGAGAATATCCCCTTCTCTCTCACGTACAAAAGTTTGTTCAGTGTGATCGCACATTGCTATACATAATAGGAAATCTGTTATTTCGTTTGAGGTTTTCTTTGATGAATGTGAATATATTTGGATGATTATATACGAACATCGGCTAACTGCATTGGGGTAATTTTAAGCCGAACAAAAACGAAGGTTATTAAATGTATAGCACCAAGAAATATGTTACACTCGGACTTATTAAATAAAATAACGGGATATTCTCAATAATATATATATATATATATATATATATATATATATATATATATATATATGATTATTTTTATTTATACGGACAAGCACAAAATATGCGACACTGGCATGTCAATGTTATCATTAACAGCTGTTATAAGCTTAGATCTCATCAGGCAGGGTTAGAATCCGACCTTTACCGTATATCATATTTGCGAAGTTTATGACAGCTGTAGATCGATAACATCGACGTGCCAGTGTCGCAAATAATCGTAAATATAAAAGCTCTATTTGATTTTGAGCACTTTTTATAAGCCCGGTTGACGTTTTTTTATTCTTATCCTGTGTATGTTTTCATTGCCTGGATTATATATATATATATATATATATATATATATATATATATTATACTAAATAGTATCAACCACTGACTATTAAAAATACATATATCTACCGTAAAATGGGCGCAAGATTCGGAGTTATATGATCCTTGTCGGAGAGATTCATTTTGTACTAGGGTCGCTGTGTCTGTATTCATTTGACTGGCCTTGCTTGATAAGAAGAAAAGAGGCTCGCCAGGCTCCACTTAAAAAAAAGACTACAAGCCCTTTTACAATTTATATTCATCTTATTTAACATGTTTAATCAACACAAAAATATCAGACAGGCAATTCGAAAAGGAATGAAGTCCAGGTCTTCGATCTCGGATCATTTAGTCTCAGCATCAGTCTCGGGCCTTGTGATTGGTCTTACCTTCCGTCTAAACCAAAACGAGAGACGAGAAAAAAATGTGACGCCTTGTAACATAGGCAATCTTGGCTATTCATCACCGTTTCGTCTTTATTGTAAGACTTTCTCAAGATAAAAAAAATGCAGAAAAAATCATACAATAATCAATTTGATTTGCTTGCAAGCTACAAGCTTCTCCTGGTTAGTGAGTCAAGAAAAAATAACAAACTGGCCGTAGCTTGTAGGCAAATCAAATTTTTGTATGTATGATTTTTTCTGCATTTTTCTTCATCCTGAGGAAGTCTAACAATAATATATATATATATATATATATATATATATATATATATATATATATATATATATATGTATGAACAGATCATATAAAAATCAAAAATTATATTATATCCTATCAAGATACGGTGAAGCTCAATATAGCATCTATATACGGATAATGAAATGACGAAATCGATCAAATTTGCATAGTTTACAAGTTTATTAACTCATCAAGTGTTCAAACAAGTATTGCAAATACAAAATTACTTTTAAACCATGGCTTTTAAAAGATAACGATCTTATAGTCAGAAAGTCTGACCAATAACAATTGAATATTAATTAAGTATTAGAGATAAACACCTTGAAAATGCAAAAGTTGACAACAAATATTTGAAAAACTTTATAGGGAAACATATTATAGGGAATAACACTTTGAACACTTGATAAGTTAAAAACTTGTAAACAATGCATAGTATATATATTTCCTCACTCCATTTTCTGTATATATATATATATATATATATATATATATATATATATATATGATAATTTTATTTACACAGACATGTACAAAATCTGCGAAACTGGCATGTCGATGTTATCGATCAACAGTTACTATAAACTGAGATCTCATCAGGCAGAGTTAGAATCCGATCTTAACCTCAGATCATATTTGGAGATCGGATTCTAACTCTGCCTGATGAGATCTCAGTTTATAGTGACTGTTGATCGATAACATCGACATGCCAGTGTCGCAGATTTTGTACATGTCTGTGTAAATAAAATTATCATATATAAAGCTCTATTTTGATATTGAGCACTTTTTATAAACCCGGTTAAAATTCTCTGGATTACCACCCTGTAGATATTTTTCACCTGGATTATTACCATTATTATATATATATATATATATATATTTATGTGTAGGTGTATATATATATGTCTTTTTTCGTAAAAGAATTACAGCTAAAAGTTTTTTTATTGGAAATACTTACACACGCATATATATATATATATATATATATATATATATATATATATATATATTTATATATATATATATGTGTGTGTGTGTGTGTATATATACATATATATATATAGGGGAAGATAGAGAGAGATATGAGTGTGCAGTATATAATGTGTGCACGTCCAAAAGTACTAAATTCATAAACGAAATGTGCACTCATTGCCTGTCAGTATCAATTAAATGGAATGTTCCGAAGAATAGATATTCATTTGCAGATTGTTTTTCTTTTCTCTCCCATTTTCTTATTCTATCTTCACAGGAAGACAAACCAATTTCGTTTTAAGTACTGTCACCATTTTCCTTTTGCAATAACCTCAACTGGAAACTTTAGTAACGAACGAAACACAATGTGATTATAATGAAATCTAGCTGCCAAAACCATTTCTAAAACTTAAGCGTGAATGACAAACGAAAACAGTTATTTAAATTCAAACCTTACTGACAGCCTGAGGCTAATAACCCGACCTACAGACAGCCAAAACCCTTCATCGAGATATGAGGGCGAATCTAACAATATCACGACATGCCTGTTTTCATTGTATGTCACCAAACACGCACTAGGTATAGTTATTATAGAAAAGCTTAATTGATAACAATTTCTTATGTACGGCATTTCATCCCATATATTTTTCTCATACAAAATACATGTGAAAATATTATTTAGTTTTGGGATTGGGTAATGTTTAACGAACCTCTTCGTTTCGTTTAATAAGCAATGAATTCAGCAAGTGACAAATATATTACTATGTTTCTGTCTATTTCCATTTTCCTCTCTCTTTCTCTCTCTCTCTCTCATTGTATGTTAGTTCGACACTATCATGTTTTTTTAATGCAGTGCTGAAAAAATCTACTTGCATTAAGTGTCGTATAAAGTTCTGGTGATGCTTTGGTGAGTCTCGGACTTAGATTCCTTGATTGTATACCCTAAAGAATTCTCGGTGATTGCAACCCCCCAAAGACTAAAGTATGAGTCCTTATACTGATAAATATTATAAAGGGAGGGAGTTACAATATGATTGGATGCCCTTCTTATTTTGAAGATGACGGCCATCGTCACGTTGCTATCGACTCTGTTCGTCATTGTTTCTATTCGGCAATGAAGAAAGAAATGCGCTGAGAGAAAAAAATAAAATTAGAGGATGTCATCCTTGGCAATATATAAGATGCGACAACTGACCTCCGCATTATGAAACATCGTAAAGAAAATATTAATGAGTGAAATAGGAAAGCAGATCTTGGCAAGAAGATCTTCCCTGTATTGACAGCTGGTGTCAAACAAAAAAGTTATACATAAGATGGTGACATAGATCAGTTGACGGTGAAAATGCAATTGCAAATGTGTGCGTGACAGAGAGAGCTCGGCGGTATCTCGTAGGTGTGGATGAATGCATCTGAAATTCTATTTCTAAACTGAAACCCCACGGATCGACGGAAATAATATTAAAAATAAATCATCACAGGTTATATACAGAGGGCACTTTCGTTATGAAATGAACTATTCCGAAAAGGAAATCTATCACGAGGTCGTTATCCCTGCTGCGTAAACAGGTACTACACGTACATCCAGATTGTTAACCTCATACAATACATGAGAGTAACTCAGTAACAAAACGTATTATATTTGTACGTTGGCTATTCGATTTTATAAATACTCTCAGGTAACATGACAAAAACAGGCCGAACGAACGAAATACTTACAGTCATATAAATGTTTCAAAGCATGTTAATAACACGGATTTAAAGATGAAAATGTTATTTCAACAATGAATGTTAAATGGTGACCCGCATCGTGTCTTCCAGATATGCGATGACGATTTTGAGAAAAATAGAGATTTATCGCAATAAAATCATGTGCCAGTATTGACCGCGGTTTAAAAGAACGGGCATAGAGAAATACTAGGTAATTACTGTCAAATCTAATAAATGATGTTGTCGAGTAAGTAATGTCGATTTACGAGTGTTGAATGGCACAAATAGTGTATTCTATGTCATTTTACATGTATCAGAGCGTTTCTGAAATTACTCAATATTTTAATGTTTTCTCTTTTTCATTAATTGGTCCTACCAACGACATGTAAAAAAGTTATGATGTTAAGTTAAATTATTGAAGACATATGAAGTATATTTTAAGCATTGGTTTAAGTCTCGGTTCTTGGTCACATTTCTCTCAGGAGTTTCAGCGATGTTACTAGGATTTTATTACTCGTGATCGTTTTAGACGGAAGCGATTCTTTGATGAGAAGCAATAAAATATACTTCAAATTGCGTTTTTAAACTTGTGTAACACATTGAAGATCTAGATCAGCTACTGTGTATCTTAATTAGGGAAACATCGACAATTTAAGGAAATGTAACAAACGCAAAGATTAACGCGCTATCACAGAGTTGAACATTGGCGCGGATATGACGTCACATAATGTCTGTGAGATTAGCTAAGAAACATTTAACTCATTTTAGGTTAGAATCTCAACGGTGCGAACATGATGAGAAATCAATAGGGCGCACAATGAATAAAGGTTAAGCACTTTCCACTAGAATTTTCAGTCTAGCATATGTTTTTATGGAAATAGCTCCAGACTAAACATAAAGCCACTTCATGTAAGAAGCTAAAAAGTAAAAAATACTTCAAGGTCAAAAACTAGCAAACGATAAGTGTTAGATGGATGGATTACGACCATAACACAGCAATTATTCCCCCTTTGTCAGAAACATCGCTCATGGAATGTAAAACAACAAAATCTACCAAATAAAAATGGTATTTATCTACATTCAAGAATAATTCTGTCTATGGTTGATCTACTGATTTTGGATCGAAGACGGAGTGACGTCAGTCAATGGAGCAGGTATCGTGAATGTTTGTTTCCGACAAATAGTCTTGTTGGACTTATCCCAGAGAGGGTGTAACACTCACAGTGGGGTCCACGCTACTCTTCAGGAAGATAAGTCAGTAAAAGTATATGGATTGACAGCATATATGGCTCAATAGCAGTTATGGACAAATGACACAAGTGCAACATACACACTGGTAAAGGGGTCCCTAACCCTAACCCTAACCCTAACCCTAACCCCTAACCCTAACCCTAACCTGCCAATTTAAAAAAGCAACCGAGGAATAGAGACCGCAACTGGTAAGTAGTTCCTCTTGATTATGGTGTAATACTGGATCCGGTAGCGCGACTGTTAGCTGCGAAGACCAAAAATATCAAGTGTTAAAATGTGAAGATAGAAAAAAAAGATTTTCTATGTTGAATTCGCGTCTTGTCTTTCGATCCTGGTAAAATTCGATACGTCCGTTCATTGTAATCGCTTTCGTAAATTATCTATTTGTATATGTATATATGTTTAATAAATATAATAACACCGATGATCGTAATGGTAAATGAGAAGTATACGCTGGATAAACAGTTATTTATTCCGTATTCATCATCTTCTAAGCAACCTGTAGTTGAATACCATTTTTGATTCTATAGTGATTCTGCCAAAAGGTATATACTTATGTGCATAACAGATACATAGCACATGCTGTGAGTAGTTCATCTATATTCAGTTTGTCAATACGATTTATGCTCCGGGCTATTTTCTACTGTGCTTTCAATGTAAATTCTTTCTCAGTTAAAGGTAAAGCGTATTCATTTGTATGATATTTTAATATAACTATTTCCTTCATTAATAATACTTTCTATAATAGAAATGGCTGCCCCTGTGTTATAAAATGTATAACTATTGAGGCGCTCAAGGCCGATGGCCTTCTGTCAGACTGATGAGATTTTGAACAATGTAAGTGTGACCTATATTTTGTGAGCATTTAATTTATACGCAATGTTGTGGATGCGGATTCTGCTCTAGGCTTTTACCTACGATATCTCTAATATTTTTTAATATAACTATTTCACACATTATAATATTTATATATCAGAAGAATGGCCACTTCTGTGGTTTGACAGATATGAGTTGATTGGTATGCTCTGGAATGGCAAACACAACAGAACATGCTTCGTGATAAAGGATAAAGAAAATATCGCCTATTATCCGATGTCAAACAAAACAGACTTCGAAATAGAATATCCAAGATTTTATTTTACTTTAAAGCAGATAGACTTAAACTTAAGACCTTAACAAAAACATATAAGTTTATTATCGTAAAGCGTTGTTGTTATTCGTTATGTTACCGTTGGTGGAGAGAGATAGAGAGAGAGAGCGAGAGCGAGAGAGAGTAAGAAAGTAAGTAAGACATATCAAACATGGCGTCCACTTGGACGTTAATGAGACTGAAGTATCAATGAGAGTGTGTTGTGTTTACGTCTAATGAGTTCGTAGCAAGATTTGGTGATAACTAACACCGGCTTCCACCGGAAGCCAAAGTATAAGAACGGATGGATGCATCCATCCACGATCGCAGCAATGACATTTGATTAAGTATATCATCACCCGAAGACGCGACCTTCAGGACATCTGTAAGTTTCGAGTACATAACAAATGCAAATTTCTGGACAAATAAGCGTCAAGATATATTGATACCTTATCTTTTGTTAAGAACCTTTATCAAATTTTGATAAAAATACATTGCATCATTTTTTTTATGCTAGAAAGTGTCCAAAATTTATGTCTTAAAGACAAAACGAGGTTGAAAAACGAATGAATCCTGCCTAATTAGTGTTTAATGGTTATTGATTAAATTCAATACAAATATTAAATAATTACATTTTTATTAGGAAGTTGCACCAATATTATGGCGCCCTGAAGCCTTTCTAAATGCAGATTCTAGGTTGACTCCATGAACCGAAATCGCGCCTCCCGACTGTCTGAAATTATTACTTTCCTGCACATATGAGAGAAATAAGCTTGAAACGCTAGCGTCTGTAGGTATTAATAATTAAATATTTATTTATAAATATCATATATATATATATATATATATATATATATATATATATATATATATTTGTACGTGTGTATATTCGAACATTTTTATTATTATCGTTACAGCCCCGATTACTCATGTTTCGCACAATAACGTGTTTTTGTGTAAGCTTATTTAAGGGTTATATATATATATATATATATATATATATATATATATATATATATATATAGCACTCCAGGTAAAGTAAACATCCACAGAATAGGACTCGGAAGAATTTTAACCGAGTCTTAGTCCGGCGGCCAGTATGAATAATTCTTCTCTACACTGACGATTCCCGTCAGGATCAAACGTGTACGTATGTAGAGTAAAAGGAATATGTATAATTATATATATATATATATATATATATATATATATATATATATACATTGTGTGATGAATTGAATCAGCAGCTTAGGTTTATATATGAAAACAGCTATTCGAAGAGGCTCTGATTCCTGCAAATCGTTAAACGAATAAATAAAGGAAACTTAAATATTTATATTGCCTCCGCAGTTCTTCCCATCTAAATAATCGACTAAAGGGAAATCGAACTTTTCCTGAGATATAATTCTCTCACAGTTATTATACAAATTTGCGTGATTAACTCATTAGCGAATTTTATCGGTTAAAGACGGTCGCACTTTACGAAAAACATAGCATAATTGGACTGACTTGTAATAAAAACACATATTGCATGCATTAATATTGTAACATATACGTATGTGTATGTAGGTGTATGTGTGCGTACATGTGTATGTGTCTGTTTGTTCAGCTTTTTTGAATGATACTCATATCAACATGTAAAATCGAAATACCAATAATCCACGTGTTATAAGGTGTCACGTGGTGTATAACTTATTAGCTGACGTACCCGTTCTCGGCAAGGTTACTAACACATCTGTTGCAATATAAAGGAAGTAAATATATTTTACTCCACATGATCATGTTTTAATTAGTAAACGTTATATTAGAATGTACAAAAATCTAAATAACGTTTTATTACATAAATTACATCTACCGCAAATTACTTTGCTAATTAAACAGTTTCGACGTCCACCGCTCCATCAAACGGGAGTATTTATATTAGTTAGTCTTCAGAATTTCACACTGGTGTATATTAGTGTGTAGTGTGTATTAGTCGTTAAATTTGATTTTTATACTTACGTATCGCTAGAAAAGTAAAGGTAAAAGTAAATTTACAAATGTTACTAATCTCACACTATCTTATACCCTCCAGGCAAAATCTGGGAAAAGTCTTCTTTCTAACGCCACCTGCGCGAAGTTCGTTCTTCAAAGCCGTTTTAGGCTTGAATAACATTTTTAGCTATCCTTATAGTGGCATAGCGGTCGGAAATATTATATATTCTCTCGGGCCCCCCTCTTCAGATGGAAAAATCTCCGATATACTTGCCTATTTATTCTCACAGACTAAACACAACTGGTTAGACTAGATTAGTTTTTTGTTCTTCTTAACAACATGAAAAAACGTTAAAGCAAAGAATATGGCTCTTGACTAAATCTTGATATTGTATTGGCAATTCTCATTCCGCGATCTGATGTATTTTACATATGTAGTATATTTATATGTAGAACGAGAAATGAGAGCTGTTTTTTCTACAGCAAAAGCCTTCAGTACGATTCCCAAATTTCTACTATCCTGTAATTCAATATGTTTCGAGACTTTCAGTTGAAGATGATCGGCTTATAATGCATAAAGCTTATGCGAAATTATTTATTCTGAAGATCCCTTAACATTAATCGTGTAAATAGAGATATTTTCTAGAATGCAAATCATGTAGTGGATTTTGATCAAACTTGAAATTGAAGATTATTTGTAAGGACGGGTATTCTCGATTTTTATGTTTGTTTTTCGTTGTAAACTACATGGGTAAAAGATAGTGCTCGCGCTTAATGGATAATATTGTATGCATTCTCAAATTGTTCATATTTATTAGGTATATAATCTTTAGAATATCATGGTGCGTACAGCTATTTCATTGTGAACGTTATTTCATGCTAACATAGGAATTGGCTTAAAATGTTCCATCATCGAAGAAAATTACATTTTTTTCCGATACATAAACAAGCCATAGTAAAAATAATGAAACAAACCGGAATTGATTTATGTTTTATTCAAGAAGTGAAAAACACACATTTTTTCTCTTCTGCCATTATTTACCTATCAATTCATATAAGACAAAGAAAGAAACAAAAGAAAACGTAATATTCTATTCACGTATTTTATTTATTTACTGCAGCAAATCCAATATTAATGCGTAAAGTTTCTCTGCGATGTGTTCTTTGTTTTGTTGTTCAAGGTGCATTTCCTCTACTAACCACTTATGTTGTTTAAAATATTAAATTACCTTTGGTCTGACTGAAGTGATTCTAACGTCCGCTGTTTATTGGTTATTCATCACTCTAGAAAAAAAAACAGCTGATCCGAATGTTGGATTTTTGGGCTTTGTCGTGGCTTTATTCCCGTTAGCTTAAGAAAAGAATGCTTCGTACATACTAAATAGACGAGAGAAATTATCAATTGACGTAGAAAATGTAATGGATAAAAAACAACATTAAATGTAAATTATTAAAGATAGCATAAACGATAGACTAACGACTTAGTTGCGGGATATAAGCTCTTTCTTTGCATCAATATAGTTACGTTCATATCAGAAAAAAGTTTCGATATATAAATGTAATATGAAAACGGCACTTATTCACAGACTTTATTAGACGCATTTGAATATTTGAAATATGGTATCGATACGTTCCTTCCTACAATATTATTGCCAAATTCTGAATAGCTATTTAATTTTCTTTAACGTCGTGGACCAAAAAACAAACGTTGTAATTCCTCTGTAAATTCTAAAAACTTATATTGCTTGGAATATTTCTAGAAAGAAGTCATATTTGTTATCAGCAGCAAATATAAACTAAAATTGCCGCCATATTTGCTTTCAGCAGCAAACCAACGTCGATTATTAAATAGTAATAATCATGCAGATACATAATACTATATATTTTCAAATAAAAAAATAGCTGGTAAATATTTATGAAATATCGGAAAATATACACATCTAATTGTTACATTAGCTGACGTCAAATAAATGGTTAAATATAACTCTGTAGTTAAACCCTACCGTATTGTTTAATACTCGAAGTCTGTTTGCCAAGTCTTAAAGAGTGTATCAAATCATCTCTAATATCTGAGGTACTGATTCGTGTTGATTCTTTTTCTTACAGTATTGTAACATTTTCACTTAAACTATGTTCGTTACATTGGATAACATAGTTGATTTTCTTTTCAGTAATAGTGTGCGCGCATGGGAGAGTATTGTCTTCATTTAATACTTCGTTGAGCTTTTAAAAGATGTTTTATTCCAAATAGTTGAAAGTTTAATTATATTTACATCTGGGTGTTTAAAAATATAGAAAATTTCTACGCAAAGTTAAAATTATAAGTAAACAAATGTTATATTAGAATTCGAGTTCAGTAACGTGTCCCGACATTGATGTAACAAAGAAAGGAATCAACCAATATAGTGAATAAGAATAAAAGATCTTTCTCTTTCGACTGAACAAGCACAAAGAGAGAACAGCAGTTTTGGATAAATGCTGCGTCTCCATGGGAACAGGCTTTTGTGTTTTATGCGTATGCGTGCATGTTATGAAGGACGAATACAACCACAATGTTTTTAGTCCCAATTGCATTTGTTTATAAGAAGTAAAAACAGATACAAAAAATAATGAGAATCTCAAAACTACGAGTAAAGAAATTGCCCCTTCTTATTCTGCGATTAAATTGGGCGCGCGGAGAGGAATAAAAGAACACGCAAGCTACGTTACAGATCACTATTTAGTGGCTGGGCTTTCAAATAGGTACCAGCGGACGTATACTTACTATTTAACATAAACATGTAAGCATCTCAATAAAAATCACAACAAGCGTCAACTTGCTTCAAGAATCGCATTCAGAACTGACTAAGTGATCCAAATAAGACAAACACATGTACACTAGAAAATGTAATGATTTGTAAGTAGTACTTCTTACACAATTAGATCCACAATTTAATATATATATATATATATATATATATATATATATATATATATATATATATATATATATATATATAAGTATATAGACAATGGTAGTTTGCATGAAGCATTGCTTGGAATAGTAGTAATATGTTAAAAAGGCGAAGGGCAATGCAGAGTGTCGGATAGGTTATAAACTGGATGGAACAAAAATAATAAATCGAAGTGGGGTACTTACTATTTATTTTTCTTTAAAATCTTACATAACAGCAAGTGTGGTGTCGGCTGTTTGTGCGTTGTCCGGATGATGATTAAAAATTATTTATTTAATATTTGGGGAAAATCTACCCTTTGTCAAAAAAAATAAACACCAGGAAAAATCCGTCTGTGTAGAGAATTCGCTTACAACTTTTGTTTAATACTGCAATTGACGTGATGCTGTTTGCCCTTACACCAACATAGTCGGAGGAACGTCAATCCTGGAATAACAAGTACATCATTCCCTCTTACAGTCTCTTTCTATGTTATCTTCCCTTCTTTATTAGATCTTAGCGAGAAGAGATGCAATTTCCGACGGTCGGTGTCTAGACTGTGAGGTGGTACTCCCTCTATGGTGCATTTACAAAAACTTGCTATCCCGGATTTCGTTTCTGGATATATACACACGATGTTTACCGTGTTATTGTTTCCGTGTTGAATGACATAAAATAATTAATGCTGTACAGAAGAAAAGCATCCACTATGATAGTATCCCGATAAAATACGTAATTAGAATCACATGTTCTTTACAGGTGTTCGTATATTTCTATATATTTATTCTATATTATATATATTTATTATACAGGGTGACTCAAAAAACGGGCCCCGTTTACACTTTATGTGATATCTCTTTTATTTATTCACCGATTGCCATTATTTTACAAGACATGACAGAATCAACGACCGTGAGTACACCAAGACCCTAGTGTGAGCTGGGACAAAGAATACACTGTGTTAAATTTTACTACAAGATAGGCTCGTTTAAGAAAACCCAGGACAGTTTCATGCATCAGTTCAGATGTGAAAAGACTCCACCCAAAAGCAGAATTCAGAACTGAGTGGACCACTTCGAGAAGTATAGGACTGTGGAGAACTTCAACACTGCCAGTGAGAACCGTCCAAGCCACTGGGGACGTCCCAAGAAGTGGACAGCCGAGCTGGTCGAAAGTGTGAGAGAGTCTCTCACAGGAGAGTCCGAAACGCTCTGTGCGTAAGCGAAGTCAGTCCCTCGGTATCTCCCGTGAGACTTGCAGGAGAGTGCTGGTGAACGATATCAGGGCTTACCCATACATAATACAGACGCTGCAGACCCTTACAGCCTCAGACAAGAAGCAGAGGAGCGCTATGGCAGTCAGGATGCTCGATAAGATCGAGGAGACACCGAGTTTCCTTAACCTCCTTTGGACCTCAGATGAAGCCCACTTCCATCTTGACGGAAAGGCGAACTCCAAGACAAATGTCTTCTGGGGGTCCTCCAGACCCAATGAAGTAGCCACCAAGCCCTTGCACTCTCCTAAGTGCACGGTGTGGGCATCAATCTCGGTCAGAGGCATCATCGGCCCAATCTTCATCGAAGAAACCGTCGCAGCAGTGACAGTCACAAAGGAGCGGTATGTGGAGGTCCTCAAAACTGTCAAGAGTGAGCTCCAGACTCTCTACCCGTCGCTCATGAGCAAGTTCTTGTTCCAGTAAGACGGAGCAAGTTCTCACACCTCAAACCTGTCCCGTGATTTTCTGAAAGAGAACTTCGGAGGCAGAGTGCTCAGTCTCAATACTAATTTTGAGTCGCCACCCCATAGCCCAGACCTAAGCCCCCCAGATTTTTTCCGTTGGGTCTATCTTAAGGACAGAGTGTACGCAGGGAAACCCAGAACCAGAACGGAACTCTAGGAAGCCATCAGGGAGGAGATGAGACCCATTCCAAATTCAGTCTGTAAGAACGTCGTTCTGCGCCTCAAGAAATGCACGGAGCTAAAAGGAGTCCATCTAGAACACATGCTGTAGAATGGAGAAAAAAAGGCCAAAGACCCTAGTGTTTTGATATTATGTTGTGAATATCATAAAGTAGTTATGCCCCAAAATTCATTTCATTCGGACGAAACACTAAGAAACGGGGCCTAATTTGATTTGGGGCCCGTTTTTTTTTTGGGGGGGGGGGTCACCCTGTATATGTTTCTATACAGGTGTTAGTATTTAAAATAATATTTAAGTTTGACATTACTAGCTGTTTCCAACAGAAGATTTCGCTTAGAATTATCCTATCCGAAAATGAAATTACTTTTTTGTCGATGCATTAATAAAACAGTTTAACCAAACAAATAAAAACGAAACTGGTTAATGTTTTATTCAAGAGGGAAAAAATAAACTTTTTTCTTTCTTTCTGAGTCGCCATTATTCAGCCATTAATTAATAAAAAAGCGAAAAAACTGAAAACACAAAAGAAAATCGTACTTATCTTATTTATTTTACTTACGGCAAATCCGATGTAAAAAAAATTCAATCATTTTTGTTTCTTTTGGATGAATTCTCGTATCTCTATGAGAGTATTCGCTTCCCTGTCGGTCGGTCACGCTTCAGTTTGCAATTGCATTTACCTTGCTGAACATACACATTTAATAGACGCATCTTATTATAGATGCGTCCCCAAAAAATTATAACTGGAGTCTGTCAGTCGGTCGGTCTGTATAGCAATTTCTGTAAGTCTTTCACTCGTAAGCTTTGAATAGAACCAGCGTTGGTTTTTCACTCGTAATTATTTTTTTTTAAGAACTTACGTTGTTCTGTCAAGTTTTGGTTTAAGAAATAATTTTCTTTGGTCTGTCACGCATCACTTTGAAATATACATGTTGCCGCTTTGTAAGGCTTAAGTTTACACATATTTGTCATCGGCCACCGCTTATATTGAATGGACGTATCTTAATGAATCAGCTTTTACTCATTTTTTTACTGATTCCTTTCTTAGAATCTCGAGTTCGGTGAACAGGTGAGATTTATCAATATATTTTTACGTTTTAACTTTCTTATATCTTCTCTTGTTTACTGCAATCATTTATTTCTACTCGTTTTCCGATAATGATAAAAAACAAACAAACAGAGAAGTCGTTCCAAAGAAATCGGTTTCGGAAACTCTCATCGAACAACAAAATATATAAATAAATGATGAGGCAATCGCATTTAACATTATTGATTTCAATAAAGCCTAATTAATAAGTATGCTTACTCCACCACCACCACAACCACCACCACCATCACTACCACGACCATCATCATCATCATCATCACAACAAACAATATTATAATAGTAATACATTCTCACGATCTGACGCGCCTCGACAAATAGAGACACCAGCCATAACTAGTACTACAAACAATGGTCGTGAAAACTTAGAGAGGATGGAAAAAGAACGGCAGAAAAGATATATATATATATATATATATATATATATATATATATATATATATATATATATATATATAGATATATATATATATATATATATATATATATATATATATATATATATATATAAACAGTAACTATGTCTCTGTGTGTGTGCGTCCGCCTGATATTTGTGTCTTCTGTTTACCCAAACTGCTAGACAAAATTGCGTGATAATTGGCATGTGAACTACTGACCTCTCATTTAAGGTCATAGGCTATATAAGAAATATATTACTTCAACGCTGGGGGTCCTAGGGGAGGGACAACTACCTCACTTAAAACTGTTTTCCCTTTAATTCAAATGAAATTAAAACCATAATTAAATGGGCTAAAATGATGTATATTCTAAAAATTTCAGCAAATTTTGATAATATTAATATGGTCCCCGGAGGCACAACGCTTCCACAGAACACTGTTTACCTTTTAGTTCAAATGAATATATATATATATATATATATATATATATATATATATATATATATATATATAATCAAGGAAAACACTTCTCTATCTGGACATGTCTGTCCCTAAAAACGAACACATACTAGGAAGTGTACTTTCAATATAATTGTATTCACATGCACAATTTGCATGTGAACGTAATGGAAGTATTTTTACGTCTCTAGCTGCCCCTTAAATAAGCTAATGCCAATGTTAGAATATGTTTGACAATCAAATTAATCTATTTATTAGTTTATGAGTATTAACATGCATCTGAATAGCTCGGTGAGTAAGATATCTAGCTGATAGTATCGAGGTTGCTGTTAAAGTTAACTCTCCCTACCATGATGTTGCATATGATGCTATCCCAGGATTCTCTGCTAGTATATATATATATATATATATATATATATATATATATATATATATATATATATATATATGTATATATATATATATATATATATATATATATATTGGACTTATAAGACTAAATAGATATTATTTATTTCTGAATATAATTCCTAATGTAGATATCTGTAGACTCTTTCACTATATCTATCATATGGTTCTTATATGTCTGTCTTCGTTTATTACGTTTTCTATCATCGCTTTTAAAATTAGCGTCAATTTTATGGTGACCCACTTTCCACTCTCTTGACGGAATTGATCTGATGTCATGTGGTCCCAATGTTATTCTATTTTCTTTTATAATCTATAACTGATGTTATTGACTCCAACTTTCAATGGCCGTTTTGCTGTTTACAAACACACAGAAAACAGGACCGTACATAAAAACAACTTTAATTATTTAAACCTGGAAACGAAAAGAAAGAATTCGATGCATTCCAATGGAAATTCTTATTTAATGCAGGCAATATAAAACCAAGAACTATTTTATTGTATTTTTTCTACTTTTTAAGCCAGAAAGTTATTAGATTCCGAGACAATTAAAGATGATAAAAATACTCTAAGGCCATTTAAATTTCATACGTACGTCATCACTCGCTACTACATTTTTAAAAGATGTGATCGACGGACGGTCGAGGATGTAATGCTAAAAATATTGATGGTTAAACATTTCATCTGATGAAGTTGTTGCCTCAAACGTGAAACGAACTAAAATACACCTTCATGGCATTGGGGATAGGTTCAAAGCGTTGTATCTGTTCGCTAAAAATATGATATAATAATAACGGAAAGTTATCGTCCATATAATGGAAATATGTCATAAACTCCAAGGGGGTTTTAGAGATAGACCCGATAAGCAGATGTATTCTAAAGCTGCATAAACTACTATTATGTATCAGTTTTGGCAAATGCGGTACAATTATATCGTGGGCCTGTGTTCGCGCCGGAGACAATACGATAGAAATATTTCAAGCATGGCAACAATATAAAACAGATGAAGGATATAACTATGGAATTTCCACGGGTTTTGCTTGTTAAAAATACTTATTTATTTATTATTGCATAATTTGCATATATAATGTATGTATGTATGTCTCATATCTTTTCAAGCTAAGCCTATCCACTGAACGTCTACAACTGTTGTATGTTACAACTTACTGTAAACGTGGAAAATAAACCAAATTCCGGATTAATGATCCACTTTCTGCTCGTTTACTACCAGACCCAATTTTGGAACGTTGTCTCCTCATTTTAATTTGTCCCTAAACAAAAAAAAAGGTTGCAGCAGAAATGACTACAACTAATCAAACATTATTTCTATATATAGCTCAATTTATTGCAATAAGCATGCCGACATTCTATTTTTAAACTACTGGCTTACATATGCATTAAACTTCTCAACCGCAGCTTGGAGAAAATGGCGGGACGTCTGCTCACTTCGATCGTAAATACTGTTCGGATGTGTTTCACGGGCTTACTTATTATCGGCGGCGTTATTCTGTATTTGTTTAATACATTTCTCAAATCTGCCTACTTTTAAATAAAAAACAATCAAATGTTTATAATTTCCAATTTTAACTTAACATTTAAATTCAAATAATGAAAACAATCACAGTCGCATTCCAAACGCGAGGCCTGCCCACACTCCTGACTTTGGTCATGTTACAATAATCATTAACCCTAACCCTAACCGCGGTAAGTTCATCTTTCCGCTTACACAGCTTTACTACTGAGTTATTCGCTTCACAAATTATTATTTAGATGGTTTTTCTTACAATCTCTTCGTAATAATCAATATCTCTACGAAGCCCAGTGTCTAGGCCGCTTTATATTTAACTTATAGCGAGTGAGTGTCAAAAATGGGTTTATATCCTTCTCAAAGGTGAGATTTTGCTGATTGTCGGTTTCGCTGTTGACATTATTCACAGCCACTATTATATGGTTCACCTCTTCTTAAACATTTTTATGAAGCTATTTATTTAGTAGTTATTTTCGAATATATATTATTATGTCTACTTTAAAAGAAAAGGTACTCTTATAGCTAACGCACCATGTTTCCATGACTTCGCGTCGTCAACGTTCGGGCAGGTCTCGGAATCGTCTGAAGCCCGACGAAATTATTAAGCAAGCAGCCGATAACTTTTTGGAAGAAATTAATCGCGTTCAATAAAAAAAAAAATGTTTATAATCTCTGTCAGGTCGTTTAATATTCCGAAGTACTAATTGAGTTATTTTAAACAAATAAACTAAAGAAAAACATTGAAAAATAATGTAAAAATAAAAATTTGCTTAACAAATCAAACAAAATTATCTTTTGAAACTCTCCAGTGCAAAAACAAAAAACATTTGATAAAAAAATGTTCCTTCGACAAAAACAAAGAAACATATAATTAATAACACTTCTTTAGCTATAGTTTGTGTGTTCTTCACTTTTATATATGTATTTTAGTTTGTCTTTTTTTCGTCATAATTTATCGGCTGCCAGTGTTCAATAAGCGTTTGGCAGTTTGGGTCTCGTCAATTCTCGGGTGCTTCCGTAACCTACCCGAACGTTTACGACGCGAAGTCACGGAAACGGTGTCATCTATAAGAGTACTGAGAAAACATATAAAATTCCATAACTCAAGTAATATATATTCCCACACACTGTTTGATCAGAGAAACATGTATTTATAGCGTTAACCGTGTTTCTGGTCTCATACACAGTTTAAACGTTCCAAGCATCTCTTATTTTCATGAAGCCGATCTGAGACAGGTATTTAAAACCAGTTATATGAGGTTGGAACGTAAATTAATATTTGATTACATTTTCTAAATTACATTACATTCTAGGTTGATCTAATTCTACGAAAAATCGATATTTGATTTGAACTGATATTTTCTCTTTGTAAAGTTGTTTTTGCATGTATACGAGCGTTAGCACAAAATAATATTACATAACAAGTGTCTTCTTAAAAGCGCCGAAATGCAAGTTGTAAATTAATTAATTAATTAAAACTTGTCATCGCAAGGCCTCATTAACGGCTATGGCAGAAAATATCGCAATTCAGGTAAAATGTTTGACATACATTTAATGTGTACGATATAAAGTATATGCTCCGATTATTACGTTCCTTTTATTTCGGATTTCATATATATATATATATATATATATATATATATATATATATATATATATATATATATCAGCACAAAGAAATAACAATCTCAGATGGTCACGGGACTAGGTTCTCAGAACCACCTAGAATTTGTAAGCGTTTACTTTGTCACATAGGCCACGGAAGAGTGTCACGTGATAACAGTTATATTTTACCCTGAAAGCGGCAAGTTACAAACATAAAGGCATTCGATAGGACTCAACGCAGAGGTGGAGTCTTGAACTAGTCCTTCAGGTGAATGTCTTTTTTTAATCTCTCCAACAGTGGTCTTTATTTTAATTTAAAAAAGCTTCTAATAATATTAAATAATATTTTTGATATGTGACGTACGTACGACGTCGTTTCAAGCTTACGGCTCTCAGCAGCGCAGGGGAATACCAATCTCAGACGGTCACAGGCGGGTACCCGGTTCACAGAGACGCCTCAAATCTGTAAGCGTTCACTTAGTCTCATAGGCCACGAGAGATTGTCACAGGATAACGAGGATATTACGTTACATTTAACACTGAAAGCGGTGACCCTAAAAATAAAGACATTCGATAGGACTCAACGACAAAGCCGGTGTCTTGCACTGGGGTTTCAGCTGTATACCCATGTTTAATCTCTCGAGCAGTGCTCTTACTTTAATTTTATTTAAACGAGCTTCTAATGATATTAAATTTTATTTTTAATAGTTTACTCACGTATGACGTCGTTTCACGCTTACGACTTTCATCAGCGCAGGGAAATTCTTACTAATATATATATATTAAAGCATATACTCTCTATAATATCCGAAAATGTTTCAAGATTAATGAAGTTGTATTCATTTAGTAGCTATCCTCGAGTATATATTATTTGTCTACTTTAAAAGAAAAAAAGGTACTCTTATAGCTGACGTACCATGTTTCCGTGACTTCGCGTCGTCAACGTTCGGGCAGGTCTCGGAATCGCCCGAGAATCGACGAAACTATTAACCAAGCAACCGATAACTTTTGGAAGAAATTAATCGTGGTTAATATCAAAAATTTAATTTCTATAATCTCTGTCAGCTCATTTAATCTCCCGAAGGATTAATTGAGTTTTTTGGGGAAAAATGTACAACAGAAAACATAAAAAAACGAAAAACAAAAAACATATGTTTAACAAATCAAACAAGGCACATATATATTATATATGCATTCAAATGATTCAAGAAAAAATAATCCATAGCCATACCCTGAAATTGGAAGATCAAATGAAATGTAAGGCTATGGATTGATTTTTCCTTTGATAATTCCGATGTTTTCAAGTATATCTTATCGAACTCGGGAATATTTCTGTCGAATTCGGGAATCAGCACGATATTTCGAACGGAACACTTAATTTTATCCACGATGGAAGCATGCTATTGTTTCGTATTTTACGACCGGGTAAAAGTCTTCAGTAATTCGCAATTCTTAGTATCGCCGAGACTGAGGATTGAACCTTCAACCTCCAGTAGACTGCACTGAAAACTGAATTTTACGTAGTACTTTATCTGTTACGCCACGGGTCTTTGTGCAAATATACAACATCTTTACAATCAATTTTTTAATTAATCTCGAGTCTGTTCCTAGGCTTTTGGTGAAGGAAACACAAACAGGGAACACATAGAGGCAAGAGGAATAAAAAGGGATAAAGTAAAGAGGAAGAGATGGTTGATTGATGAAGAATGAAGTGTGAGTAGTTATCAATTGTAGTTTCAGCGTTAAAAGTGCAAGTCATATGCAGAATATTTTCTCGCCTACCGAACCGAACAGCAGATCTAAAATGAAGACGAATAGTTAGTTTATGTATACGGTCGCTGGTAAAAGGGTTGGATCATTGTACTGTTAAAAAAAGTACTTGACTTTAGATCTATCTCCCTACTTATATAAGAGTTTAATACGTTCAAAGATGGAACGCTGCTGCTTAATCTGAAAACCTGACGAACAAATCACATATTTCAGCTATGACCAAGTACAAAATCGATATTGAAATCACTGGAGGTTGGGGGCGTCATCTCTTCACTTACCGTCTTACCGACAGCCCATCTCTCACAAAATAACGTTACTAATCTTTTCATTTTCTATCGTTATATCAATTTAGAATGCTCGACTGAGCTCTAATACTTGTAAGAGATTCGCAGTAAGTATTCGACTTGCTATCACAACGAATAACGACTTTTCTCTCCACCTCAATGTGCCTATGGTTAGGTGGGATTTCCATTGATAAAGATTATATACAAGGATTTCCCAAATGTGTAATAAGTTACCGCTGCCCTGCCTCTCTGCGTATGAAAACTTTGTTGTCTTTAAATCCAATGTAAACAAATACTTGTCATGGACCTCTATAATAAAAATTCAACACAGTTCATACCAGTGATCAATGTTATTACTCCCTGTAATAAAAACTGGACGCCGAATATAACTTAAGGATAAGCTTTATTTAACCATTTGTTGCTTAGCTAGACAAATAGTGTTTTAACATTCACTCTTAATATACACGAATGTAGAACATTCCATTATTACTCCAAGGGGGAGACAGGCATCAATTATCTTTGTTACTACATTCTCCCCCATCTATCTTCTTATTCGTAGGGAACAAAATCATCCCATCGACCTGGCCTCCTGCGGGTTCTTTGAGGGCGTCTTGGTTGTTCGTGCCCGACATCCATTTCTAATCTAGGCTCCTCGGGACCTGACGACGTTTCGGGACTGTCTTGTGTTGCTGGTTTAGGGCTAAAATATCTTGCTCCAAATCGCTCTCGTTTTCTACGGCGCTTCGGTCGCTTGGTGTCTGAAGATTGAGTATCTGTCTCAGATATTGGGTGAAACCGCTTTCGTGGTACCCATCTGTCGTCCGAACTAGAGTCAGAGACGACTCTGTTAGTATATTCAGATTCGTTTTGTTGGGACTCTGAACTTGACGTATCTGGCACACGATCACCTAAGAGGGTCGGACTTGTTCCACGAACCGGAGCTCTATATCCATCTGAAGCAGTTCTACGTTCATATACATTTCCTGCTGGGGCTAGATCCCTTAAGGAGACAGTAGATTGCCTTCCTTCTGAATTTCTGACCAGTGCATACTGAGGGTTCGCTTCGATTAATTGTACCTCGCTTACCAATGGGTCATGTTTACTATGACGAACATGACGTTTTAATAAAACTGTGCCAGGTTGTGCAAGCCACGAGGGAAGTGATGTGCCTGCTGAGCTTCGTCGTGGGAACGAGAAGAATCTCTCATGTGGGGTAGCGTTTGTCGCTGTACATAATAGAGTCCTAATAGCGTATAAGGCCATGGGGATGAGACTTTCCCAATCGGAGATCGGACTATTGCGATTTGCTGCCGCCAACTGTACTGTCTTCCATATTATACCATTGTATCTTTCGCACTGTCCGTTTCCTTGAGGATTGTGAGGAGTTGTTCTACTTACAGCTACTCTTCGTTCATGCAGAAACTGCTTGAGTTCGTCCGACATAAAAGCAGACCCACGATCTGAATGTATATATGCAGGCACTCCAAAAACGGCAAAAATGGAGCAGAGGCCTTGAATTACTGTTGCAGCCGTTACGTCTGGGCAGGGGATGACGAACGGAAATCTTGAGTACTCGTCTATTATTGTGAGCATGTATTTATTTTTAGTTTTAGAGGGTAAAGGGCCCTTAAAATCCAGGTTAAGTCTTTCAAAAGGCTGTGTGGCCTTAATGAGTGTTGCTGGAGGAGGTTTGTAGAACCTGGGCTTATTTTCTGCGCATATCCGACAAGAGTTCGTAATTCTTTTTACGTCTTCAACAGAATATGGCAAGTTTCTGCTCCTGACTACGTGAATCATTCTTGTGATACCTGGGTGACACAATTCCCTGTGTATATACTGAAGATCATCTGAGCCAGTTACCAGGCCACACACCCTTGAAAGCGCGTCGACCGCGGCATTCTCCTTACCAGGGCGGTAAGTGACGTCAAAGGAGTAGCAAGAAAGCTCCATTCTCCATCTCGCTATTTTCTCGTTTTTTATTTTACTCGTTGTTTTTGGGTTAAACATAAACGAGACCGACTTTTGGTCAGTGATTAATTCAAAATGTCGGCCGATTAAGTAATGCCTCCATTTTCGTAATGCCTCAACTATGGCGTACGCTTCTTTTTCTATTGCAGAGTGTCGTCGCTCGGATTTCGAAAGTGTTCTTGAAAAAAAAGCTACAGGACGACCGGATTGTCTCAGTGAGGCAGCTATCGCACAGTCGGAGGCATCCGTCTCAACTAATAGAGGGATAAAAGGATCCACAGCAGAAATGGCAGACTGAGCAATGTTCCTTTTCATGTTTTGAAATGCTCTGATGGCGGAACAGGACAACGGAAAAGTAGATACTTGTGTCAATGGGTGTATTTTTTCTGAAAAAGACGCAACCCATTGGGAGTAGTGAGCAAACATACCGAGGGCTTGTCGTAAAGAGGGCATGTTTCCAGGGATTGGTAATTCCATTAGCGGTTTCAGTCGCTCGGGATCCGGCGTCATGGTGCCATTTTTGACAATGTATCCCAATAATTTGATGCTTTTCAAGTTGTAGGAACATTTTTCACTGTTCAAAGTCAGATTATATTTCTTGACGGCAGCCATGAATCGTTTAAGGTTGTGGTCATGTTCAGCTTGGTTATGTCCGCATACTGTGACATTGTCTATATATGCAACAGTACCCTTCAATTTTTCATTGGAGATTATTTCATCTATTACCCTCTGGAAGCTAGCCACACCATTTGTTATCCCAAAAGGAATTCGGCAGAACTGATATAGGCGACCGCAGGCCTCGAATGCCGTGTAGGGCTTATCCTCTGGCTTGATAGGTACCTGATGGTAGGCACTTCTGAGATCTAAAGTACTGAAAGTGTGATATTTTGCAATATTAGAAATCATTTCGTCAATACGAGGCAGTGGATAGGCATCGAGTAATGTGTATCTGTTGATGGTCTGGGAATAGTCAATGACCATCCTTTTCTTGTGATTTTCAGTGGCTGTTACGAGGACCTGTGCTCGCCATGGAGATTCACTTGGCTCTATAATTCCTTCCTTAAGTAGTTTTGTTACTTCTGCTGCTATGAACTGCTTGTCCGTTTCTGAATAGCGTCTTGATTTTATTGCTATTGGTTTGACGTCAGGAGTTAAGTTTGTAAAAAGTGACGGGTGCCGCACTTTGACAGCTGCTAGTCCACATACGCTTAGGACTGGCTTGGGGCCACCAAAAGGAATTTCAACGCATGAATGTTGTTTTAGAAAATTGTGACCCAAAATCACTTCGCAGCAGAGGTTTTTCATTACTGATAATTTGATCCCTTGATAGGAGTTTCCTTTTAGTTTCAGGTTAACCATGCAATATCCAATTACATGGGACGATAAAGATGAATTTGCCATTGATATTTGGTTGGAACAAGGAAATATTTCCCATTTATTTGCTTTTACAATACTGGCATTAATAAAACTTTCGGAACTGCCTGTATCAATAAGCGCATGAATAGTCAATCCATTGATTTTTACCCTCACGATTGTTTTTGAGAGGCAGCCGGGGAATGCAGCTGATATTGTAATTGGTGCTACAGTAGCAAGAGTAGCCGAACGTTTTTTTTGAGAAGCTGACCGGCAAACTTTCGAAAAAATGTCCCTGCTTATCACACTTGTGGCATCTAACATCTCGAGCCGGGCAGGACGAACGAGCATGTATACGAAGGCCACAAAAGTAGCAGGTGGATCCAGCTGAGGCGGCAGTGATAAGTTGTTCGTGATCGTTAGAAAGGGGGGTGGCAGCATCTTGGACAATGGAAGAATTTTGAACATGCAGAGGAGGGGCTACGATAGCAGCTCCCAAAATATCGGGTTGTAAATAGAAGACAGACTGCTTCTGTGCCATGTCCAACGTTAGAGCTTGTTCATAAGCTGTTGGTAAGTCTAGGTTTTTATTCTCTAGTAGTCTTTGTCTTATTTGGTTGGACTGTATTCCATTAATAAATGCGTCCCTGATAAAAACATCTCTCGCTTGGTTCGCAGTTAAGGCTGTAAATTCACACTCGCGACTTAACGTCTTTAGAATCTGAAGGTATTGTTCAAGGCTTTCTTCTGGTTGTTGACGCCGGGTAGCAAGTAAATGTCTAGCAAAAATAGTATTTTTTTTCTTTACAAACATGGCTTCTAAAATGTCCACCGCAGTTTCATAATTTTCACATTCAGATAAATTTCTATAAATAGCAGTAGAGACATGATGTAAAAGAAGGGTATATTTCTCAGTACCTGTTAAAGCCGCGTTTGAAGATAACTGTAGAGCTGTAAGGAATCCTTCGAACATTTTTCTCCAATGCCGCCATTTGTCAGTAGATTCCGAGTCGGCCGTATCAAGGTCTAGACGATCGGGTTTCAAGTAACGTTCCATAACGAATGGTTAAATAAATTGTAATAAAAACTGGACGCCGAATATAACTTAAGGATAAGCTTTATTTAACCATTTGTTGCTTAGCTAGACTATATTTATTTGTAAAGAATACAAAATTTGGCACAAGGCCTACAAGGGGGTGGGGAAAATGTTGACCTAACTGACATTCTTAACTTAACTAGTCACAATCACCAAAACAAATTTACTCCATGATATACCTACTTAAAACCCAAAAATGACAATATATACATGGAATTGGGAGTGGGGGAACAAGAATGATATATATATATACAATGAAAAAATAAATAAAATTAAGTGTTAGTATAAGAACCTCCCACTAAAGAAATGTGGCCGATAAGTAGTTTTGCCAGTCGAAAAAAGGCGATGCAGGTCACGAAAGTTTTATTCTCACACCTCCTTCGAAAATTACGAAAGGAGACCTGCATCTCTGACAAAACAACAGATCAGTCACCTAATAGGGGTCGGGAATGGGAATTAGAAAATAAAAGTCGGGGTAAAAAAAAAAAAAAAAAAAAAAAAAAAGGGGGGGGGGAGAGGACGAAAAAAAAAGGGGGGCCTATGACAACTTACATACCGCTAGCTAAGCTAAAAAAGGGGAAGAAAAACAAAACATAACCTAATCTTGCCTAACCGGGTCAAATAAAAGGGTCAGTGTTCGGTTCGGCCACCCAATATTCTGCCTAAGGCACGTCCAAGTACCACTCAAAATTAGCTCCATTCAAACGACACAAACGCGCAACTTTCACCCACCTTTTGTTGAAATCTGCCGAAGGGAGTTTCACCTTCTCCAGCCTGACACGCATTTTCAAGCGAGACTGGAAAATGAGGACAAGCTGGGGAGCAGTGAAGGTCTCTTCCCCGTAGACTTCCTTCTGTCGTGTCGACCAAATCACTCCTCTCATGACTGCTAGTAAGCAAAGAAACACATAATGCTCCTCCCACTTCATGATTGGTGCCCAATTGCAGCATGTCGAAAAAGACTCCAAAACGAAGAACTGTCCGTTCAACATGCGAACCGTGTAGCCTTCAACTAACTCACACAGCGGGCGAACGATGGGGCAATGAAAGAAAACATGACTGGTCGTTTCCTCCCAGTCGCCGCATCGAACACAACTTGGTGTCTCTACTAATCCCGCTGCGTAAAGCTTTTTGCCGACCCAGAGTGCATTTCGTATTATCAGCCAGGTGAGTGATGCCTCGTAATTATCGAAGCATTTCAACCCAGGCGCCCAAGGCCAGATCAAGCGAAGTTCTCCCTTCGTAAGACCGAGCTCCTCAGTAATATCGTCACGAACAGATCCCCTCACCATAACCCGATATAGTGCTTTACGAGACAACACTCGGGTGTCAGAGAGGCTTTCTGACACCCTTAGAAGGTACTTCAAGGACTGTCGACACTCGCGATAAAAGGAGCACTCGCGTCGAGGTAAACGAAAAGCCTCACCCCCATGCAAGTGCACACTTTTCAAAGCCGGAAAGGCTTTCTTGGTGTCTTCCTTCCAGAATTCACCGTTTCCCTCACAAGGTGTACACATTCGGTCTAGGTAGTGTAAGCGAAGCGTATATTGACGAATCTCAACGCTTGGCATACCTAGACCGCCTTCAGACGGATGCAAGTAGCAGATCTCCCGGCGAACCATGGGCTGCTTTCCGCGCCACAAAAACGCGAAAAGAGCCTTCACTAGTTCAACTAGTGTGATCGCCGGCAGAGGGAGCACAGAAAGACGGTAGAGGATGAGAGGATAAATGTGAGAATTACACACCTCCGCTCTTCCTTTTAAAGTAAGATTTCTCAAAGACCACAGACGGGCTGCAGCCTTAACCGCTTTCAACACTTCCGACTAATTTTTCTCCAACTGGAGATCAGGACCAAACCAGACGCCGAGTATCTTGCAAGGCCCATCCGTCCAGCCAAAGGGCCCCTGAAGGGGAACACCCCTCCAGGCACCAATGCGTAAGCCAACAGACTTATCGCAGTTGATTTTGGCCCCTGTCACTTGTTCATACCGTCTTATTTCCATGTCGACGACCCTAATCTCAGCACTGCTCGTTACAAGCACAGTGACGTCGTCGGCATAGGCGGAGTACTTAATCATGGGGCAAGCACCAGACAAAGTAATCCCACGAAGGACCGGATTCACCCTAAGCCTGCGAAGGAAAGGCTCCAACGCAAGCACATAAAGCATCGGTGAAAGCGGACATCCCTGACGAATAGATCTGGACAAATCGAAAGGCTTTGACCTTATTCCATTCACTTCAACCAACGCACCGGGGTTAGCATAAAAGAGGCGAATCCAGGAGCGGAAATGGGGACCAAATCCAGCCGAAGACAAGACAGCCTCCAAGTAACGATGATCGACCCTATCGAATGCTTTGGACTGATCTAAATTGATCAGCGCGGCCTCAGTGTCGACTTTCTCTATGATCAAGCGTATCATGTGCAAATTATCTTGAATAGTCCGGCCCTTAACAGAACAAGTCTGTTCGGGACTTATTAGACGAAACAAGACAACCTGCAGACGATTAGCCAAGATCTTGGCCAAAATCTTTAACTCTGTATTTAACATTGTTAAGGGCCGGAAATTACCTATACCATCCCCACCACTCTTGTCCTTGCGGAGCAATTTGATGATACCCCTGGTAAAGTACTGGGGGATATACCCGTTCCTAAACCAGGAGTTAAACAACACAGCCAGCAGGGGGACAAAAATGGGCGACAACCTCAAATACAGTTCGTAAGGCAGTCCATCGATACCCGGAGACTTATCAAGGCCAACCTGCCTTAGGGCCTCCAGGACTTCATCCTCATTTATACACCCTTCGCACCTAGCTGCTTCGGTCGCCTCGAGACGAGAAAAGTCAGCTAAATAGGCGTCGAACTGAGCCATTGTCAGACCGGGCTCCTTGGTAAAAAGATCCTGAAAATAAGAGCGAAAACCCTCCAAAATCCCGTCGTTTGTAGTCACGAGACGCCCATCCGATAATGTGACACTGGCGATGTGTCGATCAGTAGACCGTCGACGTTCCTCCGCACGCAGTGACGCGGCCATGTTTGTCGCCTCGTGCGGCACTCTTTTTAACCTAGACCTAACTATCAATCCCTGATCTGCCTTGTTATCCAAGGAGTTCAGTTCCGTTTTAGCTACAGTAAAGGTAACGCTATCCCCCGCCTCCGCCGCCCGACTTAAACTAGTTTCTAGTGCCACTTTCGTTGCCCTAGATCTAAGGTTGAGTCGACGACTATAATCGGCAACGAAGGACCTAATAACGTTCTTAAGGTGGCCCCACCACTTATTCCCAATGATAGCACCCGTCAATTCCCTCTGTAATGTTAGTAAAAGCTGTTCCCGGAAGTCCTTCAAATCGAACAACGATGTGTTGAACTTCCAGTAACCAGCCAATCTAGGCTTAGGACTATCTAAGTTTACCCGCACCCGGACAAGCCTATGATCCGAGTAAACTATATTATGAAAACTTGGACAATCTAAAAGCCCTAAATCGACTCTCCTAATTAAGAACCGATCAAGGTAACTCGAAAGTTGCCCTAAATCGGAGCCGCGACTAGCAGTCCAAGTCCATACTACTTCACGGGGTTTCTCATTTCGGAATTTATCGACAAGATCGAACTTATCGATAAAGTCCCGAAATGCCTTAGCATCCCCGTTGCTGTTAGTTCCCCTACGTTTTCCCAAGCGATCTAAATCGGGATCCAAGACCGCGTTCCAGTCTCCCGCTAGAATTATCCGACGCGACGTATCCATAAAGGGCTCGATCCGCCGAAAAAAAGGAACCCGCTCAGAACTGGCGTTGGGCGCATAAACCCCAATAAGCCGAAAAGCCACATCCTTTACGGTAACATCAAGAACGCACAGCCTTCCCTCAGGATCTGCATAGATTGGGTCACACGTCGCATTCAGTGTGCGCTTAACTAGCCAGGAAACCCCTCTTGAGTGAGTATCAAAGTACGCTGAATAGAGCTGAAAGTCTCTAGTCAGCGCACCCTGATAATCACTGGGAATAAAGTGGGTCTCCTGCAAACAACATACATCCACGCCGAGTCGCTGAAGGTCACGTACTACTCGAAGTTTACGAGCGGTGTCCCTCAACCCTCGGCCATTTAGGCTTGCTAATCTGAGTGCCATTCTAGTGCTCTTAGAGTTGGGAACCCGAAACGAACATTGATGCATTTAAGACACCGACAGATGAACCCAGAGAACCTTGTCCCAATTCATTTGAGACGAGACCGTCCGGGGCCACACCGCCAATGTCTAAGGGGAAAGTTAGTTTTAATGCCCTGTAGAGTGTAGGATGGATACGAATAGGGACCCTCCCAACACAAGATTTTTGCAGTAATACTACTTCTTCATCGTTAAAGAAAGCGAGAGGAGGCGATATATTAAAGGCGTTATTCGCTTCCTCCATCATATTCCAAACCCCTTTAGCTTTGTCTCTTGATCTAACCACAGATAAAAGTCTTTGTGCATCCAAGAAATTTTCCGGGTTGGTAATGTCTTTTTTGTGTACCATCTTTAGTGTAGCTAGGTTTCGGTAGTTCTTCTTATGATGGTTTATCATAAGATTTTCAGTTTCGGGAGTAATTTTACAGACATCCTTGCCTGTGTAGAAAGGGGTCTTCTTTTTCCGAGCCTCTAGCGAGGGACTTCGATGGCGTTTCTGGGATGTGGAGGGGGCGGTGGGTGAGGCAGGAGGCGGCATATCGGTCTTCATTGGAGAGGGGGGCGGTGTACTTTTAGGAGTGTTGCACGGGGAACAGAAAGGAGATGGAATTGGGGTAACGGTCTTATCTTTTGATAAGGGGGTCAAATTAGATTCCCTTACTGGTGGGGATGACTTTAATGGTGGGGGTGCACCTTTGGCTGGAGAGCGACGTTCTTTGGCCGGGGGAGTTTTTTTTTTTTCCGCATTACTTGTGGTTTCGGAAACCATTTTTTTTCCTTCGTTTTTTTTTTCCTTTTTTTCTTCAGATTTGCGCTCCTCGTCGAGAGACTTTTTAAGATTTAATAATTCTTTGTACTTTTCTCCACCTGGATCGTTACTGGTTTCTATCTCTAGTTGTTCCTCTTCGGTCATCACTTGAGCGTATGACTTCGGTGATTTCTTTCCAGTCACAATGTTCCATACGACTTTTTTTTTGGGAGATTCATTTTCTGTGTTGCATAAGTCCTCGAATTCCTCCGGGGTTACAGTTTCAGCTGTTGGTTTTGAGGAGGGAGTCTTTTTATCTGCTGCAACTTTCGGGGTCAAGTGTTCTAGCACTCTATTCTTGGGGTTAGGCTGGGCCGGTTTGATCCTTGTTGGGCAAGTGAAAGTTAAATGCCCAACCTCATTGCATATCCAACAAGCTGGACGTCTTCCAGCCACCACCACAGGTAATTTTTCTCCATTTGCTTCTATGTAGTACGGAACTTTTTTAAAAGCCGACTCGTTAAGCCACACGTCAAAAGACCATGTTCCGTTGAACTTGTCGACCGTAATAGCCGTTATTTCTCCGAACTTAAGTAAAAAGGCGCCTAAGTATTCCCCAGGAACCACAGCCGGAACTTCAAAAACTGAGATGGTCGTTCTCCTTCGACCCATGTATTCCATTCGCAGAATGTAGTCTTTAGTAATTATTTCTTTCTTCGAGAGTTCGATGCAGACTTCCTCGGTCTTAAAGAGACTATTCCAGGTGTTATAACCTTTACATTTCACGATACGTTCAGCACGTACTCCGGTCGTTGCAATTAATTTTGCGACAGTTTCTTTCGAGGACCTAATCAGTTTTTTGGACTTTCTGTCCACTACGAACATTAATATCGTTTTTTTCTGGAATTCCTCCAACCTTGGTAACTGTATGATTACTCCAGTTTCAGTCACGAAATCCGTGCAGTCTTTTGCTTTGGCGATAAAATCGTCAACGTCTATTTTAAGGGCGGGTGCCTTAATCCAGTCGGTTTTATCGGTAGGCTGAGATGGCTTCTCAACCACTTCAGAGGTCTCCGAAGGCGCACAGCTGGCAGTAGCCATGGCCGGAGAACGGTAGAAAAAAATTAACAAACTCCAAATAAATAAAAATATAAGGAGTAAAAAAAAAGCAAGCAACAAATTTAACATTTAACGGTAGTAACAATAAATAACAATAATAACAATAATCACGGACTTACTGGCAGAGAAAAAATCACACAGAGCTTTGTTGCTTAGCTAGACTATATTTATTTGTAAAGAATACAAAATTTGGCACAAGGCCTACAAGGGGGTGGGGAAAATGTTGACCTAACTGACATTCTTAACTTAACTAGTCACAATCACCAAAACAAATTTACTCCATGATATACCTACTTAAAACCCAAAAATGACAATATATACATGGAATTGGGAGTGGGGGAACAAGAATGATATATATATATACAATGAAAAAATAAATAAAATTAAGTGTTAGTATAAGAACCTCCCACTAAAGAAATGTGGCCGATAAGTAGTTTTGCCAGTCGAAAAAAGGCGATGCAGGTCACGAAAGTTTTATTCTCACACCTCCTTCGAAAATTACGAAAGGAGACCTGCATCTCTGACAAAACAACAGATCAGTCACCTAATAGGGGTCGGGAATGGGAATTAGAAAATAAAAGTCGGGGTAAAAAAAAAAAAAAAAAAAAAAAAAAAGGGGGGGGGAGAGGACGAAAAAAAAAGGGGGGCCTATGACAACTTACATACCGCTAGCTAAGCTAAAAAAGGGGAAGAAAAACAAAACATAACCTAATCTTGCCTAACCGGGTCAAATAAAAGGGTCAGTGTTCGGTTCGGCCACCCAATATTCTGCCTAAAGCACGTCCAAGTACCACTCAAAATTAGCTCCATTCAAACGACACAAACGCGCAACTTTCACCCACCTTTTGTTGAAATCTGCCGAAGGGAGTTTCACCTTCTCCAGCCTGACACGCATTTTCAAGCGAGACTGGAAAATGAGGACAAGCTGGGGAGCAGTGAAGGTCTCTTCCCCGTAGACTTCCTTCTGTCGTGTCGACCAAATCACTCCTCTCATGACTGCTAGTAAGCAAAGAAACACATAATGCTCCTCCCACTTCATGATTGGTGCCCAATTGCAGCATGTCGAAAAAGACTCCAAAACGAAGAACTGTCCGTTCAACATGCGAACCGTGTAGCCTTCAACTAACTCACACAGCGGGCGAACGATGGGGCAATGAAAGAAAACATGACTGGTCGTTTCCTCCCAGTCGCCGCATCGAACACAACTTGGTGTCTCTACTAATCCCGCTGCGTAAAGCTTTTTGCCGACCCAGAGTGCATTTCGTATTATCAGCCAGGTGAGTGATGCCTCGTAATTATCGAAGCATTTCAACCCAGGCGCCCAAGGCCAGATCAAGCGAAGTTCTCCCTTCGTAAGACCGAGCTCCTCAGTAATATCGTCACGAACAGATCCCCTCACCATAACCCGATATAGTGCTTTACGAGACAACACTCGGGTGTCAGAGAGGCTTTCTGACACCCTTAGAAGGTACTTCAAGGACTGTCGACACTCGCGATAAAAGGAGCACTCGCGTCGAGGTAAACGAAAAGCCTCACCCCCATGCAAGTGCACACTTTTCAAAGCCGGAAAGGCTTTCTTGGTGTCTTCCTTCCAGAATTCACCGTTTCCCTCACAAGGTGTACACATTCGGTCTAGGTAGTGTAAGCGAAGCGTATATTGACGAATCTCAACGCTTGGCATACCTAGACCGCCTTCAGACGGATGCAAGTAGCAGATCTCCCGGCGAACCATGGGCTGCTTTCCGCGCCACAAAAACGCGAAAAGAGCCTTCACTAGTTCAACTAGTGTGATCGCCGGCAGAGGGAGCACAGAAAGACGGTAGAGGATGAGAGGATAAATGTGAGAATTACACACCTCCGCTCTTCCTTTTAAAGTAAGATTTCTCAAAGACCACAGACGGGCTGCAGCCTTAACCGCTTTCAACACTTCCGACCAATTTTTCTCCAACTGGAGATCAGGACCAAACCAGACGCCGAGTATCTTGCAAGGCCCATCCGTCCAGCCAAAGGGCCCCTGAAGGGGAACACCCCTCCAGGCACCAATGCGTAAGCCAACAGACTTATCGCAGTTGATTTTGGCCCCTGTCACTTGTTCATACCGTCTTATTTCCATGTCGACGACCCTAATCTCAGCACTGCTCGTTACAAGCACAGTGACGTCGTCGGCATAGGCGGAGTACTTAATCATGGGGCAAGCACCAGACAAAGTAATCCCACGAAGGACCGGATTCACCCTAAGCCTGCGAAGGAAAGGCTCCAACGCAAGCACATAAAGCATCGGTGAAAGCGGACATCCCTGACGAATAGATCTGGACAAATCGAAAGGCTTTGACCTTATTCCATTCACTTCAACCAACGCACCGGGGTTAGCATAAAAGAGGCGAATCCAGGAGCGGAAATGGGGACCAAATCCAGCCGAAGACAAGACAGCCTCCAAGTAACGATGATCGACCCTATCGAATGCTTTGGACTGATCTAAATTGATCAGCGCGGCCTCAGTGTCGACTTTCTCTATGATCAAGCGTATCATGTGCAAATTATCTTGAATAGTCCGGCCCTTAACAGAACAAGTCTGTTCGGGACTTATTAGACGAAACAAGACAACCTGCAGACGATTAGCCAAGATCTTGGCCAAAATCTTTAACTCTGTATTTAACATTGTTAAGGGCCGGAAATTACCTATACCATCCCCACCACTCTTGTCCTTGCGGAGCAATTTGATGATACCCCTGGTAAAGTACTGGGGGATATACCCGTTCCTAAACCAGGAGTTAAACAACACAGCCAGCAGGGGGACAAAAATGGGCGACAACCTCAAATACAGTTCGTAAGGCAGTCCATCGATACCCGGAGACTTATCAAGGCCAACCTGCCTTAGGGCCTCCAGGACTTCATCCTCATTTATACACCCTTCGCACCTAGCTGCTTCGGTCGCCTCGAGACGAGAAAAGTCAGCTAAATAGGCGTCGAACTGAGCCATTGTCAGACCGGGCTCCTTGGTAAAAAGATCCTGAAAATAAGAGCGAAAACCCTCCAAAATCCCGTCGTTTGTAGTCACGAGACGCCCATCCGATAATGTGACACTGGCGATGTGTCGATCAGTAGACCGTCGACGTTCCTCCGCACGCAGTGACGCGGCCATGTTTGTCGCCTCGTGCGGCACTCTTTTTAACCTAGACCTAACTATCAATCCCTGATCTGCCTTGTTATCCAAGGAGTTCAGTTCCGTTTTAGCTACAGTAAAGGTAACGCTATCCCCCGCCTCCGCCGCCCGACTTAAACTAGTTTCTAGTGCCACTTTCGTTGCCCTAGATCTAAGGTTGAGTCGACGACTATAATCGGCAACGAAGGACCTAATAACGTTCTTAAGGTGGCCCCACCACTTATTCCCAATGATAGCACCCGTCAATTCCCTCTGTAATGTTAGTAAAAGCTGTTCCCGGAAGTCCTTCAAATCGAACAACGATGTGTTGAACTTCCAGTAACCAGCCAATCTAGGCTTAGGACTATCTAAGTTTACCCGCACCCGGACAAGCCTATGATCCGAGTAAACTATATTATGAAAACTTGGACAATCTAAAAGCCCTAAATCGACTCTCCTAATTAAGAACCGATCAAGGTAACTCGAAAGTTGCCCTAAATCGGAGCCGCGACTAGCAGTCCAAGTCCATACTACTTCACGGGGTTTCTCATTTCGGAATTTATCGACAAGATCGAACTTATCGATAAAGTCCCGAAATGCCTTAGCATCCCCGTTGCTGTTAGTTCCCCTACGTTTTCCCAAGCGATCTAAATCGGGATCCAAGACCGCGTTCCAGTCTCCCGCTAGAATTATCCGACGCGACGTATCCATAAAGGGCTCGATCCGCCGAAAAAAAGGAACCCGCTCAGAACTGGCGTTGGGCGCATAAACCCCAATAAGCCGAAAAGCCACATCCTTTACGGTAACATCAAGAACGCACAGCCTTCCCTCAGGATCTGCATAGATTGGGTCACACGTCGCATTCAGTGTGCGCTTAACTAGCCAGGAAACCCCTCTTGAGTGAGTATCAAAGTACGCTGAATAGAGCTGAAAGTCTCTAGTCAGCGCACCCTGATAATCACTGGGAATAAAGTGGGTCTCCTGCAAACAACATACATCCACGCCGAGTCGCTGAAGGTCACGTACAACTCGAAGTTTACGAGCGGTGTCCCTCAACCCTCGGCCATTTAGGCTTGCTAATCTGAGTGCCATTCTAGTGCTCTTAGAGTTGGGAACCCGAAACGAACATTGATGCATTTAAGACACCGACAGATGAACCCAGAGAACCTTGTCCCAATTCATTTGAGACGAGACCGTCCGGGGCCACACCGCCAATGTCTAAGGGGAAAGTTAGTTTTAATGCCCTGTAGAGTGTAGGATGGATACGAATAGGGACCCTCCCAACACAAGATTTTTGCAGTAATACTACTTCTTCATCGTTAAAGAAAGCGAGAGGAGGCGATATATTAAAGGCGTTATTCGCTTCCTCCATCATATTCCAAACCCCTTTAGCTTTGTCTCTTGATCTAACCACAGATAAAAGTCTTTGTGCATCCAAGAAATTTTCCGGGTTGGTAATGTCTTTTTTGTGTACCATCTTTAGTGTAGCTAGGTTTCGGTAGTTCTTCTTATGATGGTTTATCATAAGATTTTCAGTTTCGGGAGTAATTTTACAGACATCCTTGCCTGTGTAGAAAGGGGTCTTCTTTTTCCGAGCCTCTAGCGAGGGACGTCGATGGCGTTTCTGGGATGTGGAGGGGGCGGTGGGTGAGGCAGGAGGCGGCATATCGGTCTTCATTGGAGAGGGGGGCGGTGTACTTTTAGGAGTGTTGCACGGGGAACAGAAAGGAGATGGAATTGGGGTAACGGTCTTATCTTTTGATAAGGGGGTCAAATTAGATTCCCTTACTGGTGGGGATGACTTTAATGGTGGGGGTGCACCTTTGGCCGGAGAGCGACGTTCTTTGGCCGGGGGAGTTTTTTTTTTTCCGCATTACTTGTGGTTTCGGAAACCATTTTTTTTCCTTCGTTTTTTTTTTCCTTTTTTTCTTCAGATTTGCGCTCCTCGTCGAGAGACTTTTTAAGATTTAATAATTCTTTGTACTTTTCTCCACCTGGATCGTTACTGGTTTCTATCTCTAGTTGTTCCTCTTCGGTCATCACTTGAGCGTATGACTTCGGTGATTTCTTTCCAGTCACAATGTTCCATACGACTTTTTTTTTGGGAGATTCATTTTCTGTGTTGCATAAGTCCTCGAATTCCTCCGGGGTTACAGTTTCAGCTGTTGGTTTTGAGGAGGGAGTCTTTTTATCTGCTGCAACTTTCGGGGTCAAGTGTTCTAGCACTCTATTCTTGGGGTTAGGCTGGGCCGGTTTGATCCTTGTTGGGCAAGTGAAAGTTAAATGCCCAACCTCATTGCATATCCAACAAGCTGGACGTCTTCCAGCCACCACCACAGGTAATTTTTCTCCATTTGCTTCTATGTAGTACGGAACTTTTTTAAAAGCCGACTCGTTAAGCCACACGTCAAAAGACCATGTTCCGTTGAACTTGTCGACCGTAATAGCCGTTATTTCTCCGAACTTAAGTAAAAAGGCGCCTAAGTATTCCCCAGGAACCACAGCCGGAACTTCAAAAACTGAGATGGTCGTTCTCCTTCGACCCATGTATTCCATTCGCAGAATGTAGTCTTTCGTTATTATTTCTTTCTTCGAGAGTTCGATGCAGACTTCCTCTGTCTTAAAGAGACTATTCCAGGTGTTATAGCCTTTACATTTCACGATACGTTCAGCACGTACTCCGGTCGTTGCAATTAATTTTGCGACAGTTTCTTTCGAGGACCTAATCAGTTTTTTGGACTTTCTGTCCACTACGAACATTAATATCGTTTTTTTCTGGAATTCCTCCAACCTTGGTAACTGTATGATTACTCCAGTTTCAGTCACGAAATCCGTGCAGTCTTTTGCTTTGGCGATAAAATCGTCAACGTCAATTTTAAGGGCGGGTGCCTTAATCCAATCCGTTTTATCCGTAGGCTGAGATGGCTTCTCAACCACTTCAGAGGTCTCCGAAGGCGCACAGCTGGCAGTAGCCATGGCCGGAGAACGGTAGAAAAAAAATTAACAAACTCCAAATAAATAAAAATATAAGGAGTAACAAAAAGCAAGCAACAAATTTAACAAATAACGGTAGTAACAATAAATAACAATAATAACAATAATCACGGACTTACTGGCAGAGAAAAAATCACACAGAGCTTTGTTGCTTCGCTAGACTATATTTATTTGTAAAGAATACAAAATTTGGCACAAGGCCTACAAGGGGGTGGGGAAAATGTTGACCTAACTGACATTCTTAACTTAACTAGTCACAATCACCAAAACAAATTTACTCCATGATATACCTACTTAAAACCCAAAAATGACAATATATACATGGAATTGGGAGTGGGGGAACAAGAATGATATATATATATACAATGAAAAAATAAATAAAATTAAGTGTTAGTATAAGAACCTCCCACTAAAGAAATGTGGCCGATAAGTAGTTTTGCCAGTCGAAAAAAGGCGACGCAGGTCACGAAAGTGTTATTCTCACACCTCCTTCGAAAATTACGAAAGGAGACCTGCATCTCTGACAAAACAACAGATCAGTCACCTAATAGGGGTCGGGAATGGGAATTAGAAAATAAAAGTCGGGGTAAAAAAAAAAAAAAAAAAAAAAAAGGGGGGGGGGGAGAGGACGAAAAAAAAAGGGGGGCCTATGACAACTTACATACCGCTAGCTAAGCTAAAAAAGGGGAAGAAAAACAAAACATAGCTAATCTTGCCTAACCGGGTCAAATAAAAGGGTCAGTGTTCGGTTCGGCCACCCAATATTCTGCCTAAGGCACGTCCAAGTACCACTCAAAATTAGCTCCATTCAAGCGACACAAACGCGCAACTTTCACCCACCTTTTGTTGAAATCTGCCGAAGGGAGTTTCACCTTCTCCAGCCTGACACGCATTTTCAAGCGAGACTGGAAAATGAGGACAAGCTGGGGAGCAGTGAAGGTCTCTTCCCCGTAGACTTCCTTCTGTCGTGTCGACCAAATCACTCCTCTCATGACTGCTAGTAAGCAAAGAAACACATAATGCTCCTCCCACTTCATGATTGGTGCCCAATTGCAGCATGTCGAAAAAGACTCCAAAACGAAGAACTGTCCGTTCAACATGCGAACCGTGTAGCCTTCAACTAACTCACACAGCGTGCGAACGATGGGGCAATGAAAGAAAACATGACTGGTCGTTTCCTCCCAGTCGCCGCATCGAACACAACTTGGTGTCTCTACTAATCCCGCTGCGTAAAGCTTTTTGCCGACCCAGAGTGCATTTCGTATTATCAGCCAGGTGAGTGATGCCTCGTAATTATCGAAGCATTTCAACCCAGGCGCCCAAGGCCAGATCAAGCGAAGTTCTCCCTTCGTAAGACCGAGCTCCTCAGTAATATCGTCACGAACAGATCCCCTCACCATAACCCGATATAGTGCTTTACGAGACAACACTCGGGTGTCAGAGAGGCTTTCTGACACCCTTAGAAGGTACTTCAAGGACTGTCGACACTCGCGATAAAAGGAGCACTCGCGTCGAGGTAAACGAAAAGCCTCACCCCCATGCAAGTGCACACTTTTCAAAGCCGGAAAGGCTTTCTTGGTGTCTTCCTTCCAGAATTCACCGTTTCCCTCACAAGGTGTACACATTCGGTCTAGGTAGTGTAAGCGAAGCGTATATTGACGAATCTCAACGCTTGGCATACCTAGACCGCCTTCAGACGGATGCAAGTAGCAGATCTCCCGGCGAACCATGGGCTGCTTTCCGCGCCACAAAAACGCGAAAAGAGCCTTCACTAGTTCAACTAGTGTGATCGCCGGCAGAGGGAGCACAGAAAGACGGTAGAGGATGAGAGGATAAATGTGAGAATTACACACCTCCGCTCTTCCTTTTAAAGTAAGATTTCTCAAAGACCACAGACGGGCTGCAGCCTTAACCGCTTTCAACACTTCCGACCAATTTTTCTCCAACTGGAGATCAGGACCAAACCAGACGCCGAGTATCTTGCAAGGCCCATCCGTCCAGCCAAAGGGCCCCTGAAGGGGAACACCCCTCCAGGCACCAATGCGTAAGCCAACAGACTTATCGCAGTTGATTTTGGCCCCTGTCACTTGTTCATACCGTCTTATTTCCATGTCGACGACCCTAATCTCAGCACTGCTCGTTACAAGCACAGTGACGTCGTCGGCATAGGCGGAGTACTTAATCATGGGGCAAGCACCAGACAAAGTAATCCCACGAAGGACCGGATTCACCCTAAGCCTGCGAAGGAAAGGCTCCAACGCAAGCACATAAAGCATCGGTGAAAGCGGACATCCCTGACGAATAGATCTGGACAAATCGAAAGGCTTTGACCTTATTCCATTCACTTCAACCAACGCACCGGGGTTAGCATAAAAGAGGCGAATCCAGGAGCGGAAATGGGGACCAAATCCAGCCGAAGACAAGACAGCCTCCAAGTAACGATGATCGACCCTATCGAATGCTTTGGACTGATCTAAATTGATCAGCGCGGCCTCAGTGTCGACTTTCTCTATGATCAAGCGTATCATGTGCAAATTATCTTGAATAGTCCGGCCCTTAACAGAACAAGTCTGTTCGGGACTTATTAGACGAAACAAGACAACCTGCAGACGATTAGCCAAGATCTTGGCCAAAATCTTTAACTCTGTATTTAACATTGTTAAGGGCCGGAAATTACCTATACCATCCCCACCACTCTTGTCCTTGCGGAGCAATTTGATGATACCCCTGGTAAAGTACTGGGGGATATACCCGTTCCTAAACCAGGAGTTAAACAACACAGCCAGCAGGGGGACAAAAATGGGCGACAACCTCAAATACAGTTCGTAAGGCAGTCCATCGATACCCGGAGACTTATCAAGGCCAACCTGCCTTAGGGCCTCCAGGACTTCATCCTCATTTATACACCCTTCGCACCTAGCTGCTTCGGTCGCCTCGAGACGAGAAAAGTCAGCTAAATAGGCGTCGAACTGAGCCATTGTCAGACCGGGCTCCTTGGTAAAAAGATCCTGAAAATAAGAGCGAAAACCCTCCAAAATCCCGTCGTTTGTAGTCACGAGACGCCCATCCGATAATGTGACACTGGCGATGTGTCGATCAGTAGACCGTCGACGTTCCTCCGCACGCAGTGACGCGGCCATGTTTGTCGCCTCGTGCGGCACTCTTTTTAACCTAGACCTAACTATCAATCCCTGATCTGCCTTGTTATCCAAGGAGTTCAGTTCCGTTTTAGCTACAGTAAAGGTAACGCTATCCCCCGCCTCCGCCGCCCGACTTAAACTAGTTTCTAGCGCCACTTTCGTTGCCCTAGATCTAAGGTTGAGTCGACGACTATAATCGGCAACGAAGGACCTAATAACGTTCTTAAGGTGGCCCCACCACTTATTCCCAATGATAGCACCCGTCAATTCCCTCTGTAATGTTAGTAAAAGCTGTTCCCGGAAGTCCTTCAAATCGAACAACGATGTGTTGAACTTCCAGTAACCAGCCAATCTAGGCTTAGGACTATCTAAGTTTACCCGCACCCGGACAAGCCTATGATCCGAGTAAACTATATTATGAAAACTTGGACAATCTAAAAGCCCTAAATCGACTCTCCTAATTAAGAACCGATCAAGGTAACTCGAAAGTTGCCCTAAATCGGAGCCGCGACTAGCAGTCCAAGTCCATACTACTTCACGGGGTTTCTCATTTCGGAATTTATCGACAAGATCGAACTTATCGATAAAGTCCCGAAATGCCTTAGCATCCCCGTTGCTGTTAGTTCCCCTACGTTTTCCCAAGCGATCTAAATCGGGATCCAAGACCGCGTTCCAGTCTCCCGCTAGAATTATCCGACGCGACGTATCCATAAAGGGCTCGATCCGCCGAAAAAAAGGAACCCGCTCAGAACTGGCGTTGGGCGCATAAACCCCAATAAGCCGAAAAGCCACATCCTTTACGGTAACATCAAGAACGCACAGCCTTCCCTCAGGATCTGCATAGATTGGGTCACACGTCGCATTCAGTGTGCGCTTAACTAGCCAGGAAACCCCTCTTGAGTGAGTATCAAAGTACGCTGAATAGAGCTGAAAGTCTCTAGTCAGCGCACCCTGATAATCACTGGGAATAAAGTGGGTCTCCTGCAAACAACATACATCCACGCCGAGTCGCTGAAGGTCACGTACTACTCGAAGTTTACGAGCGGTGTCCCTCAACCCTCGGCCATTTAGGCTTGCTAATCTGAGTGCCATTCTAGTGCTCTTAGAGTTGGGAACCCGAAACGAACATTGATGCATTTAAGACACCGACAGATGAACCCAGAGAACCTTGTCCCAATTCATTTGAGACGAGACCGTCCGGGGCCACACCGCCAATGTCTAAGGGGAAAGTTAGTTTTAATGCCCTGTAGAGTGTAGGATGGATACGAATAGGGACCCTCCCAACACAAGATTTTTGCAGTAATACTACTTCTTCATCGTTAAAGAAAGCGAGAGGAGGCGATATATTAAAGGCGTTATTCGCTTCCTCCATCATATTCCAAACCCCTTTAGCTTTGTCTCTTGATCTAACCACAGATAAAAGTCTTTGTGCATCCAAGAAATTTTCCGGGTTGGTAATGTCTTTTTTGTGTACCATCTTTAGTGTAGCTAGGTTTCGGTAGTTCTTCTTATGATGGTTTATCATAAGATTTTCAGTTTCGGGAGTAATTTTACAGACATCCTTGCCTGTGTAGAAAGGGGTCTTCTTTTTCCGAGCCTCTAGCGAGGGACTTCGATGGCGTTTCTGGGATGTGGAGGGGGCGGTGGGTGAGGCAGGAGGCGGCATATCGGTCTTCATTGGAGAGGGGGGCGGTGTACTTTTAGGAGTGTTGCACGGGGAACAGAAAGGAGATGGAATTGGGGTAACGGTCTTATCTTTTGATAAGGGGGTCAAATTAGATTCCCTTACTGGTGGGGATGACTTTAATGGTGGGGGTGCACCTTTGGCTGGAGAGCGACGTTCTTTGGCCGGGGGAGTTTTTTTTTTCCGCATTACTTGTGGTTTCGGAAACCATTTTTTTTCCTTCGTTTTTTTTTTCCTTTTTTTCTTCAGATTTGCGCTCCTCGTCGAGAGACTTTTTAAGATTTAATAATTCTTTGTACTTTTCTCCACCTGGATCGTTACTGGTTTCTATCTCTAGTTGTTCCTCTTCGGTCATCACTTGAGCGTATGACTTCGGTGATTTCTTTCCAGTCACAATGTTCCATATGACTTTTTTTTTGGGAGATTCATTTTCTGTGTTGCATAAGTCCTCGAATTCCTCCGGGGTTACAGTTTCAGTTGTTGGCTTTGAGGAGGGAGTCTTCTTCTCCGCTGCAACATTAGGTGTCAAGTGTTCTAGCACTCTGTTCTTGGGGTTAGGCTGGGCCGGTTTAATCCTTGTAGGACAAGTAAATGTTAAGTGCCCAACCTCATTGCATATCCAACAAGCTGGACGTCTTCCAGCCACCACCACAGGCAATTTTTCTCCATTTGCTTCAATGTAGTATGGTACTTTCTTGAAAGCCGACTCGTTAAGCCACACGTCAAAAGACCATGTTCCGTTGAACTTGTCAACCGTAATAGCTGTTATTTCTCCGAACTTAAGTAAAAAGGCGCCTAAGTATTCCCCAGGAACCACAGCCGGAACTTCAAAAACTGAGATGGTCGTTCTCCTTCGACCCATGTATTCCATTCGCAGAATGTAGTCTTTAGTAATTATTTCTTTCTTCGAGAGTTCGATGCAGACTTCCTCGGTCTTAAAGAGACTATTCCAGGTGTTATAACCTTTACATTTCACGATACGTTCAGCACGTACTCCGGTCGTTGCAATTAATTTTGCGACAGTTTCTTTCGAGGACCTAATCAGTTTTTTGGACTTTCTGTCCACTACGAACATTAATATCGTTTTTTTCTGGAATTCCTCCAACCTTGGTAACTGTATGATTACTCCAGTTTCAGTCACGAAATCCGTGCAGTCTTTTGCTTTGGCGATAAAATCGTCAACGTCTATTTTAAGGGCGGGTGCCTTAATCCAGTCGGTTTTATCGGTAGGCTGAGATGGCTTCTCAACCACTTCAGAGGTCTCCGAAGGCGCACAGCTGGTAGTCGCCATGGCCGGAGAACGGTAAAAAAAAAAAATTAACAAACTCCAAATAAATAAAAATATAAGGAGTAACAAAAAGCAAGCAACAAATTTAACAAATAACGGTAGTAACAATAAATAACAATAATAACAATAATCACGGACTTACTGGCAGAGAAAAAATCACACAGAGCTTTGTTGCTTCGCTAGACTATATTTATTTGTAAAGAATACAAAATTTGGCACAAGGCCTACAAGGGGGTGGGGAAAATGTTGACCTAACTGACATTCTTAATTTAACTAGTCACAATCACCAAAACAAATTTACTCCATGATATACCTACTTAAAACCCAAAAATGACAATATATACATGGAATTGGGAGTGGGGGAACAAGAATGATATATATATATACAATGAAAAAATAAATAAAATTAAGTGTTAGTATAAGAACCTCCCACTAAAGAAATGTGGCCGATAAGTAGTTTTGCCAGTCGAAAAAAGGCGATGCAGGTCACGAAAGTTTTATTCTCACACCTCCTTCGAAAATTACGAAAGGAGACCTGCATCTCTGACAAAACAACAGATCAGTCACCTAATAGGGGTCGGGAATGGGAATTAGAAAATAAAAGTCGGGGTAAAAAAAAAAAAAAAAAAAAAAAAAAAAAAAAAGGGGGGGAGAGGACGAAAAAAAAAGGGGGGCCTATGACAACTTACATACCGCTAGCTAAGCTAAAAAAGGGGAAGAAAAACAAAACATACCTAATCTTGCCTAACCGGGTCAAATAAAAGGGTCAGTGTTCGGTTCGGCCACCCAATATTCTGTCTAAGGCACGTCCAAGTACCACTCAAAATTAGCTCCATTCAAACGACACAAACGCGCAACTTTCACCCACCTTTTGTTGAAATCTGCCGAAGGGAGTTTCACCTTCTCCAGCCTGACACGCATTTTCAAGCGAGACTGGAAAATGAGGACAAGCTGGGGAGCAGTGAAGGTCTCTTCCCCGTAGACTTCCTTCTGTCGTGTCGACCAAATCACTCCTCTCATGACTGCTAGTAAGCAAAGAAACACATAATGCTCCTCCCACTTCATGCTTGGTGCCCAATTGCAGCATGTCGAAAAAGACTCCAAAACGAAGAACTGTCCGTTCAACATGCGAACCGTGTAGCCTTCAACTAACTCACACAGCGGGCGAACGATGGGGCAATGAAAGAAAACATGACTGGTCGTTTCCTCCCAGTCGCCGCATCGAACACAACTTGGTGTCTCTACTAATCCCGCTGCGTAAAGCTTTTTGCCGACCCAGAGTGCATTTCGTATTATCAGCCAGGTGAGTGATGCCTCGTAATTATCGAAGCATTTCAACCCAGGCGCCCAAGGCCAGATCAAGCGAAGTTCTCCCTTCGTAAGACCGAGCTCCTCAGTAATATCGTCACGAACAGATCCCCTCACCATAACCCGATATAGTGTTTTACGAGACAACACTCGGGTGTCAGAGAGGCTTTCTGACACCCTTAGAAGGTACTTCAAGGACTGTCGACACTCGCGATAAAAGGAGCACTCGCGTCGAGGTAAACGAAATGCCTCACCCCCATGCAAGTGCACACTTTTCAAAGCCGGAAAGGCTTTCTTGGTGTCTTCCTTCCAGAATTCACCGTTTCCCTCACAAGGTGTACACATTCGGTCTAGGTAGTGTAAGCGAAGCGTATATTGACGAATCTCAACGCTTGGCATACCCAGACCGCCTTCAGACGGATGCAAGTAGCAGATCTCCCGGCGAACCATGGGCTGCTTTCCGCGCCACAAAAACGCGAAAAGAGCCTTCACTAGTTCAACTAGTGTGATCGCCGGCAGAGGGAGCACAGAAAGACGGTAGAGGATGAGAGGATAAATGTGAGAATTACACACCTCCGCTCTTCCTTTTAAAGTAAGATTTCTCAAAGACCACAGACGGGCTGCAGCCTTAACCGCTTTCAACACTTCCGACCAATTTTTCTCCAACTGGAGATCAGGACCAAACCAGACGCCGAGTATCTTGCAAGGCCCATCCGTCCAGCCAAAGGGCCCCTGAAGGGGAACACCCCTCCAGGCACCAATGCGTAAGCCAACAGACTTATCGCAGTTGATTTGGGCCCCTGTCACTTGTTCATACCGTCTTATTTCCATGTCGACGACCCTAATCTCAGCACTGCTCGTTACAAGCACAGTGACGTCGTCGGCATAGGCGGAGTACTTAATCATGGGGCAAGCACCAGACAAAGTAATCCCACGAAGGACCGGATTCACCCTAAGCCTGCGAAGGAAAGGCTCCAACGCAAGCACATAAAGCATCGGTGAAAGCGGACATCCCTGACGAATAGATCTGGACAAATCGAAAGGCTTTGACCTTATTCCATTCACTTCAACCAACGCACCGGGGTTTGCATAAAAGAGGCGAATCCAGGAGCGGAAATGGGGACCAAATCCAGCCGAAGACAAGACAGCCTCCAAGTAACGATGATCGACCCTATCGAATGCTTTGGACTGATCTAAATTGATCAGCGCGGCCTCAGTGTCGACTTTCTCTATGATCAAGCGTATCATGTGCAAATTATCTTGAATAGTCCGGCCCTTAACAGAACAAGTCTGTTCGGGACTTATTAGACGAAACAAGACAACCTGCAGACGATTAGCCAAGATCTTGGCCAAAATCTTTAACTCTGTATTTAACATTGTTAAGGGCCGGAAATTACCTATACCATCCCCACCACTCTTGTCCTTGCGGAGCAATTTGATGATACCCCTGGTAAAGTACTGGGGGATAGACCCGTTCCTAAACCAGGAATTAAACAACACAGCCAGCAGGGGGACAAAAATGGGCGACAACCTCAAATACAGTTCGTAAGGCAGACCATCGATACCCGGAGACTTATCAAGGCCAACCTGCCTTAGGGCCTCCAGGACTTCATCCTCATTTATACACCCTTCGCACCTAGCTGCTTCGGTCGCCTCGAGACGAGAAAAGTCAGCTAAATAGGCGTCGAACTGAGCCATTGTCAGACCGGGCTCCTTGGTAAAAAGATCCTGAAAATAAGAGCGAAAACCCTCCAAAATCCCGTCGTTTGTAGTCACGAGACGCCCATCCGATAATGTGACACTGGCGATGTGTCGATCAGTAGACCGTCGACGTTCCTCCGCACGCAGTGACGCGGCCATGTTTGTCGCCTCGTGCGGCACTCTTTTTAACCTAGACCTAACTATCAATCCCTGATCTGCCTTGTTATCCAAGGAGTTCAGTTCCGATTTAGCTACAGTAAAGGTAACGCTATCCCCCGCCTCCGCCGCCCGACTTAAACTAGTTTCTAGTGCCACTTTCGTTGCCCTAGATCTAAGGTTGAGTCGACGACTATAATCGGCAACGAAGGACCTAATAACGTTCTTAAGGTGGCCCCACCACTTATTCCCAATGATAGCACCCGTCAATTCCCTCTGTAATGTTAGTAAAAGCTGTTCCCGGAAGTCCTTCAAATCGAACAACGATGTGTTGAACTTCCAGTAACCAGCCAATCTAGGCTTAGGACTATCTAAGTTTACCCGCACCCGGACAAGCCTATGATCCGAGTAAACTATATTATGAAAACTTGGACAATCTAAAAGCCCTAAATCGACTCTCCTAATTAAGAACCGATCAAGGTAACTCGAAAGTTGCCCTAAATCGGAGCCGCGACTAGCAGTCCAAGTCCATACTACTTCACGGGGTTTCTCATTTCGGAATTTATCGACAAGATCGAACTTATCGATAAAGTCCCGAAATGCCTTAACATCCCCGTTGCTGTTAGTTCCCCTACGTTTTCCCAAGCGATCTAAATCGGGATCCAAGACCGCGTTCCAGTCTCCCGCTAGAATTATCCGACGCGACGTATCCATAAAGGGCTCGATCCGCCGAAAAAAAGGAACCCGCTCAGAACTGGCGTTGGGCGCATAAACCCCAATAAGCCGAAAAGCCACATCCTTTACGGTAACATCAAGAACGCACAGCCTTCCCTCAGGATCTGCATAGATTGGGTCACACGTCGCATTCAGTGTGCGCTTAACTAGCCAGGAAACCCCTCTTGAGTGAGTATCAAAGTACGCTGAATAGAGCTGAAAGTCTCTAGTCAGTGCACCCTGATAATCACTGGGAATAAAGTGGGTCTCCTGCAAACAACATACATCCACGCCGAGTCGCTGAAGGTCACGTACTACTCGAAGTTTACGAGCGGTGTCCCTCAACCCTCGGCCATTTAGGCTTGCTAATCTGAGTGCCATTCTAGTGCTCTTAGAGTTGGGAACCCGAAACGAACATTGATGCATTTAAGACACCGACAGATGAACCCAGAGAACCTTGTCCCAATTCATTTGAGACGAGACCGTCCGGGGCCACACCGCCAATGTCTAAGGGGAAAGTTAGTTTTAATGCCCTGTAGAGTGTAGGATGGATACGTATAGGGACCCTCCCAACACAAGATTTTTGCAGTAATACTACTTCTTCATCGTTAAAGAAAGCGAGAGGAGGCGATATATTAAAGGCGTTATTCGCTTCCTCCATCATATTCCAAACCCCTTTAGCTTTGTCTCTTGATCTAACCACAGATAAAAGTCTTTGTGCATCCAAGAAATTTTCCGGGTTGGTAATGTCTTTTTTGTGTACCATCTTTAGCGTAGCTAGGTTTCGGTAGTTCTTCTTATGATGATTTATCATAAGATTTTCAGTTTCGGGAGTAACTTTACAGACATCCTTGCCTGTGTAGAAAGGGGTCTTCTTTTTCCGGGCCTCTAGCGAGGGACTTCGATGGCGTTTCTGGGATGTGGAGGGGGCGGTGGGTGAGGCAGGAGGCGGCATATCGGTCTTCATTGGAGAGGGGGGCGGTGTACTTTTAGGGGTGTTGCACGGGGAACAGAAAGGAGATGGATTAGGGGTAACGGGCTTATCTTTTGATAAGGGGGTCAGATTAGATTCCCTTACTGGTGGGGATGACTTTAATGGTGGGGGTGCACCTTTGGCTGGAGAGCGACATTCTTTGGCTGGTGGAGTTTTTTTTCCCGCATTAATAGTAGTATCGGCAACCTTTTTTTTTTCCTCGTTTTTTTTTTCTTTTTTTTCCTCAGTTTTGCGCTCCTCGTCGAGAGACTTTTTCAAATTTAGTATTTCTTTGTATTTTTCACCACCAGGATCGTTGCTGGTTTCTATTTCTAGTTGTTCTTCTTCGGTCATTACTTGAGCATATGACTTCGGCGATTTTTTGCCAGTCACGATATTCCAAACGACTTTTTTTTTGGGCGATTCATTTTCGGTGTTGCATAAGTCCTCGAATTCCTCCGGGGTTACAGTTTCAGTTGTTGGCTTTGAGGAGGGAGTCTTCTTCTCCGCTGCAACTTTAGGTGTCAAGTGTTCTAGCACTCTGTTCTTGGGGTTAGGCTGGGCCGGTTTGATCCTTGTTGGGCAAGTGAAAGTTAAATGCCCAACCTCATTGCAAATCCAACAAGCTGGACGTCTTCCAGCCACCACCACAGGTAATTTTTCTCCATTTGCTTCTATGTAGTACGGAACTTTTTTAAAAGCCGACTCGTTAAGCCACACGTCAAAAGACCATGTTCCGTTGAACTTGTCGACCGTAATAGCCGTTATTTCTCCGAACTTAAGTAAAAAGGCGCCTAAGTATTCCCCAGGAACCACAGCCGGAACTTCAAAAACTGAGATGGTCGTTCTCCTTCGACCCATGTATTCCATTCGCAGAATGTAGTCTTTAGTAATTATTTCTTTCTTCGAGAGTTCGATGCAGACTTCCTCGGTCTTAAAGAGACTATTCCAGGTGTTATAACCTTTACATTTCACGATACGTTCAGCACGTACTCCGGTCGTTGCAATTAATTTTGCGACAGTTTCTTTTGAGGTCCTAATCAGTTTTTTGGACTTTCTGTCCACTACGAACATTAATATCGTTTTTTTCTGGAATTCCTCCAACCTTGGTAACTGTATAATTACTCCAGTTTCAGTCACGAAATCCGTGCAGTCTTTTGCCTTGGCGACAAAATCGTCAACGTCAATTTTAAGGGCGGGTGCCTTAATCCAATCCGTTTTATCCGTAGGCTGAGATGGCTTCTCAACCACTTCAGAGGTCTCCGAAGGCGCACAGCTGGCAGTAGCCATGGCCGGAGAACGGTAGAAAAAAATTAACAAACTCCAAATAAATAAAAATATAAGGAGTAAAAAAAGCAAGCAACAAATTTAACAAATAACGGTAGTAACAATAAATAACAATAATAACAATAATCACGGACTTACTGGCAGAGAAAAAATCACACAGAGCTTTGTTGCTTAGCTAGACAAATAGTGTTTTAACATTCACTCTTAATATACACGAATGTAGAACATTCCATTATTACTCCAAGGGGGAGACAGGCATCAATTATCTTTGTTACTACACTCCCATAGACTTCATTTCTCGTTTGCTAATCAGTTTCGTTTCTTTAACAAGTAACTTCGAGTTGCTGTTAGCCTTGATAAGAATTGATAGAAACAAACTTACTGAGAGTATTTTAATAGCTAAACACGCAGATATAATGGACTCATCTTAAGAATATCCGCTGTTCTGGCTTTGAAATTTTCATATAATTCTTAATGTTCAAAATATCTATTTATCTGAATAATATATCCTCTTGTTTCTTTTATATTTAAATTTTACTTCGACATATCAAATATTAATGCGAATTCATTTGACGCGTCGAGAAAAAAACGCCTTATTCGTTAAAATTAATTAATAGCAAGTGAAATTAACACCCATCAGAATTATTGTCCACCGCCTTCCTAGATTTTTGCATAATATAATCACGGTTTCTGTCATCCACCTAATCAGTTATACTTTCGGTAATTTATATTAATATTCGCCTTCGTCTATAGAAGTACATTAGCATAGTTTAATTAACTTTTATTGCTTTTTTAATGAAGTATAACCCGACTAGACAATTTCAAGTCACGAAATAATATGATAAACTTAGAATACGCAGGTAATGATAATTGATAGCGTTTGCAAAATTGAACGTCCGGGTTCAAATAATCACAAATTCCTTGCGTTTTTTTTTAAACAAATGCGACCAGAGGATGAGTGAGTGGATATCATGAACAGTTAAGTTCTATTAATTGGAAGACGGAGTCTGCGATGTTGAATATGCTAGGACTGTAATTATACACTTAGCCTAAGTGTTTTAATTGATACAAGCGTTGGTGGGAGAGGATAACTAGCGGCCGGCTAGGGGGTTTCTTTTAATCATGGTTCAGGGCATCCGTTCCGCTTAAAGCTAATAGATTGTGGTTAGTCTGCGTCTCTTAAAGCTTTTCTAGCCGGAAATAAATATTTTTTAAGAATTATCAATTTATATATACACGTGTAAACGTCTTTTAAATAATCAAATTAACATTCTTGCACATTAGAGTCGCAATACACAAAATAAACATACACACATAACATTAACCCTAACCCTAACCCTAACCCTAACCCTAACCTTAACCCTAACCCTAACACTAACCCTAACCCAAACACACATTAAACAGCAGACATGCAAATCATGAAGCGTTTTAAGATTGTGATAAAAAATGTAGTATCTGTTTTTGCATTGAATGGTATAATTTTGTGTGTGCGATAATTTACAGTTCTTTACAAAAAGAAGGCCATCCCTACAAATTTGCTATGTCCAGTAGTGAACACGCAGATAGCTCAGCAACCTTGAATTACTTTAACAATGACGTACAAGCTTCCGTTTGCATATAAGTGTATTTACTGATGTCTGACTGTAGCAAAAAAAATAAAGTACACTATTAACTTTGCTTAAAACCTTCTGCAGCCGTCAAAATTACGTTTGCACCAAACCAATTTCTCCAAAGTCATTTTGTCTTAAATCACGATGACAATGACACGAAGGTTAAAAAAATAGTTTCACTGCATTCTGAAAGCGTCTCTTTGGCTTGTGTCTAAGACGTTTGCCTTACAGAGTTACACCATTTCACTAAAATTATTTTTCTTATTACTAATATATATATATATATATATATATACACATATCTCTCTTAATATATATATATATATATATATATATATATATATATATATATGTGTGTGTGTGTGTGTGTGTGTGTGTGTGTGTGTGTGTGTGTAAAAAATCAATGTAGAAAAATATATTTTTATATATTTTCACAATTTATTTTCTATATTTTGACGTTAGGAATATCAATTATCCCTTGTATAGAAAAAAAGTTTTTTCCAAGAAAGGAGACATCATTTTCGGCCGTAATCCCTTGGCCTTCGTCAGTGTACTGAAGAATTGTAGGTGCAGGGTGGTAGCTGGGTAGTGGCATTAGGAGAGAAAAGAAATGCGGGAAAAACAGTGAAATAATGATCCCGCAGGTGTCTGTCTCTATGGTCGAGCAGACTATAAATTTATTCCATGTGTGACCTGGCATGAGGGTGTGAACAGATGGATATATATATATATATATATATATATATATATATATATATATATATATATATATTTTTTTTTTTTTTTTTTCCAAAATCACCTTGCGGATGACCACGAATCGCCGAATAACTGTAGGGAAAATTTCAATTGCCTTTGTCTACAGAGAGTAGGGCGTCTTGAATTAATAATGATAGCTTCCAATATATCTAGATGGAAGCGGTGTCGTGCTCTGTGCACAATGGTAAATGTCTCGTCGGAATATAGATCACGACAGATTCTTTTGTCCAAAAGGTGGTCACCTATGGCAGACTCCTGGGCTTGTGACCGCCCGGCTAACGGGACGGGTTCATGACGACGAATGCATCCGGGCACATGTTGAGCCACTCTCACCAACAATCGCTGAATGGTCTTGCCTACATAGTCAGCGTCGCACTGACATTGAAAATTATAAATTACGCAACTTTGCTCATTGGTAGGCAAGACGTCTTTGCGGAAGGAGGGGAAAGCGTATCGTGGGCCTACAGAGACCCCTACATTTCCCGAGAATGTTTTCGTTGAACTGATGGAGTTGGCCACTAAGTCTGTCGCCTTCAGCTTTAATAATTTGATGTATAGACAGATTGACGGTGTCTCGATGGGTAGTCCTCTTGGTCCTAGCATCGCTAACATTTTCGTTGGTTTCCATGAACGTCTACTGTTTGAGAAAGTGTCTAAACCGTGCTGTTATGTACGGTATGTTGATGACACTTTTGCTTCCTTTCGTTCTCGTGATGCGGCTTGTTTTTTTTCCAACATTTAAATATGCTCCACCCATCGTTAAAATTTACAATGGAGGAAGAAAGGGAGAATATGTTGCCATTCCTCGATGTACTCGTGGAGCGCACTCCCTCTGCTTTTATTACGAGCGTTTATAGGAAGCCCACTTTTACTGGACTGTATCTTAGCTGGGATTCTTTTGCCCCTAAACGTAGAAAGAAGGATCTCATTAGGACTCTTGCCCATCGAGCTCTCATGATTTGTTCTAGTACTAAACTAGTACCTGAACTTGATAAAATCAAGGACATTTTTCTTTCTAATGGATACCCCAGGCACGTCGTCTCGCATATCATCCGAAGTAAGGTTGATAACTTCACTAGAACTAAGGTATTTGGTCCTCCTCGATGCCCCATTTATCTTAAACTTCCGTGGTTGGGTTCTTGCATCCAGCCCTTGGTTGAAAAGATATCTTCCTCGGTGACACATTGTTTCAATGCTGCCAATATGCGCATTATTTTTTCCACTCGATCCGCTTTCCCCTCCTTCCGCAAAGACGTCTTGCCTACCAATGAGCAAAGTTGCGTAATTTATAATTTTCAATGTCAGTGCGACGCTGACTATGTAGGCAAGACCATTCAGCGATTGTCGGTGAGAGTGGCTCAACATGTGCCCGGATGCATTCGTCGTCATGAACCCGTCCCGTTAGCCGGGCGGTCACAAGCCCAGGAGTCTGCCATAGGTGACCACCTTTTGGACAAAAGAATCTGTCGTGATCTATATTCCGACGAGACATTTACCATTGTGCACAGAGCACGACACCGCTTCCATCTAGATATATTGGAAGCTATCATTATTAATTCAATACGCCCTACTCTCTGTAGACAAAGGCAATTGAAATTTTCCCTACAGTTATTCGGCGATTCGTGGTCATCCGCAAGGTGATTTGGGAAAAAAAAAAAAAATATATATATATATATATATATATATATATATATATATATATATATATATACTTTACTTGCGTATATATATATATATTTATATTTCCCCCCGGTCAAAGCTTATTTGTAAGGGTATCGCCAACTGCCATGAGCTTTAAGGCATAGCCCATTATGGAAAACTAATTCGAGCTCCCGGCATTTGCAATGTTTACATTGAGATACATCTTACATCCAGTAAGTGTCGTATGATGGCGTAGGAGTTAGCAGCGCCGACTGTCAGCTCGATGGTTGCGTTTCGATCTCGGCTTGAGGCACTAACTGGTCTAGCCGGACTGATGATCTGTGAAACAGCGAAACAGTCTGTATGTGGATGACTATATATGTATTAAACACACACACACACACACATATATATATATATATATATATATATATATATATATATATATATATATATATATATATATATATATATGAATGAGACAAGGTCATTTTTCACATTTTCAAAAAATATAACATTCTTCTGAGATGTATTTTCACGACTCGTGTTCTTGATAGTTAGCCAACAACAATTATTATATCAATATCTGCTCTGCCACACCTCAAGATCATCACAAAATCCACAAAGAAAAAAGTTTTCAAATTAAAAGTCTATCTTTCTCTCTCCCTATCTCTATAACTGTCTTTCTCTCTCTCTCTCTCTCTCTCTCTCTCTCTCTCTTTCTGTCATATATATATATATATATATATATATATATATATATATATATATATATATATATATATATATATATATACTTAGTGAGAAAAGAAGTGAAATACAGTAAGAAACAGAGAAACGGATAGAGATGATGCGCAAGTAAGATGGAACGCGTGGAAGGAGATTAATTGCCGCTCATAAAATAAATATGTATTGAAAAATCACAAAGTTCTATAAATTAATTTTGACAGGATCTGTTTTTGTTTCCATCTTTTTAAATTTTACTTCCGGTTTGTATCGGAAACAACATAGCATATGAAAACAAATAAAGAATAAAACAATTACACGTTGACAATGATATTCTAGGATGACGAACTTATTGAAATATCTAATAAATTAGTAAAAAATATGTTAAGAAACGCCTTGCCAATGTGCTGTAGACATTAAGTTTATATTTCAGACTGAAGTCTCATAAAACGAAGGTAATACGCGTTAATACTTATGTGTGACAGACAAACGAATGTTTTTTTTTAATTTTGGATGTGAATTGAGAGACACACAAAAATGTAATTTATTTATTGAATGTGACACAAACAAGAATACTATTTCAAATTTAGGTGTAACACAAACGCGAGAATACAATTTATAACTCAGATGTAACACACACACGAAAACGCTCGTTACAATAATAACGTGACGCACAAACAAAAATGCTATTAAGATGTAGACTTTACACAAAATAGAAATGTTATGTAAATCTGAGATGTGAAACATAAAAAGATGCCATTTAAAATTGTGTGTGACAGACAAAGGAAAAGCCTCTTTAAAACTTAGGTGTTATACATAAACCAAAATGCAATTTAAAAGTAGATGTGACACACACATTTAAATGCGATTTAAAACTTAGGTTTTACACACAAATACAGATTCTTATAAAAAAACAAACGTCGTATTTAAACAGCGGGTGTTACAAACAAACGAGAATGGCATTTAAAATATTCTTTTAACACTTAAATGATATTTGATACTTAGGTTGTACACATAGAGGCAATGCTCTTTGAAACTTAGGTGCTACAAACAAACAAAAATGCTATATAATACACAAACAAGAATTCGGTTTTAAACTTTAGTATGGCCACAGAAGAAACATTCTGATTAAAACATAGATGATGCAAACAAATAAATATGTTTTTAAAAAATGTATGTATAGTATACAAACGGAAATGCTATTTTAAATAGTGATGAACATATATTAAACTTAGGTTTGACACATAGATTTACATGCTATTTACGAATTAGAGATTTCAAACAAAACAAAATTATATTTTAAACTTGTGTGTAAACACACACAAAATGTTAATTAAAACAACCAATCGAAAATGCTATTTAAAATTTAGATATGACGCACAAACGTAATTGCTATTTAAAAGTTTGAGGTGATACTGAAAATAACATTCTATTTCCAATTAAAGAGGTTACCCATATATGAAAATGTTCCTGGAAGCGTAGATGTGATACATACACGAACCTTCTATTTTAAACTTATGATACACACACACGAAAATCATATTTAAAATCTGATTTGTTACACTAAACGAAAATGCTATTTACAATAAAGATGTTGCACAAACACGAACATTTTTTATGTTACACTCTGAAAATACAATTTAAAGCTGTTGTGCAACAAACAGACGGAAATAATATTTAACATTTTGAACTGAAGCATGATCAAAACACTGTTTAAAACTTATGTAAACTAAAAATGTGCTTTTAAACTACAGTCAAAACTCTAATCACGATACTGTGAAGATTCTGAAGATGAAATACAGTTTTTTGTTTTCTGCTGTCAGTAATAGAAAGTGATTCCTGTCAACGTCTTAAGCAAAATGCATTTTAATGTTTGCCACATTTCGTTCTTTCCGCCATGAAAATAATATCTCATGATGTTAATTTCTTCTGACAAAAATCTAATTTACATCGTGAAAGATGTCCACATTGCAAATATGTCAGACACGAAAAAGAAAATATGAAGTGCTATTAGATATTCTCTAATTTAAACATCTCTTATTATATATATATATATATATATATATATATATATATATATATATATATATATATAGTTATCCGCATACAACTGTCTCGTCTTTACGAGATTCATCAGTGTAGCTAAAAGCGGTTTGAAGATAAAGATAAATATTCCGACCACAGATATCAGTCACACCAAATCCTTAGTGTCCGACGCTATACCAGCTTAGTCAAAACTCCTGCTGTCATTAAAAAAATTATATACTAGTTATAAGTGTATTAGTTTGCATTCATTAGTTTGTCATATTACGATATTGGTAAATTAAAAGATTCAATTAATTTGGAGCGGATGAAGAATATTTCTTTACGCCTGAAAATGTTCATAATATGTAATAAGTATTGTTAGAAAGCGGAGAAAATGCATTTCTTAGGTGACACCGGCGGTACGTGTAAATGGTAAACAATCACAATAATTACAATATTGAGGAATCAATAATTTTCAAATAATTTTATTATATTTACCAGTATTAAGTTCGGACCGTGATGGTAGGTTGGAGTGTCTTCCTTTTTAAAATTTTGTTTATAATTTTTTTTATTAAAAAAAAAGGAAAACACACAAACATGCCATCACGGTCCGAACTTAACACTGGGAAATATAATAAAATCATTTGAAAATGATGTATTCCTCAATATTGTCATTATTGTGATTGTTTACCATTTTACGTACCGCCGGTGTCACCTAACCAACGCATTGTCTCCGCCTCCTAACAATGCTTATATATATATATATATATATATATATATATATATATATATATATATATATATATATATATATATATATATATATATATATATGAAGAAGGATGAAAAGGAATTAGAAAAGCAAAAGTCAAATATTTTTTCAATTCAGTTGCTCATAGCAAGGTATATTCCGCAAAAGGCAATTTATTCAAGTTAAATTTTTCCTTTGACTTTGGCTTTTCTAATTCCTTTTTATCCTTCTACATATCTATCTGCTCTATCCTGGATATTGAGCTGTATACTTTTCACAATAGGTTTTACCTTTCCTAAAAGTTCGCTTTTAGTTCACCACTTAATTATATATATATATATATATATATATATATATATATATATATATATATATATATATATATATACATATATATATATATATATATATATAAATATTTTCTTTGTCGTACAAAACTTTAAAATAGCATTGAAGAGACAATATTTATTATTCATAATGAATTTAAGAAATTAAAAAGATGAAAGGGCAGCTGACCGGTTTCGTACCTCGCTCAACAGAGCCAAATATCGAGGTAATGTATAAAAAATATAAAAAGATGCTATGAGAATTATAGCGAGGGAAAGGAGTAAAAAAATTTAAAAATTAAAAAAAAAAAAAAAAAAAAAAGGTTCAATTAAATAGAAACAACATTAAGCCGGAGGAGATTTTCTCTTTGTTTGCAAAGAGAAGGTCTCAAGGACTTAATATAAATTGTTTCCAAGATCTTGAGATGATAAGGGGAGTGCGACTTACTAAGAATGGGGAATAAGTCAACACTGAATTTAGAGGCACAGGTGCGATTATTTATGAGATGTTGACCTATCGACGAACCATAAGTATTATTCAAATCGTCAGTTGGTAAATAATTTCCATTGCGAATTTTTGTGGGATCGTGTTGTTTGACCCGGATGTCCAATCTCTGTGACGTCATCCCGACGTAGTGCATACTGCGACTACATTTAAATAATGTGTAGCGAGGTACGAAACCGGTCAGCTGCCCTTTCATCTTTTGAAAAAACAATTGATTATATACATTAGCACGAACTTGATTAGCATTCTGGTGTTATTGATTGATTGGACTCCAAAAACTGAAACCAAAGTTAATGGCCACTCCAGATTTAGGGACATACTTCAGTTTTCATAATACAATATTTAACTTATAGCAGGTTTAATTGAATAATAAATACATTTACGTTTAAGAATTGACGAAAAATAACAACTTGAAATGTTTAGTTCCATCGCGAAACATTCAAATTGAATTAAATATTAGTTAAACACCCTGATCGTGATAGTTATGGTGATGATGATGTATAGAAGAAAGAATACCCGTCTCATGTCGGATCGAATTGATTCCCCAAACCGGCCTTATTTGAACGTCGATCAGTGCGCCTATGTATATTTCATTGTGTGGCGCTCAACTTTGAACGGAATCTGTTAAAATGAGGTGTTATATTAACATGCTCTGTCTGTCTTTCATTTGTCGATCTATCACGCTTTAATTTTAAGTATCGTTATCATTGTTGGACCTATTTCATTTTTCTAGATGGGTTCACATATATCTATCAGAGAATCCTCCTTTCTCTCTGATCTACCTCTGTCTCGAATAAGTTAGAAATTCCTTGTTTTCATCTCTTATCACTCTGATTTATCTTTTTCATCTTTGGAAATTCTATCCTTACTGTTTCATTTTTGTTCTTCTTTCTTTCTTTCTTATTTTCTACCTTACTTTATATTTTCTAACCTTCGATTCTTCTCATATTACACGTTCAATAAAATCCACCGTAAATTGTTCTACTCGGCCTTATTGGATCCGTTCAGTTTTCGCTCCCGCCAAGACATGTACTTCGTTCGCATGTGTTCAATAAAATGTATGTTAGCGCCATTGCAGCTAACTGCTACTAAACAGCGTTTTTTCATCCAAATGAAATGGAATGACGCGATAAACCCAAAGTAATTGCCGACATTCTCCAATTTCAGACGGGAACATGCGTCGAAATCTCTTCAACAAAAACTAAAGATAATAGGAAAGCATAGCTAAAATGGTTACCAGAAACTTTCCTCTTACGTAGACAGCTTGGCGGGACATTTTATAGCTTGTTATCAAGAGAAATACCATATAGAAGTAGTACAGATTTAGAAGCGTACATTAAATCTGACCAATGAAAATGCTATCAAAAGCCAGAGTTATAATCTAATAAACATTGTAAGTTTAACTGGCATATCGACTAGAATATTATTTCTAATTGAATCGTGACACATTAATAATAATATATAGCCATTCCAGTCGAGGATATGTTCTCGACACTCAGTTCATCAGTCTGTGATAGGGTGACAACGGTTTCCTTGATTTGTCGCACTAAATAAAGATTATGTGCATTCCTAGGAGGTCTATACTCCTAGGATGTCACCTTCCTTCTTTGAAAATGGGTTAGGTTATTGCTAATGGAGGAGCCCCTACTTGAAAATTCTGACTTGGCCGCTTCAGCATTTTGTATGGGCCAGATTGAACCTTTGCTTCACATTAGCCTTTTATTCCCACATTCCGAGCTTGTGCCAAATCTTCCCGCGATGGGATAGGATGTGAATACCGCTAATGACAATATTAAAAAAAAAAACAATTTAACCATGGCATTAAACTAATATTAAAATTATGAGCGTGATACACTAATGTAAATATTATATCAATTTAGCCGTTAGACTGATCCACAGATAAAGCATTTAAAAGATATCTCATTATTTATCTAAAATATGATGGATTCTTCCAAGCTACGTATTTGAAGGAAAGAAATGTCATACTGATTGAGTGTCAACGTATTGAACAATACCCCTCGACGTAAATTCACTAGACCAACTCGGCAATCAACTAAATCCCATCCATTCACTGTGGAGGTCCCCAGATGCCGGAGAACTTTCTACTCAAATAGCTGCTGCTGGCCTCTGGAACTCCCTCCCTGCCCCCTGTTTCTCCGACAGTAGTGACATTCAGAAATTTAAAATTAATGTAAACAGACATCTCGCTGCGCAGATCCCAGTTTAGGTTGATCTCCCCCCCAAAAAAAAAACTTCTCCCCTTGTCTTTCTTCTCAGTAGCCCCTTACGTCTACAGTGGCGGCCTGCCTTGTTTGAGGTAAACTACGTTAAAAAAACTTATAGCTTTAATTAAGTATATCTGACTTTAATAAAAAATTTAAACTGTTTGTAAAAGATACTAATTCAGAAAGTTCTTAAAAGATTTCTACTTTTTCCAAGTATATTAGATGCAAAACATGAAGCAGAAAACAGAAGAAGCAAAGAAGTAAATGAAGTGTCATAAGCATAGTTAAATTTGTGTAATGATCTTCACCAAAATCCCGGGAAACGTCGGGTTTTCCCGCGAGTATGTTTCAATAATGGCTTCTCACAAATGATCTATAACAAAATACAAATACTTTTTAGATGACATTGTGTAGAAATTGTAATTGTAGATAATTTCTTGTAGAGGAATTGTAAATGAAGTGTATATGAATTGTTGTTTCCCATGCATTTAATTGCAACGTGCTGGTTATGCGTTTTTTAAATATGCCAATGATATTTTAACCTTAAGCGAGACAGATCAAACTATAAAGGTAATAACATTATTAATCTATTATATAAACAAGCTGGGCGCATGAGCAATATCGTTTTCCACGCATATTCACACCGCTACCTGCGTTACATTTTGCAATATATTAACTGCATATACTATACAGTGGACTGAGGAGCTGGGTGTGCCGGGTTCGAATCCAGTTCGTTCCACAGAAACACTATAATCGGACCGGATCGTGTGTCTAACTTCCTGGAGAAGAGGTAAACAAAATACTAACTTTATGCTAGCTAAAATATATATATATATATATATATATATATATATATATATATATATATATATATATATATATAACCTGCTTTTTAGCACATCTATTTAGCAATTACTTGTCTAATAGTTTATATTTTTCTGAGCTTTTCGATATTTCAGTTTCGTTAGTTTTTAAGTATTTTGTTTTGGCTGTTTCTTCCATAATTGTGTAGTCTGACGACACAACAAACTTTTTTTTCTTCCTTCAGAAATCGTAACTATTTTCGTCTCTCAGACTTGCGCGTGTCTGAAAAGCAAATGTTCAAAATATAAAAGCAATTTACGCCTAACTGATTTCTCCAAAGTAGAGCTATAGTTTTGGCAAAGTTTTTTGCACCACACGCTTTCCCTCCGAGCACTGTAACAAATATCAGTATGCATACACACACACACGCACAAGTACAAAAAGCTTCCCCTATCCGTAAAACATTTTACGGAGGATGACTATGTTCATTAAATTGAATAAATATATATTTAAAAAAACACAAAACGTTTATATATATATATATGTTTATATATATATATATATATATATATATATATATATATATATATATATATATATATATATATATATATATATATATATAAGAGGATTCAATGAACTAGAACATTACAATTGTTCCAAGAATTAGAACATTAAGTCTAGTATGGCGTACGGTCGTTTCCAAAACATTCTGGGAATACTTTATTTTATTTTATAAATTAACAAAGCTACCCCAAAACGTCGCTTGATCGGCGCCTTTAGCACCACGTCTTACAGAAATTCAAAGAAAAAATAACAAGCTCATCGCAGAGGAACATCTATTGACAGAAAGAGCCACAGAGACAAATATTAGAAAAAAGAAAAAAAGTTACAAATATAAAATGAAAATAAAATGATACAATGATAATAATAATAATAAAACATTATAAAAATAAAAAATAAAAAATAAGAATGAAAATAAAAATGAAATAAAATATAAAATATAAAAAATAATAAAAAAATATAAAAAGGAAAAATAAAATAATAGGATAAAAATGAAAATAAAGTAAAATAGAATAAATAAAAATAAAAATAAAAATGAAAATAATTATATTAAAAAATTAAAAAATATATATAATATATATATAAAAAAGTAATAAAATAATAAATTAAAAAAATAAAATAGTAAACTAATTATATTGAATAAAGGTAAAATTAAAAAATAAAGATAAAAAACAAAAGTAACAATAATAAGATGATAATACAAATTAGAAATACAAAATGAAAATATAAGACAAATATTAAAGAAATAATTGATATTAAAATAAAATAAAATAAATAAAATAAAAGTAGGAATTATAAACAACATAGAAATATAAATAAAATAGAAACAAAAATAAGTGTAGAAAACAAAGGTTAAATATTAGCAAGGCTCCTTTCATAAAGGTTTTTTAAGAAAACATCCTGTAAGAAGATGTGTAGAGCAAGGTGGAGGAGGAAGGGCACATGGACAAATATACTTTTTAGGGGAAGAAAAACATCTTATAAAAATATTATAGGAGAAGGGGCAGGGGTGACCAGGAAATAGGGGATGTAATAGAATAGGAGTATAGTTGGGACTATACTAACAGCACTGCACACACAAGTGCATGGGTACATATGAGATATGAGGGAGGATAAAAGGTTTCTTATTACTTACACTGGTATATATATATATATATATATATATATATATATATATATATATATATATATATATAAGGTTTTGTTTTAGTGATTTAAAAATGCCAAAAATATTGAAATTAATTTTTAACTCAGCAATTCAGGCATTTCTTAAGTAGTCTTGTAAAATAACAGTTATAAGTAAATTTCTATTTCATGTGAAAAATTCTATAAAAGAGGTTATGGTATTTGGAAGTTTGTTTGTTCGTACGCAAATAGAGACATGTGATTGGTTGACCTAAACATATAGGCACTGTAAGAGATTTCTTAGGAAGAAGAATAAGATAGAGATGGATTTTATTAAATGTAAATATCTTTCAGTTCGCTTAGATCTTTGACTTCAAGTTCAAATCTCACGTAAGTCACGTAAGTCTTCTAAACTAAATACGTGTTTTATATTTGGTTTGGTTGTTTTGTTTTACGCCATATGTTAGGGTGATTTAATGCCGAATGTGGTCATTTTGAACGTTTTCATACTTTAAGTTCTTCATATGCTACCGTATTTATTTATGGCGTTTGTTTGGTTATTTTGTTTTACGGTATATGAACCTTAGTCCTGTTATTTAATGCCGAATCCGGTCCTATTAGCAACAGTTTTATGCTTCAAGTTCTTTATATGTTCAAGTATTTATTAATGGTTTTTCGGGTTATTTAATGTCGAATCAGACCATTTAGGCAAAAGTTTTTATACTTAAAGTTCTTTATACATTCAAGTATGTATTCACAGTATTTGTTTTTTAGCTTTACAGAACATGATTAACTTTTGCAAAGGGAAAGGTAAAAAACAATAACATTAATGTTTGGTACATTTTTGGTCAGGAAGCCGGCATCTTCAGACAGCCTCATCTGGTAGCACCAGTACGTGTTTTAGAAGCATTAAGAAATTAACCTAAAAACATTACATAGAAAATTACTTTAAACTAGCTTAAACTAGCTAAACTGTTATTTTGATCTTTGTAAGCGGACACACAACTAGTGCAAAACAGTTCAGTTTGGGTTTATTAGTGTTAATAGTTAGTTAGCATATTAATGCCATCTTCCTTGATCTATTTCATTAAAATTTGAAATATTTTCATCAACTGATCAAATAAATGTTTGAAAAATAATTGTCGGTGGCTGTTCACGTGTCACTTCTAATTTGTATTGTCATCGCTTATCATGCATCATCGTTCATTTTTAAGATATGCATCAGTTAACAAGAAATGTTTTCAATATCAACACGAGATGGATTCATAAATCGTTTCGTTTCATTGAAATCTCAAATCGATGCATAAAGGAATATACTTCTTTTTATTTCTTTTTTCTGTTTTCCCGTATGTATTTCCTATTACCCTCTCTATCCTCATCCCTGTCATTATCTCAATCTCACTCTTTCCCTTTCTTTATTATCCGTTGTATTTCCCTTCTTGTAGTGTGTTTCTTTCATGTTCACATAGGATCCGCTTTTCATTTGAGCCGTTCGTTTTAAAAAAAACGTGCATTCGCCATTCGACTGCTCACACAACTAAACCGAATGCAAAATTGGCTCGTCCTCTTATAGATACGCACGGAAGCGCATTTGGCATTGCTTCTTTAGACGCTGACTTGACAATCAACCAATAACGCAACAGAATATATTCTTTTACACATATCGCTAGGAAAAAAACAGAATAAACAAAATTAAAAATAATAGAAGCATATCGGGGGAAGAAGGATGTCGATGGTTATGTAGAAGTTTTTTTTGAAAAACTATGAATAAAACATTTGAATCTCAATTGCACAAAAGAATCTGAAGTAAAAATAAATAAGGAAAACCAAACAAATAAGAGAACTCCATTAAAACTCATGCAATTTGAAACAATTACGCATATTTCTTGGTGCTGATAACAATTAGCAAATTTACGTCCACCTTTTCGCCATGGTTTGCCCGGCCTGGGACTAGAATCATAGGCGACATTCCTATGTAACAATTAAGTCACTATATTGTCCTGCCACATAGAGGTAGGTGTTAGAATTTAACGGGAGTATTCTGCTTCGGCTGTAACATTGGCTCATGCGTGTGTTACTAATGTTAATGTTGCCGCCTCGACGAGTATAGGGAAGCTCAGGAGCGAGGAAAAACGTATTTATTTGAAAACTGTAATGCGCTTAAGTAAAAAATAAGAATGAGAAATGTAATCGCAGACGAAAAATACAATATTAATTCTATATATAATTCCATGAAATATGCCAGTATACTGAAATCATATGCCCTTAATAGGGGTAAGATGAAAATTCATATACACTAAACACTAAATGTACAAAAGCAAAGAAATTCCCAAATGTTTACACTTTTATTGTCATTAAGGGTATGCGAGCACAACAGGGCTATGTATTTTACTGGTAGGAATTTTTCTTATAAAAAATATAAACATTGTTACTATTTTAGCATTGTTGATATAAGCATTGCCAATAAACAATTTAACTGGTATTTTACTTACCTTTATAGTATTCTTATCAATCACGCCCGAGTGGAACCATTATTCATACGACACTAGCAGCATTGTTATGTATTAAGGAAAATGAAGGTATTCTTGTTGTATATAAGTCAATTTTATGTTTCACACTTTAATTTATTAGAATTAACAAATTTCACCATTTTTTTTTTAATATATAAACGATTTTACTGTATTTTTTCAACAATACAATACATTTTTTACAATTCAGATTCCAGATCCTCAAACAAGAATTTTAAATCTTATAAATTAAAAAATGTGAACGTTAAACTTTGGTATTTTTCATATCTCTGGTCGCCCCATTTCACCGCTACGTTCTAATTTTGCCTTTTGCGAAAGCTGTTTCTCCCCCACCATTCCTCCTACGTTGCCCAGGGAAATAGTATGACATATTTATATAAAAAGTACCACCTCTGTCTGCGCCTTCTATATAGGTACTTGTATCAGCCCCGATGTTCATACTATATACGTAACTATCACCGACCCAGTGCAGATAATATATAAGTACCTATCGCCGCCTGGGTGCAGATACTATATAAGTACCTATCGCCGCCCTGTTCAGAAGCTGAATACGTACCTATCGCTGCCCCGGTGCGAATGCTGAATACATACCTATCGCCGCCCCGGTGCGAATGCTAAATACGTACCTATCGCCACCCCGGTGCAAATGCTAAATACGTACCTATTGCCGCCCCGGTGTGCAAACTACATAAGTACCTATCGCTGCCCCAGTGCGAATACTAAATATGTACATTTTGCCGCCCCGGTGCGAATGCTAAATACGTACCTATCGCCGCTCCAGTACAAATGCTAAATACGTACCTTTCTGCCGCCCCGGTACGCATGCTATATACGTACCTATCGCCGTCCCGGTGCGCGTGCTATATACGTACCGATCGCCACCCCGGAGCGAATGCTAATACATACCTACCACCGCCCCGGTACGCATGCTATATGCGTACTTATTGCCGCCCATGTGCACATGCTGTATACGTACCTATCACCACCCCTGAAGGCTAAATACATACTTATCGCCGCCCCGGTGCGAATGCTAAATACATATCTATTGCCGCCCCGGCGTGCATACTACATAGGTACCTATCGCTGCCCCAGTGCGAATACTAAATATGTACATATTGCCTCCCCGGTGCGGATGCTAAATACGTACCTATCGCCGCCCCAGTGCGAATGCTAAATAGGGACCGAATCGTCAATCTGGTGTGAATGCCAAATACGTACCTATCGCCGCCCCGGTGCGAATGCTTAATACGTACCTATCACCACCCCGGTGCACGTGCTATATACGTACTGATCGGAGCCCCCGAACGTGTGCTCTATACGTACTGATCGCCGACCCGGTGCGCATGTTATATAGTACTTTTTGCCGCCTCTATACGTACCTATTCCACCTCGGTGCACACACACACACACACACACACACATATATATATATATATATATATATATATATATATATATATATATATATATATATATATATATATATCGCCGCACTGGTGCGCATACTATATACTTACCTATCTCTGCAAGGGTGCACATACCTATCTCCAGGCTAGTTTGCATACCTAAGAACTCATATTAATTTGCCGCAGTCGTGTCATAAAAACAAAATAGTGTTCATTCATGTAGTGTCACTATCATAAATGGAAATATTTTTAGGTCAAAAAAAGAAAAAACAAATTTTTTTACCCACCCCCTCAATTTGTTTTTTATTCTCCTTCATACATAGAAATATTTTTAATATAATTTTTTTTTTAATTAAACATTTTTGAACCCCCCCTCAATTTTTGTTACCGTTCACATACATAGTAATATTTTTAATTAATAAGAAAAAAGAAAAGAAAATGTTACCCCCCAATTTTTTTCATCCTCCCCATACACATAAGTATTTTTAATTAAAAAGATAAAGAAAAAAATCCGCCCCCCACAAAAAATCTTTATCATTCTTCCCCATACATACAAATATTTTTAATTAAAAAGAAAAAAAAATTGTGACCCCCCCCCCTCCAAAAAAAAATGTTACCCTCCCCCCCAAAAAAAATGTGTTCATCCTCCCCATACATACATTCTTAATTAAAAAAAAATTGGACTCTCCCATTTTTTTACCCTTCCCCATACATAGAAATATTTTTAGTTAAAGAAAGAAAAAAAAATTCCGAGGTGCCTCGGTCATATCAAAGAACCATACTGCAGAAGCCTCCGGGTCCTATATTGTAGAAGCACCCCCGGTGCTGGGTCCATATACTGTACAAGCACCAAGAGCACCCCCGATTCGTATACTGCAGAAGCACCAATGGTCCCTATGTTGCAGAAGCGTCCGGGTCCTATATTGTAGAAGCACCCCCGTTGTTGGGTCCTATATTGTAGAAGCAACCTTGGTCCATATACTACAGAAGCATTCAAGGTCCCTATTCTGCCGAAACCTCCGGGTCCTATATTGTAGAAGTACCCCCGGTGCTAGGTCCTATACTGTAGAAGCACTCTTAGCCCCTATACTGCAGAAACACCCATGGTCCCTATTTTGCAGAAGCCTCCGAGTCCTATATTGTAGAAATACCCCCGGTGCCGCGTCCTATACTGTAAAAGCACCCCTGGCCCCTATACTGCAGAAACACCCATGGTCCCTATTCTGCAGAAGCCTCCGAGTCCTATGTTGAAAAACCACCCCCGATGCTGGGTCATATACTGTAAAAGCACTCCTAGCCCCTATACTGCCGAAGCACCCATGGTCCCTATTCTGCAGAAGCCTCCGGGTCCTATATTGTAGAACCACCAGAAGCACCCCCTTACTGACCCCCCTCCTTTTCATCTGCACAGTAGCTCTATCTAGGACATTGAGCACTTTTCTCCGGGGCAACACCGAGTACTTAGAAAATCAAGGAGGCATCTAGAGCACTACTAAAATCACTCTTACTGATTTCCCCTCATTTCCATGTGCACAACAGTCTGAAGAGAAACGTAGATGCCGTTAAAATATTATACAAACTTATCACTACAGTAGCTCTATCTAGGATATTGAGAACTTTTCTCCCGGACAACGCCGAGTACTTAGAAAATCAATGATGGCATTCAGAGAACTACTAAAATCACTCTTACTGAAACCTACTCCTTTTCATTTGCACACTCTTAACGTAGCCTTCCTATGATGTTATTTATACATCCGGACAGAAGTTAGGGTATGACCTGATGCAACCGGACAGAATTTATGGCAAGACCGAGTACATCCGGCAAGGGATTATGGGACGTTTTCAGTGACTCAGCATTTTTATCGGATTAGTACATGAATACGTTGGATAATAAGGTTTTTTGGAATTTTCTGGAAAACTAAGTTATATGGTAAACTGAAATTTAAATGCCATCAACTAGACCCTAGAACCTCCATCTCTGCCAAAAATCAGCTGAATCCATCAAATAGTTGATGAGATACAGGGTGGCACATACGTACGTACCTACACACTGATAACACAAAATCATGCCTTACCTTTGTGGATCTCTGGGTTGCCTTGACTAATGATGCTAAAATTCTACACACTTATAGAACCTATAAAAAAATGTTGTGCAAAGTTTTAACTAATTTGGTTCATTGGTTTGTGAGTTATGATTGATCAAAGAAATGAGATTTCTAGCATAGGCCGTTTTTGAAGTTTATTAAGGGATAGAGCGCTATCGCGCCTCACTTGATTGTATATTTGTGTTACAAACAAATCCATAAGAAACAGATTAATGTCGAATGTATCCGTTAATTTTCGTGGCTTTCAAAGCAGGATTATCCTATTAAGTGACGTTTGTATTGTTTGGATCATTTATTTTACGAACCTCATCTTGGATATTACCATACAAAACCTTTCGACCTTCTTCAGATGCATCTTGTGGAACTCCGCCGTCTTCATATCGAACTCGTGAATACACATAAACACGTGGCATAACGGATAAAGTTGTTTGGTAACAATCAGTTTCGGATGTTGAAAGTTGAATATACACTAAACTCGATATTAAATTAGTCTAAAACAAAAGTTACTTAAAAGAATTTCTCGACTGTGAACTATAAATAATACATGTTTTAGAAAGCCATATCGATGCGTATGTTGAAAAAAAAATAACACTCGGTTCTGGGATAATGGAGACGTCGGTAAGAGGTCCCCGAAGCTAGTCGGAAGTAATGAGAGTGTGAGCGCTCCCGTAAAGAGATCGCAGGAGTGAAAACGGAAGTCGGGTTGTGTCACTTCCGTTGAGGATACTTCACCTTACAAGTAAACCCCGAACAAATATTCAAAATAACATAGTATTCGACGTCCATATAAAAAATATATACTATATAATAGTTACTTAGTCAATTGGGAAGAGGAAAATTAATTTTCTAAATTCTTTACTAACTCAACGTTTAAGAGGTAAAAGAGAACTTTGATGGAATATGCGAATATCTATGTATCTCATTTAGAGATTACGCGTTAGGTCCAGGAAAGGGTCCATTGATTACTAAGAAGTTCGACTGAAGTATAATCAAGTATACGAAATAAATATGCCTAAGTTTTAAAATCTAAGCCTAAAAGACTCTATTATTGAAATGTATCGTTATTTAACTATTTTTATATTCTAGACAAAATATGTGGAAAGAAATTACAAGTAATTTCAATTTTGAAAGGAGGTAAAAAATCGAAGTTGCCTAAATATCATCTGATATTGATTAGTCAGATGTAAATTTTGATGAAAATATATATATACATATATATATATATATATATATATATATATATACATATATATATATATTATTTAAAATATTTTTATATTTTTTGCGCAAAGATGTAAGTTATGGCTCAATAATGTAGTACCAGAGCACATCAGTTAATGTAGATAATGTAATATAAACATCATTAATTGCAGGGTACACATTTAATAAATGAATCAAAAAGTCATTTTTGTTTGACATAAAATTATTTCGGCTTTCCTCAATTACATACATTTGTGTAACATACAGAATACCAAAAATGTCAATGTCTTCAGGAGGCTTCAACAGTTCCAATGAAAAAAAACTGAAGTGCATACATTTTTTGCTTTTTCATTTCTATATATTATATATATTTTTTATTTGAATCTATTTTATATTTGCTGATCTTATTATTTAAGGAAATATATTCGTTTACGTTTAGTATATATATATATATATATATATATATATATATGTATATATACGTTTATATATATATGTATATATACGTTTATATATATATATGTGTGTATATATACGTTTATATATATATATATATATATGTGTATATATATATATACGTTTATATATAGATATATAGTATAGTGTATAATTCATTAATACCAATGTCATAAATTTATATACGATTCTTACTAAAAATAATTCCCATCATATTTTATCAACTCATTATCAAATATTCTCTAGAATTACATTTATTAATACAACTGCCATTCATTTATATATTACTCTTACTAAAAATAAAAGCAATTACCGCTATGTTTTATTAATCAACTACTTAATATTACTTCGAATAAAAATACATTATCCATCAAAATAATTAAAACTAAATATCAATTGATCGAAATATAATAGTAAAATTTATTAATACTAATGTCATAAATCTATATACGATTTTTACTAGAAATAATCACAATTATATTTTATTAATTAATTGTCAAATACTACACAAACTTAAATTTATTTATCACGAGTAATGATTTAAACTAAACATCACTTTAAGCTTTTTGCCGCGAAAATGTAAACGTCAGCATTAAATAGGTTGAAACATCCACTTGACACGGAACAACACTTGCCAAATGCCGGTCGAGTGCCATGACACCTAACTAGACACATCAACCCTTTCCAGCCCACGACAACTTTTAAATGGCTACAGACACCCACCCCTAACACCCTCCCAACCTCTCTTTCTTTCTCTTCTCTTTCCCTTTCTTTTCATTTCCCTCGGCCCCCTCTACCCCAGCTCAGCGTTGGATAAAAATAAAAATATGAATTACTCTAAATTAAACTTTTCTAACGGCCAATAATTTCTTAAAAAATTGGTCACATGACTATCATTTCTTCTTCTTCTTCTTTGCTTGACTCCATTCTTCTTGGACTTCACCGACCTGGTCGAATGACAAAAAAAAACTTTCTGCTTGATGAGACCTCAGCTCTTGATAGCTGTAGATCGATAACATCGACATGCCAACATGTTCGAATAAAAGCATTCACAATACAGCTCTATATCTTTATTGAGCACACTTTATGAGCCCGGATTTCTACCCTGTGGATTTTTACTCTACCTGGATTACTATATAGATATATACATAAATGTATATAAATGTGTATATATATATGTATATATATATATATGTATATATATATGTATATAAAGATATGTATATATATATATATATATAGAGATGTATATATATGTATATATATAGATATGTATATATATATGTAGATGTATATATATATGTATATATATAGATATATATAGTTGTATATATATATATCAATATATATATATATATATGTGTATATATATAGATGGATATATATACATATAAATACATATATATTTATATGTATATATATGTCTTAAAGAACGGAAATACATTTATTTTATCTAGAACACTTTATTTGAACTAAGTAATAGCGTAATAAATATTGCATTTTACCAATCTTTATTCCTATCTTTTACTTGTCTATCTATCTATCTATCTATCTATATATATATATTTATATATGTATATATATATATATATATGTGCGTGTGTGTGTGTGTGAATTAATTGATATATATACACACACATACATATATATATTTATATATATATATTTATATATATAGTTATATATATTTATATATATATATTTTTATATATATATATTTATATATATATATATATATTTATATATATAAATATATATATATATATATATGTTATATGTATATATATTTATATATATACATATATATATACATACATATATATATATGTTAGTATATATGTATAGAAAGCTGTTGCTTTATACGTGAATACGTGTATATTTATACACATAAAATATAAAGTTACTTTATATAAATAAATAAAAGATGTCTCGAAAGGTTCGAGTTTTAATCATGAAGATGACGAAAACGTCTTAGTATTAAATAGTCAAGCTGTTCACTATTTTTTTTAAATAGCTGCATAGTAAACAAAATGTACATACATTAAACAACAGGTAAAATTAGTATACTACAAAGAATACAGATTCATCTTCAAAACCGAGTTGTAATCTAAAATAATTGCTAGATGGAGAAATAAGTAGAATCACAAAGTGATTCGTCCATTGCACTAGCTTTGAGTATACAATGTTTATGAAAATTTCAAAGTGTCAGAAAACAAACAGGGTTCAACTAAATACTTATCATGCAAAACGATGCCAAGATTCAAAGATGCAAAGACGGTGTTTCTATTTGCGATTAATTTAGAAATCGACATATGTTGGCCGGGATTTACTGAAGTAATTTTAGTTTTTACTTTATATTTATTTGCACATAAGTAGGACAACTGCAATGATATCTTTCTATCTAAAATATGAGTTATCCCCCGTCCGATTTTTATTTGCATGTGCTGATTTAAAAAAATTTCGTATTAGTATTCATATGTCCCGGGTTAACATATTTTAAATAGATTTTAGTTTATTGCAAATAATACTGTACAACAATAACACAGGTAAATTGGCTAATACGACACAATGTTTTATTTTTTAACCTTAAATGACATTTAATTCTAGCTTTGAAAATTAAATAAGATAGTTTAATATATTAAAATCATCACTTTTAGTACGGTAGAGTACAATTAGGCAGAGGAAGTATATTACATTAATATTTATCTTAGATTTATAGGAGATAGATATATTTGTCAATTGATCAACGTCTTTATTTTGTATTCGGTTTCATTCTTCATTTAACTGAACATTCATCGTTCAGGTATTAATAACTTGTCATATATCCTTTATATTCAAGCAATATATATATATATATATATATATATATATATATATATATATATATATATATATATATATATATATATATTATTGGCTCATATATTCCTATCGCATCTCCAAATAGTTGTGTTATCCTGGGTAATATAGGACCACCTTGTCCGAATATATTATTAAACCAAGTTCTTATATTTCATTTCTCAGTCCCTTTTTCTACATCTCTCCTCGAAACTGCCAATCTTTGTGATAACCTCATCAATCATATCCGCCATTGTTACCTGTGTCACCCATGCTTGGTAATGAAGCCACAACGGTCACGCCATGTCCAACCTCTCCGGTATACACTGACTGTATACTCAATGGTGCGATAGGGTTCCGGTTGACGGACACTATTTTTCACTGTCCCAACCCTGGACAGCCATCAATTTAAATGGATTATTCCCGTGATAGCATTGGTCGAGGGCTTTCACTTCGGCCGCCATTTTGGATAAATCGAACTGGATATTTTTGCGCCGGAAATACTTTACGACTGTTCAAAAAGGAGTAAATACAATTGGGATATTATGAATAAAATATATTAAAATTATTAAAGGTAAAAAATATTAAAATTGGTGGCAGCACTAGGTTTCATTATTTTACTATAGAGAATAATGTATTGTGATTTAATTCCAAACTGCATAGTTAACGGGATTTAATTATGTGAAACACAGATTTTTATACTTTTTTCTTGAAAATATGTTAACAAAATACATAATAAATAATAATTTTTTAAATAAATTAATATATTTGGGAACGAATTAACTGATTGGACTCAGAAAAAAAGTATCTAGATTATTTTAAGTATAAATTTGATGAATTCAGAATTCGTGAAGAAATATTGAATTTACAGTATATTTGTGGTGTATATCTAATGAAATATTGTAGATGATTGTATTAATATTTTCTAAATATATAATCAAATTTTGAATTTTAGCTATTCCCTTGCCAATTAATCCAACTATGTAATTCGTCTGATGATAAGATTTTAATATTTGAAAAGTCTGGCTTAAGGAAAGAAAAATAAACATGTGTTTTTCGAGTACACCTTACATTGAACAATCGAAGATGAAATGGATTTGTTATTCGCGCATCTTTAGCTCTCTTTCTTCATTTATCTTATATGTATGTATATATATATATATATATATATATATATATATATATATATATATATATATATATATATATTATTTCAAGAGATGAAAGATGAGAATAAAAATTTGTATAGATACAATATTTATTTAAAAATCTGAAGTTCAAAGCAAGGAGTTCCATATCCTTAATCTATGGATTTTAAAAGTTTGTCTTTGAAAATCCATGGATTAAGGATATGAAACTTCTTTCTTTGAACCTCTGATGTATTAATAAATATTGTATCTATACAATTTTGTATTGTCGTCCTTCATCTCCTAAATTGATTGCTCTATTCAATATATTTAGCTGTATATTATCACGATAGATTATAATAAACGATACATCGCTTATCTTTAATTTACTATTAATATTATATATATATATATATATATATATATATATATATATATATATATATATATTAATTAATTTATAAATTAATTTTTGTATGTATAGATTTTTTAAATTAATTTATAAATTATTTTTTTCGTGCATAAACGTGATTTATCCAGGCAGAGATCAAACCCTCGATGTTAATATTCGTCGTCTAACGTATTACCCATAGACCAGAATTGAACTGTCACATACTGTGCTCGACTATCTATTGCCTATAATGTTACAGTAATTTTTTATTGTTTTGTTTTTTTCTGGCGATAGGCGACCGGTGTATACCGGTGCGTTTTTATTATTTCTCGCTACCCTGGGCGGTTTATTTATTTTAAGAATATGCAGAAAACCGCATTTTTAAATTCACCTTTAATTGGACTGTATAGATTTCGTAATTAATTAATTCATAAATTAATGTTTGTATATTTATAGATTTTTTTCATTAATTCATGAATTAACTTTTGCGTGCACAACAGGAAAACATGGACACGTGTTTCTGGATATGAGCCGTCATCAGCATGACTTATCCGGACAGGGATAATTAAAAAATAACTAGTCGGAACACTATTTTCATTCTTTATCATATATATATATATATATATATATATATATATATATATATATATATATATATATATATATATATATATATATATATGAGAAAGGAAGGATGAGGGTAATCCGACGTAATGGGAAATGAAAAAGGAAAAACCAAAAGATGTACTTCTTCTCATTAACCCATCATGTCAACCCAATATTTCTATATACATGCATGACATAATTCTTAAAATTATCATCCTGGGGAAGTCTTATAAATAAAGAGGAAACGTTGATAAATACATAAAAAAAACATCTTTTGGTGTTTCATTTTTCATTTCATATATATATATATATATATATATATATAAACATAGGATGCCCCCAAAAACATGTATACGCCCTTTGAATCGCGATGAAATCGCGTTAAATTTTCTGATTTTCACTTGCAAACTATATTGAAAGAAAAGTAGAAGAGTCATAATACAACTTTTACAAATGCTGACAGTTAAATTAAGAAATCAAAAACTATATTCATTTTAAATGGCTACTTTGGATAAAATCAACCTTAACCCAAATCGTTCTGCTCCATATACTTTTCATATCGTGAAGAAATGGATCTACAAATCTGCTGCGACATTTGCTTCACTATGTTTCTACATGAACCCGAACTCAGACTTATGTCCTGGTTAAGGTTAGTGTTAGGGTAATTAACTTTCTGAAATGACCCATAGCAGCCATTTTCTGTTATTACAGGTTTATTTTCTATATTTCTCTTCATTTTACTGTAAGTATTTTTAAATGTGCGTTCTCAGTTTTTTGTTTTTTTTATTATTCGGTCAATTTTGGTTACACGTCTAAATCAGTAAATCTAAATAGTTAAACAATTCAAATGGTGCATACATTTTTTGGCACACCTTGTATATAGATAAGCAATATAATGCAATTCACAATGATAACATGTGTCAAATATAAACAAAAAAGTGACTACAAGCGTTTTTGTTAACTTATTATTTATTTACCTTTTTAATAATGTATTTTTATTTTGGTTTTTAATTATTTTCATTATAAATCTTACTTGCCCATCGGTGTCACTCAGTGGTGGGGGTCTCTGTAAAATAATATTTTAGGAAATATCTCTTCCTCAGCTGTTCATTCAACTTTGATATTATATCGTATCAGTAGCTTATTTATTTATATTTTTTTAATTAATTATTTTTTAAATGAGTTATATTTTTTCTACTTAATTTTTTTAAAAATTAATTGAATTCAATGTGTGATATTTTTTATTTGTATTTGAAAAACCATGTAAAAGAAAACATATCAGATGCTATGTGTGTCTCTTCTGTTTTAATGTCGTTTAATTCATTGGTCGTTGTATTTATCGTAACATACACATGAAAAGGAATTAATAACCTTAATTACACAGTGATCATATATAATCAAATTCTTAGTAATGTGTATGAAGTAAATTCTAATATAATAAATGTTGGTCCCCTTTTTTAAGATGATAATTCTTTTAGTACACTACATATTGTTAACTATTGTTTTTCTTATCTTAAATTGCCGGGATATCCTGTGTAGAAACGTGTTTATTGTCACGCTTGATCATGGACATATTTTTACGGGTAAGTTATCGCAATCGTGACATTTGTAATATTTAATAGGGTCAATATCTTCGTCGATGTAGTTATGGACTGTAGTGATGGATGTGTTTGAATGAGGGAAATATTTTTTACAGAAACCATGAGAGATACACTTGCTTGCATTAATAAAACATTTCTGAAATATAAATATATTACATCTGTTAAATAAAGTATATAAACAGACAATGACTAGTATAAAGTATTAACTGAATGTATCAGAGTTACGTACGCAATTAATACGTAACTTATATCATAAAGTTATTGATATGCGAAGTTCATTCACTTACTTGTAATTCATTTGTATTTTCGAATGTTCGCCTGACGGATAATTCACAGATTGAATCACCTAACTAAGACAAACATTCTTCAAACTTTTCTTTGAAATGTGGAAAACTTTCCAAGCAATCAACACATTCTTCTTGATTTTGTTGTCTCCCAATTTGTTATATCATTATATTGCTATCTTTGCAAATCAATTAGTTACTTCTTTTGCTTTTTTGTGCGTTTTATTATAGGGAAAAGAAATTGATGGGCACGACTTTTCTTTTTTGTATCGCATTTTCATTTAATTAACGTCTATCTCATACGCGCGCTATAAGGCTATGATCATCGCTAATGAAGCCCTTAAGCCAACAAAAACGAAGATCTACAACAGAATAGGATGTATCTATGGTTCTCATTTTAAATCAATAGCAATAATGAAAATAATAATATTAAAATAATAATTATATATATATATATATATATATATATATATATATATATATAATGGAGAGATTATAAAGATAAGATATTATCTTAAAACATCTTATAAAACGACAATGCTCAATATATAGTTTTTTTCTAATATATTCTCTCATAATTCATTTTATTATAAACATATATATATATATATATATATATATATGTATATATATATATGTGTGTATATATAAACATATATATATGTAGATATAGACAAATATTATAAATTATTTATATATACATATATATGTATATATATATATATATATATGTGTGTGTATATATAAACATATATATATATATATGTAGATATAGACAAATATTATAAATTATTTATATATACATATATATATGTATATATATACATATATATATATATATATATATATATATATATATAAAGTGAGTAGAGATTAACATAATTGTGACATTGTTTCAAGAATTCAAAACCAACGAAGTATATGATGTACGATCGTTTTCAAGACAATTAAATATAGTTTATTCAGTATTATTATTCTGAAAACTCCCAAAAGTACTTCGTCAGTGCCCTTTATAATATCACATGCAGAAGTCCTTCAATATATAATCAGGTTAAAATATTATCTGAAATAAACATATATTCATACAATATTGGAGACAACACCGCTCATCGTGAGACCGCATATTTTCCATCAGACAGCTTAAAAATAAAGCAGTCAATTATTATCGAAAAATAGTATTATAAGATTAATAAAGCTTAAACATTTTTATATTAATTGTATATATATATTACAGAAGATCAGAACAATACTGTATCCGTCGGTTTAAAATATAAACAAAGAAGACCTATAATTGGTTTCCTTCACCTGACTCTATTTAGACTTTGTTTATGTGATAAATAGAGGGCAAAGAGAGTTCGGCAAAGGATACCAATTATAAGTTCACATTTTTTTGGATCTGACAACGACGGTACCTATGTTGTTCTCGTTTTCTGCAATACATATATGAATAAATCGTAGAATTCGGTATATTCGAACTACTGTTCTCATCTTGGGTGTTTTTTATCACAACGTTTGGCCGATTAAACCTCCGACCTTCTTCTTTAACAATTGCGGACTGATCTGAAGTATTCTCCGATTAACCTTACACACACACACGCGCACACACACGTACACACACACATATATTGATATATATATATATATATTTATATATATATATATATATACATAAATTGTACAGATGCTTACATTTGACATCTAATATATATGTTGAAACCGAATAAAAAATAATTATCATGTCTTTCTTACCACATTGTATGTCCTTCTGTACGAACACTGCATTCATGTCAAAATTGATCGATTGTAGCAGTCTTTATATGTCGACATTGTTGACTTCTTTGTCTTTCTATTTCCGTACTATTTAAGACTGTCAACTTTCTATCTACCTGATAAATGAGCTAACTCTTCAAAGAGCAAACGATAAAACTGATCAATACACCGGGAATTATAAAAAAGCGAAATAAAAGTCAATATATATATATGTATTTAATATGCGTATTTACCGATATAAATTATCCTACAAACGTAAGAGCGTAAGAGTCAGAGATACACGCAACCATACCCTAACCATAACCATTGACGGATTGGCGGTCAAAAACATCCCCTCATATAGATGGGTAAACGCGTCTAAATACTTGTCTCAATATAAGCGTGCTAAACCAGATAAATGCTATGAAAACATATAACGTGGAGCTTATTTAAACTCAAGTTACGAAAAACACGCACAAAACTACAAAATTAAACTTAAGTGACTCTTTAAACACCAACTAAAGAACAGAAAACATTCATCCTAAATGATAACGCTAATAATAATGACTCAAAAAGAGTTGTGAAGAAATAAGATAAACCAACTAATACAAAAAGCAAGTCAAACATTTGTCCAGCCTAGATAAGCATCTTAATAGTCACATTAAAACCAAAACCAAAATATAAAACAGACCATAAGATAGAAAAACGTATAAAAGAATTTATTACAATAACGAATTGCGATCAGATTACACCATATAAACACAAACACAAACTCATACAATAATGTTTCCATCTAAAAAGATTAAACACTTCATTTCCACTTTTCTACCCAGCTGTGACAAACATAACCACACAAACGCACAGAAATGTACGCATAAATCAACTAAAATATACCGATATACGCACATAAGCACATGGGAAATAGACGGAATTAAATACACACTTAATGTCACTCGGAAGTCGATTTTAATTTTTTCCCAAATTTTTAATATTAATTAGCCGTCCGATAAACGATAATAAACATACTGACTAACATAGGTAGGGTCTATACAATAATTAAGAAAAGTTGTGATCATAAAACGGCCCTGCATCACCTATGTGAACTAAATTGAAATTAGTTAAATGAATTGAATTGAATACTAAAAAATAACGAAAATCATTTTTGATCGCTTATGCTATCGTTGAATCACTGCCTACACTCATTAACCTGGCTTGCTTAAATGAAAATAACCTGAAGAGTAGCGTTTTAAATACATGTGCATGTCATATATAAAGTGCTGAACATTTTGAATAAAACATTAGTTAGTCGTCTGATTTTCATGGAAAATAATTTGACGCATCTAAATTAAACATAGCAGGGCCCCCATGCCGGCTAATCCTGCAAATTCGATAGAAGCATGAATGGATCCAAGGAATGGTTCCATTATTCAGATGAATCGAGGAAATCTGCACGTTCTGTGGAAAAATGTGTTGTAGTAGTCCGTGAAATATATATGTCGGTACGTTTCTAGAAATTAATATTTTCATACGCGTAGCAGCCCTGTGCCCATATTTAATTTTGGTGAGTCGTCATCACCCTTCCCTTTGCTTTTCAGTTCATGTTTTATTGCTTAATGAAAGCAGCATGTGCCGTAACTGTAAACAAAGCAAACGTTCATTACAAAGCTGCTATATGTGGAAGAGGAATTGGACGCCTCCAACTAATGTTACCAGTGCTGGCGTTTATTCATACAGCTTCGAACTTATATAGCGACCTAGTAATGATTTCTCGTTGCTAGATGGTTGACAGGTGTCAAGGTCGTGAAAGTATTTTTTAGAAAAAAGCTGTCGTGGCCTCGCTCTTACTATATCTATTTACTTCAACCTCTATCTTATTCGTGAAAAAAGTAAAATCTTGGCAATTTATCGATGAATAAACTATTTCAAAATTAAGCTGTCCGATAGACATACAGATACATTTATAGAGATGCATGGAAGAAACTAAGACGATTTTCCCAAATATAAGCGTAATAGATGAACGAACATTTTATATCACATGTTATGTTACAAATCAATCGACCTACGGACAAATCTTCTCCTAGACTTGCTTGGGTGCACCTTATTAAGTTTTCAAGACATGAAAAACTCCACAAATATTCGTTTGTTCCATCTACCGCTAGACGAATACACTAACGAGTATGCCTACGTCTACTCGATTTGATTTGATAGGGTATATTCCAAAGATGTTTTGATTTTTTTTTGTTCTAACATTGTTTCAGAAATGAGTAGATCTTAAGGCATTTTACGAATCTAATAATAAAAAGTAATAGTTTCAAATTCTAAATATCACCGCAACGTTTTCTAATTAAATAAGCTTTCCCTTAGGTATATTTTTTATTCATATTTTATATTCATACAAACTTTCGAAAAAGTTACAAAGACAAAAATATATTCATAGACGCCTAACAGAAGATTCTAGTTCAGAGAATAAATTGTCTGTTACTTTTGAAATAAGTTTTAAACTATACTTAATATTTTGTAGACCTATTTGCGCAGTTGACTTATCTCACTATTAAATATACGATCTGGTTCATAACATTGAGTTTTAAGCGAGGCAAGTAAATATAATCTATATAAAGATACACACAAACATATATATATGTGTGTGTGTGTATACGATATCGTCTGTAGCTAATAAACATTTTAGTATCTAATAAAAAATATTTATAGTTAAAAGCCCCTTTAAATATGTAATAGTCTTGAAAGTGGAGCATCGTGAAGATGAGGTAAGTTTGTTGTCATTTGCGACAAAGCAAATTCAGCGCTGTTTACAATTGCCTCCCTGAGTAACTGTGTCTAAATTTCAATCACTGGCTGTGCTGATTGTCGGTAGCCGTGTGGCCCCGAGCGTTTGTCTCGTAATTCTAGTCTGAATTCATGAACTGTGCTCGATCCTATGCGACTGCCTCCACCACTCCTAACCTGATGAGGGCGAAAAGTCTGAAATGATATCGTCTGTAGGTAATAAACAGCGGTAAGATGTGAACCAAGGTCGGGAAAGTATGATTTGATCAGTCAGCGCTCTAAAGGAAGATAAGCACTCTGACCATGAAAAATGGATGTGCTGCCCTGTCGCATTCCACGTGTATGGGCGCCTCAAATGATTAGCAATAAACGAACCCCTTCGCAAAGGGTGAGAAGGCAAAGCCTAGGAGGGTGCACTTTCTAGAACTGCACAGGACAGTACCCCAGATCGGCGGAATTAAGGCCCGAAGGCCAATAAAATACCGGTGTAAAAAGTGAGCATCGATGGGAACATATTCTGCACTCAGATTTTAGCTAAAAAGTCAAGGAGCAATTAAAATATTCTTTTGTGACTAGACATTTTAAAATGAATGAAACAAAAACTTGATTTAATTTGAATTTATAAGTGCAGTATCGGTTCTGTTGTCATAAGACCGTCTTCCCCGAGATTACCTCTTCCGTTTTAAGGACTGTAGGGTAATCCCCATTTATATTTAAAACTGTTAATTTAGGTCGAAGGGACACTATTACAGCTATTTCATCGGAGCTCATTCCATTGAAGTACTTGTAAAACAAGCACAAGGATGCACATTTCGGCGATGGAACATGGGGTTGGTGGTTATGGACAGACCTATCAGATTAGAGACTCTTTTTTGACCTTGTCTAAGATCAGAACACAAGAAGAACAACAGTAGTGATCGGGGGTAGTTATATACCTTTTGCGGATACATTACCTGTTATGCAGTAGGTGCGCCAAAAGTTATTCGGGTCGTGATTTTCAATATTGTCACGGTGTAATGCTACAAAGCGTATCATTCGATTTGAAATGATATGAACATGCGGGTAACAAAATAGTTTATTTTTCAAGTATGCGTCGTAACTATAGTTTAATAACTGTGACGATGCATCATTCTCTAGCCTCATTAGTGATGATGAAATTCAGAAAAAAACTACTCCACGTAATGAACGTTAATTTTCTGCGGTATAATAATGCCGGACTGATTTGAGACCATGCTGGCAATGAGAGGATAAACATTGAACAAGACGCATGCCAAAACAGAAAACAAGATAGAGGTTCGGAAAGCTTGCGGAAAAACCGTCTAATTAGAAAACACTTTTAAAGATGGATTTGTGCAATGAAATTAGTGGGGAAGATAAAATGAAGAATGAAAGTAACATAAAAAATGTTGGAAAACTAACAATGGAAATGCGATCATTAATGAAGTGACTATTCGTCTTGCTCGAAGCGATCATCGTGGACCGGCTACAGAACAATATTGAATATCAACGATGTATAAAGTTATGTTCAATTGTTAAACATTACGCATTTCCATACTTTAGAATTGAAACAGCAGTTGAAAGATATTGCTTAATGGCAAACAAAGTAGCTGTTGGTTAATACACATAACTGATACAATTAACGTATTGATGTGACTTATTTCGTTCGTGTCACGTCCGGCAGTTCATTAAAAAGAAACAGCAGACATGCATACAAATATGATTACATATGAAAATGGAAGATGTCTAATTAATACCTAGTATGCACACGAGGGTTACAAAGTTATGTTATAAGGGTTTATATATATATATATATATATATATATATATATATATATATATATATATATATCATGTATCGTTTTGTAATATGTGTTTGAACTTTTTGGAATTCACATTATTAATGTTGCATTTCGCCTGTATCAGATGCCCATCATTTATTTATATAATAAAGTTCATGTATCATTAAAAGAGTCTGTGTTCATTTTTTATGAACATCGAAGACATCTCTAAAGCCAGCAACAATACCCATGATTGCTGACTCTGGCTGTCCAAGCTGTATTATACCACTAGCAACAGCCGATTCCATGATCTTCTCTCTGGTGTCGGCGTTTACGTAATGAAAGAAAATGGTAATAAAACCGAGCACAAAAGAAATGACGTAATCCTGTTCCCAGTTAGACCTTTTTTTCTTGGTAGAGTAGTGTAGTGGTTGTATTTCTGATGCCAGGTTTTTACACCAAAAACATTAAAGGCTCTATTCGCCTTTCAGGGTATAGCAATAACCCTACCCTAAGCTAATAATGGTATAGATATCTACCTTTTCACGAACAATGTTAGATATATAGGGATATATGGACGGTAGAAGGGGACAAAACATGTCATTGAAGTTCGTCAGTTTGATCAGTATGTTATACGTGTGGATGGGTCAGGCATATATATATATATATATATATATATATATATATATATATATATATATATATATACATATATTGTTGACGATATAAAAACATTTCAAATTAATGCTACAAATAACGTCTATGACTGTTACAATGCAATGTTTATTGAAGTAATGAAATTGGACATAAAAGTTCATGAAAACATCGTATCTCATCTGAATAAAACAATCGTACTTACAGAAAAAAATAAACAAACAACAATATCTCACAAAGTAAAATTCTCACCCCGAAAAAGAATATATATATATATATATATATATATATATATATATTGTTTTAAGGATGATTAGTGATGTATGAAGCATAACAACGATGTTGTTGTTTTTGTAAATATTATATTTTGTAAATCTAATATTTACAAAAACAACAACATTGTTGTTATGCTTCATACATCACTAATCATCCTGAAAACACTTCCTAGAAGCATACGTGGAATAACAAACAAAGGTACATATATATATATATAATTAAAATCAAAATATATATATATATATATATATATATATATATATATATATAATACAGTAAGTTAGAACAATATCCGTTCCATCGGTTTCAGATCTGAGAAAGTCAGACTTCGTCAGCGAAGTTAGTAACACGCGCTCGTATTTCCTCTAAATGGTAGCAGAGCAAATAAAGCGTTCCTTTTATTTGCTAATACTCAAATGATTTCGCCTGATAGCCGATTATATGATAGTGCACCTTGATCCTGATCTACATAAGTATGGTGATCGATCGCTTAACGAGGTATCAATGTGATTTCCGTCTATAGATTATCCAAGCCATGATCCACGCTATAAAGTATCCCACAGAGATTCCAGCGCGTATACAAAGTATTAGTATAGTTACAGAACAAATTATCAAAGTTTTCAAATATAACGCAAAATGATAATGATATATCGAGGGAACTCTACGCCCCTATTCTTAGCCTGACAAGTCAGCACTTATGAATCATGATATTCATGCTATTCAATATTAAAAATTTCTCGTACCTTCAGAATCAACCTATTATAAGGCAATTTGACCTTTGGCAGTTGTTAGTGACATACGATATTGTTTCGTTTGAGAGAGAAGGGACAATAAAGCGTACATGTTTCTGCCAATTCCTCCATCATTTTACCCATACTCATCTAACGGTCATCTAATTACATCTGTTCCCCTTGTTAAACATTCACTGTTATTTGTTATTTAACAACACCATACATATTCGGAATACAATGTTTGGTAGATGTGTCCAAGCATGTATATAAGAAACTTTGGTCGTCACTAGGTCGGCCAGTCGGTCTACCAAGATAGTTGATAGTTGATAGTTGAACGTCTGTTACTTTTGGTTTGAAATAGCATTATCGTCGCTATGGTATGAATAAGGTTTAAATAGCATATTCGGTGATATGAACTATTTTTATATTTGTTCACTGATATCAATGAATCTCTGTCTGACTGTCTGTCATTAAGTGTATCTTGTCGAACTCGGGATCTTTCATTTTGAACTCGGGAATCTATGACTGACGGAGCCTATGGATTAAATAAATGATCTGTCTTTTTCATTATTCATCGCGGTCATAATGGGTGCATGTATATGCATCATTTGTATATATATACATATATATATATATACACACACATATATATATATATATATATATATATATATATATATATATATATATATATATATATGCATATATATGCAAGCATTGTTTGAAATAACAGAATTCGTCTGTTTAATTATAATTTTTGAATTTTTTGAATTTTTCTGATGGTCTTTTTTGTATTAAAATCAAAATAATTAATAAATGCTTCGTTTTAAAACGTTTTCGATTCTTCGTCGAATCTTCCTCAGGTGTACAAAAAGAATGATTTGACGAAGAATCGAAAACGTTCTTGTGTTTATTTTTGAAAGAAAAACCTTAAAACATCACACTGTAGATATTAGAATATTCGTGTGGTAATTTGTATATGTTTTCATTTATTTTTATACTTATACGCAAATTCGAGGTAATTATGTAACTTTAAACTGTTATTTTTTCATAATAATTAGTTCCATGTAGTTGTGTACATCTATACTTTCAGTTGACTCTCTACAATATTAGTCTAAATCACTTAACTTATATAAATATAATTATTTATAAATTTATTAAGGTGTTTTTTTTAATGCTATTAACGTCAACCAAGTTAACTGTGTAATTATTTTTTCTTTTAATTTCTTCTATTCATATATCTAAACATTCGATAATAATTTGTCTTCCTTTCTATTTTAAACTTTAAGTTTAACTCGGCTCTCCATGAATCCAACAACAACAAAAATCACCCCACTTCAAGTGAAATGCCTATCATCCACTTTTAAGAACATCTGCTGTCTGTCTAATAACAGCTTAACACACACACACACACATACACAACTTTGAAAACAAATTTAATGCTCGTGTTGTTTTCAAATGCAAAGTTTTTTTTACGTACAAAAAACTTTATCGTTTATATTTTATATATTTTAAAACATTTTGCTGTACAAATGTTTTATTTCTTACCTTACAGTTTCTCCTTTGTTTATCTAGATGTCTCTAATTTTGTTTCAATATGTTTTTCTGAGCCGTGTTGACGAATATTTTTAACGAATTGAGTTAACACAATCAATATATTTACTGGCGGTTTTACTTCCATATCAAAGAAGTAAGTATACATTTTGTGGGTCTATTTCTGTGTCTCTATCACATTTCACACGTTCATTTCTTTTAGATGTCTATCGAAGCGTCCGTTTCCGTTTCTTAAATAAAACAAGGAAGAATAAGACAAGGAATAAAAAAAAACAAAACATTTTTTCTCGTTCACACAGAAGTCACGTCTTATTTGTTACTTGAGGCAATTACTTCCGTCAATGCGACAATTTTCATCACTTCAACATGCGTTGCCTCGTACTTCCCGTTGATAAAGAAGGCATTCTCCTAGAAACTTTTTTAAAAGTCAGCAGAAATCGTTTACTCGACATAGCTTATCTTTCTCCTTCTCTCTCTCTCTCTCTCTCTCTCTATATATATATATATATATATATATATATATATATATATACATATATTTTCAAAATCGATCTATGTATTGTGATCTATGAAATAAACATATATATTGTATTAAATTATATTATTGATATTTTACCTACGTACGACGTCGTTTTGAGCTTACCCCTATCATCAGCGCATAAAAATAACGATCTCAGACAACCACAGGGCACAAACCCGGTTCACAGAGACAGCTTGACTCTGTAAGCGTTCGCTCAGTCCCTTAGACCACGGGAGACTGTCACGTGATAACTGCGAAATTAAGTTATATTGAACACTCGACGACAGAGTTGGAGTATTGCACTGGGACTTCAGGTGAATGTCTATTTTTAATCTCATCTACAGTGCTCTAACTTCAATTGTACTTAAAAGTATATATATATATATATATATATACTGACAGACTGTTTCGCTGTATAACAGCACCTTAGTCCTGTTACACTGTTCAAGCAGGAATTTAGAGCAAACTCCTCAGAGGAAAGTCGGCGTGTATACCCCCATGACATCTGGCTTTGCTGAGATATGTAAAGTCACAATGATAAACATTATGAAATACTACAAACTCTATATAATAACACAATGAGCATATTTTAAGTTGATGTATATATAGATATATATAATATCTCATGCACTAAAAGTAGTATAATTCGATATAACGTTGGTATTCATCACCATTTGACAAAGTACACTTGTGTAATTATAAAAAATATAAACTATTAGAATGCACTGACGATATGTGAGTTCGAAAATTGATTGCACTATTGTAGATATTAGATATACATTTTTAGCAGGAGTAACATATATATATAGGTTATATGTATACACCTATCCCCCATATATATATATATATATATATATATATATATATATATATATATATATATATATATATATATATATAAAGGATAACAGCATTGAACATTTCTTTTCTCTGCAATCCAAAATATTCTTTTGATTACTTCGTTCTCAATATAATTTGATATCAGACTTCCATTAGGTTTGAACATGTAACAAAACTTCGACGTTATATGATATAATTTATTAGATACTTTATCGTCATCAACAAAGATATGAATGTGTCAATAAACATCTAGTCGTGGCGAGATCTTGTTGGTTGAATACGGGAAACTGGAACTTTCAGAAAGTTATCTCCCGCCTTGATCAAGTATTGGCAATTATTTTTTAGGATACATATACTTACATATCTTTCATTTACCGACGAATATTTTATTTTAAATCTATCTATCTATCTATCTATCTATCTATCTATCTATCTATCTATCTATCTATCTATCTATCTATCTATCTATCTCCCTCTCTCTCTCTCTCTATATATATATATATATATATATATATAGATATATATATATATATATAAAAAATTTTATAAAAATAAAAATATTTAAATGTGTTAAAATTATCATTGTTTATCGGCTATTCAAATATTGGCCGCGCGGTTAACGACGTTGGATTTAAGTTGAAAAATACTTGTAATCCAGGGTTTCGAATCGTACTACCGGTAGTGAATAGTCATATCTCTATGCTGATGAGTCCTGATTGAAAAGGGACGAAACGTACATAGATAATAAACAATAACAATAACAATAACAAATATATATATATATATATATATATATATATATATATATATATATATATATATATATCACTTAGTCTATGGAAAAGTTTACTTGCTGATCCACATTTGACATTTTAAGTAAATTACCACATTTCAAATAAGATAAATGTATCAATCTGCCAATATAGCAATTAGAGTGCTCCTTAAATCTAACTATTGGCAAACACACCAACCTACCGACCAACAAAGCCGAAGATAGAGCGACTAGGTCCCATCTTCAAAAGATGACAACAATCAAACACGAATACGATTTACCATACAAAAACGTCAAATGTTCATATTGGAAATGTAAAATGTCACGAGACATTTTAGATTTCTTTTAATTCTTGCTTACTAAACCGGAATCTTATGTTCGTTCGACATTTTGAATTCGTCTCGTGCAATCCATTACACTTTTTCAGTTCTCACCACAATTGACCAATCAATGGGTTGTTTCCGTGACTCCGAATGTTAATGAGGTTACCCAGGTTGACGCAAACATACAATTTTTCATTGTTACTGGTTTAAGAAGATTTCTGTAAACTTTGAAGTCGATATATACAGCTAAGTGGTTAAATCGCTCGGCGTGCATATGAAATGTTTGATTTATGACTCAACTGAGATCTCATCAGGCATAAGTAAAATCCGATCCTTACCTCAGATCACATTTGGGTTAAATAAATCAATAAAATGAATTAATAAGAAAAATAACCTTAGAATTAAAATAAAACAGTACATAACTAAAACAAATAAAAAAGTTTAAAAAATAACTTAACATTATTAGATCTTGAATGTTTTTTATACCCCACCACTACCGCTAACCAAGCCCCAAGCCAGACTTGAAATGATGTCTTCCTGCCCACCTAGACATGAACACGACATTGACACGTCGAAACATCAGCTATGAGTTTTCCATTTTTTCCTGCTTCCCTCTCTTCTCTCTTATCTTTTCTCTATCATCAACAAGTATATTTTATATGTTTGGCCACGTGACTTTGCAAATGTTTATTTTCTTTTTCCTTTCTTTTCTCTTCTCTTTCTTTCTCATTTCATTTTTCCCAAATATGATCTGAGGTATAATCAGATTTTTATTCTTCCTGATGAGATCTCAGTTTCTAACAGCTGTAGATCGATAACATCAACATGCCAGTGTCGCAGATATTGTAGATGTATGTAAAAAAAATCATATACATAAAAGCTCTATTTGCTATTGAGCACTTTTTATAAGCCTGGTTGGAATTATTTGGAGTCCTATCCTGGAGAAGTTTACTTTACCTGGATTAATATATATATATATATATATATATATATATATATATATATATATATATAAGGAAAGAATAATAAACATCATTTTATTACAGAATTACCTTGCATTGAACAATCGAAGTTTGAAATAAATTTGGACATTCGTGCATGTTTATCACTCTTCGTCCATCTATCTTTATATATATATATATATATATATATATATATATATATGAAATATATTTCATATTGTTGTCTGTAAGAGCAATATACTATATTTCTATTCTATATTTATAATCGTCATCGTGTCTCTATGAAGTATTTTATTTACTTTTTCTCCAGGAGATTAGACACAAAGTCAGGTGTAGGTTTTTTAATAAAAGTGTTCCTGTGGAACGAACTGGATTCGAACCCGGCACACCTAGGTCCTCAGTCCGCGTCGTTTGTAGTGACAAACACTCCTCACTGCCATAATGCACTAATCCCTAAAAAGGCTATCAATAGTGTGAATTCATAACGTATTATTTGTGAATGATATTATACACACAGATATGAAAGAAGTAAATAGACACTCAACAAGATTAATGGGTGCCCTTTTAGCTTGTATGCTACCTATCATGAATCTACTTTGGGAGTATATCTACACTATGTTATGTGATCTACAACTCACATTGCAATCAATACAGTAAAGCGGATCAAAAACCCTTTTCCTAATTGGTTTCGAGAGAATGTATGGTTACCGAGCTTCAAATCATAACCCTAATCATATCTCTTAAACCCTAACCCTAACCATATCCTTTAAACCCTAACCCTTACCCTTATCCTATTTCTTAAACCCTAACCCTAGACTTTAACCCTGACCTAAACCCTTACCCTTACGTTCAAAGTAAAGACTTTTCGAGACTTCGGCAAATTATCAAGGAAAAGTCACTTAAGGCTCAATAATCTATTTTTTGTCATTTTCGTAAACTGCCAGCGAAATTTCCTTGATCTAACATCGGGGCCTTTTGACTACTGGAGGGGCTAACTAGATTTTTTCAAAAATCAGAGAATGTCACTTTCTAACCTGACCAAAGTTACAACTTCATGCAAAATTTCAGAGAAATTCAATGGATGGTTGCGGAGAAAAATCTGGACAAACGGACGGACGGACGGACGGACGGACGGACATGCCTCAATGAGAGACGTACAGTGTAGATATGTTTTCCTTGTAGATATAAAGCGAAAGTCGCTCATGTACAATGTAGATATTTTGTTCTTTTAGATAACAAGCCAAAGCAGTGCCAACTAATGCATACATGTTTAAAGTTTGTTTTTCTTTGGCCGACGACGAGCACTGGAAGACTTACAAGTTTTAAACATCTATATTTGAGACTAAATGACATTTATGGGTTTTATATATCAACGAAAGAAACATAAAAGTTCTTAGAGTGTAAGAGGAACCATATTATTGTTTAATCTGAAAATGTACTTAATCAGCGTCAAGTAGCTGAAAATCGCGGGATTCCACACCAAACTATAAACCGAGTTCATGTTTATAGATAATAAGAAATATTCTCGCTGTCAATCAGCACTCTCTAGCGGTAGTTATCATTATTAATGATAAAAAGGATGCCTATTTACCTCGTTTATGTGTGCAAAAAGGTGTATTCTCAAAATTATATTTGAATGTGTTATTACTATAAAAATGTAGGACTACTGTACAGAAACGAGAAAGCTAGTATGTTAATTTTTCGGTCACTCTTCAATCTTAAATAGAATCGCGATCGTTAAAATTCTAGTAATACCTCTGCCTTACATGCGTCTAAGCATCATACTAGGTGGCTATCTCCGTCGCTGTTCAAATCGCCAATTAATATTCTTTTACGTATCGACTCCAGATTGGAGTAAAGCTAAAATCTACAGTTTTTTTCAACTAATCATAGCACAAGAAGAATTCACTACCGAATGTCGCGCGTAGTATAAACGCTGAAAATGACGTTTTTATATCCTTTTACCTGCTTATGGTAAGACTCAACATACATGCGCTTCTATTCTCGGCTATTTGCAGCAAAAAGGTTCTTGGTAAGCAGAACACACGTGATGAACGACATTCACAAACCACTGTACGCTTAAAACCAGCACATGCACAAGTGTATACATACACTGCCGCACTGGCAACACAGACATGCTAACAATTCTAATTCTTATTCTATTTACACGCAATGTGGCAATTAAACCGACACGGCGCCACACTAGTTAAAATAGACATCTATAAGCAAAGTATCCTTACACAACAAAACCAAGTCTTTTCACTTGGAACGTTCTAAGCCTTCTTTACTCATATATTCTACGGACTCTTTATATTTCCTTGTCTTAACAAGTAGTCAATATAAAATTACGTTTGTCATTTTTTTCATTTAATATGATCATACCTTCAACATTGATTACCCCGAGTGCGGCATTTTTAACATTGGTGACCCCGAGTGCGGCCTCTTCAAGATTGGTTACCCCGAGTGCGGCCTCTTTAACATCGGTAACTCCGAGTGTGGTCTCTTCAAATTGTAACTTCAAACTTGGATATAGTACTTTCGTTTTTGTTCTCACGCTAAGAAATAACTTTTTCAATGCAAAACGTGCTGGTAGAATTGACGCATCTTACGAATATGTGTTTCATATTTATATTTGTGATAGGTCGATTCCAATATTTTTTTCTGATTTTGATACAATTACCGATTCTGTTCTAAATTCCCGATTCCGATACAATTAACAATTCCGATTATAAAATCGCCTAACTGACTTAAAAGGTAGAATTTCATTTTTGAGGGGTTGGTAAATAGCGGAAACCTCTTATCTACATATAATTTTCTATTAATTTTGCAAACCTTTAAATGTTTCTTTTTATGTATTGTATCCAAGATTTTGATGGACTCATGTGAGATTTTCATCTAGATTTTTCACTTGTGCCATTTTTTTATATTTATCCACTCGTGCAATTTTTACCTTTGCTATTTAAGCAGGACATTTTTTTCGTTATTCTGATTTATAAATTTCAGTTTTACTAGTAGTATAAAATCAATAAATATTTATCATCAGTATCAGCAATAGAAAAATAAGTTTTAAACAAATAAAAAATTAAAGAACCGTTTTTTGAATCGGAAATAAAGTACAATTTTTTCCGACTCCAATACCCAAAAGGTTCCGAGTTTTCCGTTCTCGATTTAGATTCTGATTAATCATATCCACACTAGGTTGTATACATTAAACCTTTACATAGGCCCAATTCGTGAATCGAAGTTGTACAATCAAACAACGTTAACAATTCCACCTAACACAGCGAAACATTGTAAACAGCCAGAAATTGTTTTACTAGTTTCCAACAGTTCTGTTATATCTTCAAACGCTTTATTATAAGATCCCCTAGTGAGCAATGACGCCAGTGGAACGCTTGGAATCTTCTTAATAGAAATATACAGAGATCATTAGGTACGCTCGAATTCGGCAGAATTATTGATTAGAACGTCTTTATCGACTATTGTTCTTGATGTTTTCATAACGAAATTGGTTGGCATCGAGTATATGAATGGTTTGTGATTGTTAAAGATCTCCCCCGGGGATGACGGTTACGTGTTTAGATTGAGGAGTCAAGATATTTATTGAATTGGTGCCAGTTGTTGTTGACGTTTTAATAGATTGAATGAAATGGGTTTTGAACAGGAATCCGTGTATCTTTTGCCTACATAATTCTAGACTTCCTTAACATTAAGAAGTAAAGTTAACATGGAGGCGTTCTCTATATCTATATTAATATATATAAATATAGGAATTGTAATATCTTTATATGTAGAGGATTCACTTCTAAACTAAGTAATAAAATCATTATGAATTTGGGAACAGAGCTGCTATTTAAAAGGGTGAGTAATGTGGGATATAAAATCTGGGTCACGCCTATTGAGTTCTCTCAACTGCTTGCTGGATAGCAACCGTGTTTGCTATTTAGATTTTGATTTACTTGCCATCTATAGAGAATGCGTTGTGGAGCATTTGTACGCGCATCGGGTACTGAGTTAAGCATGACTTTCGTATCGAGGTTCGAGCAGTGTAACCGGCAGTGATTGTCTCCTTGAATACTGACGATTGCAGGTTTGGCAGTTAACACATGTGTATATGGGTTTATTTTGTAAATAATATTTATTCATATATATATATATATATATATATATATATATATATATATATATATATAGTTATGCTAATATAATACAGTACAATTATTATATTTTTTAATATTTTGTATTTTTAGAATCTACTTTATTATTAATGACATTTTGTAGTTGATATAAACTATTACGTTTTCAGCTTCTGCGGTATTGAAACATATTTTCGTTATATAATAACAGTATATATTAATACATTATATATATATATATATATATATATATATATATATATATATATACTATGAATATTTTTAAATATTAAAGTGGTTTTCACCTACAGACGTCATCGTTTCTGGCTCTCTAACTCTCATCAGTGTAGGAGTGGCGATTGCAGGCAGTCATGTGAGCTCGAACGTAGTTCGTAGATTCAGGCTATAATTATGAGACAAACGCTCAGGACCACACGTCCGCAAGAAATCGACACAGACGACACAGATAGTAATTAAAATTAAGATACACTTACCGGGAGGCGGTTGAAGTGTCTTGTCGTCTACATTGTTCAACGCTCCAGCGGAACTATATATATATATATATATTTGTTTGTGTGTGTGTGTGTGTGTGTGTGTGTGTGTGTGTGTGTGTGTGTGTGTGTGTACTTGTGCCTTGTTTTAACATATATGTACAGGGTCATTGATTGATCAATTTGCGAATTATATGATTTGTTTTCATTGCATCCTGAAGCACTAACAACATCTGAAGGAAACCGAAGGGGATATTGATCGACAAATTGTTGGTAGACTAAAAATAATTGAAGTAGTTCATAATTTAAAAAAATCCCCTATATCGCCCTGAACTGTTCTCTTTCTTTTTCTTCGTCAAAAAAGTAAAACAAAAAGAAAACTGTGGACGTGTTGTTAGTAAACATTCTTGTGTTCAGAATGATGCACAATCGTTGCCAAAGGCGTTGTTTCAGGACTACAGCTGTTAACGCTTTTTCGATATCCAATTTTTTTCTGTGTTCAAAACATTGGGTATAACGCGATCCAATTAGCATCGGGTGACCCACCAAGCATTTTTTTTGTTTTTGTATATGATAAAAAATACGTTCAATATATTTGCAATTTGAGTAACGTATTGAGTATCAACGTCGACTATGAACTTTTTTATTTTACTTGTCGTTTTATGTCATATCAACCATTTCAGTTATTTGATTAAAAACAGGATATCAATTAGGCACTTTTGATTTGTTTAAATTTGACCAATTCCGAATTATATTATTAGACCTTGCCAAGTCTGCTGCAAATAAGATGAGTTGTCTTTACCGGGATTAACATCTTCTCACCCCTGCCAGTATCCTATATCTCTATAAAGCACCCATTCGTCTGTACATGGGGTATTTTGTCCACACTTAGGCTACTTCATCAACCACTAGTCTCTCCTATTTGGACATCGTGCAAACAAGGTTTTCTAACCTAATAGACCCCGCACTGTATGCTAAATTTCAGCCCCTGTCTCATCGCCACACTGTTGCATCCCTGCACTTAGTTTACAAGTACTTCCACGAAATATGCTCCGATGAACTTACTGCACTTTAAAACACTAACGCGACAAACCCGACTAACAGCTAAATGTTACACTTCACTGTAGATTTTATCACATCCAGTAAAATTTCTACTCTAATAGCTACTTTTCTCGGACCACTTGCTTCCCCGTGGAAAAAGAAAAGAAAGAAAATAATTCACATTTAACGTATCTCTGTACGTGTTTTCTTATTCTTGTTTTTTTTTAATGGGTAAAACCGTGCCAATAACATCTCGTTGTGCGTTTTTATTTTTCATATGTTTTCACCGTTATCGAATAAATTAAATATCTTCACCTTTTCTGAAGACGTTCATTGATACTAAGGAAACCGGTAACATCTATCGTTTCTTGATGATTTTTTCCTGTATTTAAATTTGTTTTTCCGTTTGTCTTCTTCACACATATTGTCTTCTACAGAATTTCATTTTAGGATATATCGTGCATTTTATTCTTATATATACATATATATATATATATATATATATATATATATATATATATATATATATATATATATAATAATCATAAAAATATTAAATTATATTTTATTACAAACGACGTTGTGTCGAGCTTATGCTCTCATCAGTGTAGAGGGTGATAATTTTAGACGGTCCCAAGGCACGATGCCCGTTAACAGAGTGAACTTTGACTTATTAAAACGCTTCCGCTCTATTCTCTATGCCATAGGAATTTAGCACGTGATACGGAGAAGTAATATAGGACGGCAGTCAACATCCAGACAATCTAGAGCACTCCCCACACTTAATCGGACAATTGCTTTGCAGCTAAAGAGAATATATATTTATTAATATCTCCTCACAGTGATTAACTTGTATTTTCTTAATCGTGCTTTTATAATAATATTCGTAAACCAATATTAAATCATATCTACTTGCAGGGGGTGATGACGTTAGACGGTCACAAGGGGCAAACCCAGTTCACAGAGTCAGCTATGACGCCGGGTGCTTCCGCTCCATTTTCTAGGCCATAAGAAATTCTCAAGTGATACGGAGAAATTAACATATGTATTCCAAAGCCAGCGGGCTGTAAACATGAGGACAATTAAGAGAACTCAACGCATTTAATCGGAGCCTTGCTATCTATCTATCTATCTATCTATCTATCTATCTATCTATCTATCTATCTCTATCTCTCTCTCTCTCTATATATATATATATATATATATATATATATATATATAAATAAATATATTTGTAAAGTTAGTGAAAAAGAACTCCAGCAGAGTGCTCGATTATTAAGAAAAGTAAAAATTAAGAAAATTAAAGAATACATATATAAATAAATATCTGCTGTAATACACATATACATATATATATATATATATATATGTATATATATAGATACATATATATATATGTATATATATAGATACATATATATGTGTATATATATAAATATATATATACATATATATACACACACATATATATATATATATATATATATATATATATATATATATATATATATATATTAGAGACAAGATGGATATCCCCTACAAAAAAATCGCATCAGTAATATACTGTGCGAAAATCTACACTGCTGAAAATCCAGACGATAATAAGTTCTATATAGGTAGCAATTCAAGGAGGTGTAAGGTTAGGTATTACATGCACATCTTTTAGAAATGGAAAATACAGTAACACTTCGTTGTACCGATACTTCTGGAAATTGGTAGATGAAAAAAAGACCCCAATAATTAGATGGAGCATGATAAGAAAAGCTAACACACGTAGACCATTTAACCTATCCTGTTTCTTATGCCTAGGTGAGAAACTTGAACTTTTAAAATTTAAACATAGGGAAAAATTACTCAACGTCAGACACGAAAGGACTTTAAACTGCAAACATTTGAAGGAACACACATTAAGCATACGTTAGATTACGAATAACTACTATCGCGTCACACTGTAATTTAATTATTATAATTTAATTATTATTTTGACTTTATTGACTTTTACTTTGTTAGTATATACCAATTTATATTTTCATTTTTTTTTTTTTTTTTTATATATATTTTTTTAATGTATTTATTTTTTTAGGTTTTTAGTTTTTATTTTTTATTTTCATTTTATTTTTTTAATTAACAAATTCTGATGTCTTTATATTTTTTAAGTTAAGTAATCCATATTATCCAAAATCACTACACCTCACCCTATAAAGATATGATTTTGGTACTTCCTCATAGTTATCACTTTTTATATATAAAATTAACTATTGCAATTTCATAATTTGTATTTAATTTTGTTTGTTTGCCTTTATGGTACTTATCTTGTAAGTTCCTTGTATTAATAATATAGCAGGTATAATGGTAAGCAAATTCAACCGAGATAGATAGGAGCAATAATGAATGATATTAGCACTTTAGTTGTAATTATAGAAATATAGATGTTTATGTACATATGTATGCATGTGTGTGTGCATGCATACAAATGTATGTATACACATGTCTATGTGTGTGTATGTTTATGCGTGCTCATATATTATGATTTTATGTATATTAATGTTATGTGAGTATGTATATATGCATGCATCTTGTAATGGTGCATACGTATATACATGTATGTATGGGTTGTGTGTACTATATATGTATATATAACAGTATCTATATATACATATGTAGGGGTGTATATGTATGTATGCGTGTGTATATATGTGGTTTTGTATGTCTGTTTCTTTCGGTATGTGTGTGGTTTTGTATGTATGTATATATATATATATGTATATATACATATATGTATGTGTGTATATGTGTATGCATGCGTATATGTGTATCATTTTATATATATATATATATATATTCTGTGTGTGTGCGTTTAGCTGTGTATCTTTGTATCTATTAATTTGTACATACGTGTGTATTTTATATAAAGATCAGAAATATATATGTGTATACATGTGTATATCCGTGTATGGATATATGCTTATATATCTGTGTTTGTTATTTTCTCTCTCTCTCTCTCTCTCTCTCTCTCTCTCTCAATATATATATATATATATATATATATATATATATAATGAAGGAGAATGGAAAGGAATTAGAGAAAGCAAAAGCCAAATCAAAATTCAATTCAAAGGTTCAAAGCAAGGTATATTCCGCAAAAATGCAATTTATTCAAGTTAAATTTTCCTTAAGCCAGGTATATTAAGTATCTTTAATGGCGAATATTTTCCACCTTAATCTCCTCTGACGCCTGCCTGCATCATCGAATGTACCTCTTATTGGACTTTTTACCCTTTTTGGATTTTCTATTTTCGCCGTACCTGAAGTTGTTGCTTCTTGGAATTTAACTTTGAAACCTCTCTCTTTACTTCTCGTGCCTCTAACGACCTACCTATCTACATCTTATTCTCTCCGCTGGACTCTTCGACACCGGACTTTTTGGCAATCGGACATTTGCTTGCACCCTGGCACAGTTTTGCCCTGCGTTTCTTTCCCTACAACTTTTATTTCATTTTTTCAAATTTTAAATCTTGGCCATTGCCAACTTATCTATCCCAGCGACTTCCTCTGATGATAAGATTTTGATCTTTGAAAAGCCTGGCTTAAGGAAAATTTAACTTGAATAAATTGCCTTTTTGCGGAATATACCTTGCTTTGAACCTTTGAATTGAATTTTGATTTGGCTTTTGCTTTCTCTAATTCCTTTCCATTCTCCTTCATTTCTACCTGCTCTATCCTGGATATTGAGCTGTATACTCTTCACAATAGGGTTTTACCTTTCCTAAAGGTTCGCTTTTAGTACCCCTCTTTATATATATATATCAAGAGCTGCCACCCGATCACCACAAAAAAGTCAATTATTTACAGTCAATGCCTACGCATCAAAAGAATTTGCTCGGATTCCACTGAATATAACACACAGGTAGGCATCATTACCAACCACTTCCTCCACAGACACTACCCCTTCAAAATAATTAAACAATCAATAAAGAAAGCATCAACAAAAAGCAGACTAACTCTTCTAACAAACAACAAAAACAAAACTCTATCATCACAAATACCAATGGTATTTGACTTCAACCCTAACACCAACAAACTACAAGACCCTCTCAAAAACATATTTAAACAATTACAACACGACCCCAACATCAGCACTATATACAACAAACCACCCATCTGCGCCAGACGACAGCTTCCAAACCTACACTCCTTGCTGACATCGACCAAAACACGCAACATTCCCGCACCACAGGGAAACAAAACATGTAACAAACCCAGATGCCAAATATGTCAATGCATCAACACCAACCACACATTCACACCTCCAGGCACCAACATCCAACTTAATCCCCCCCTCTTATCTGCGACAGTCCCGACGTAGTTTACTTATTATACTGTACTAGATGCACGAAAGATAACTATGTCGGGGAAACAAGCCTGGAGTTCCGCAAACGCTTCAATAATCATAAACAAACCATTACAGACAAATCCACACGATTCCCAGTGGCCGAGCACTTCAATCTACCAAGCCATTCCACAGATGACATGAAATGCATCCTCATAGCCTCCAAATTCAGATCACAACAACACAGACGAAAATATGAAACCAAACTCATCCTCAAACTCAACACACACAACGCTGGACTTAATTTGGACCTGGGACTACTCAACAAATACACTTTCCCCAAACAGGGTAACTAACCTATGCCATTTTCCTACGGGCGAAGTCTTGCGTGTGTCACGGTGGGATCTTAACTCTTAACTTTTAACAGTTTTTATTACATCTATTTATTTCGTTGTATGTATGTAGGTTTTATTATCTAATATTTATTATAGTCATTTATTTATTTATTTATATATTTAAATATTGATCATTTATCTACTGACTTATTTATTTATATTATTTATACTATATTATTTAGATTATTTAATTTATTATCTCCATTAGTATTATATTTATTTATTTGAATTTTCATATATATTTGTTTTATATATATATATATATATATTTTTATTATTATTAGACGCTAATTTTAATAAATAGAAAGTTAAATAAACGTTTTTTTAGAGAATTAAATTTTTAAAAATAAATGACCGCTGATACGAAGAAAGAAAGAAAGAAAAAAAAAAGAGCGAGTAATTAATTCAATTAACAGTTAAATTGAACGCAGTAACAGTAATTTCAAACCATTAAGTCGACTACAACGCTAAAACATGTGTATGCTGGCCTGCACAGGCACGTACGAGTGTGTGTGTGTTTGTATGAGTGTGTGTGTATGTGTGTGTGTGTGTGTGTGTGTATCGAGCAGTAAGAGACAAAGAAAGAGAGAAAGAAAAAAGGCACGCAAGCCCAGACGAAGAGAGAAAAAGCGAAAGGGAAAAACAACTATTCATTAAACGGTTAAAGTGAACGCAGTAGTAGTAATTTTAAAACAATTAAGTCAACTACAACGCTAAGAGATGTGTATGATTGATCGCATGGTGTGTGTGTGTGTGTTTGTATGTATGTATGTGTGTGTGTGTGTGTGTATGTATCGAGCAGTAAGAGAGAAAGAAAAGGAGAAATAAAAAAGGTATTTGTGAATGGGTGTATGTATATATGTATGTATGCTTACGCGCATAGGCACGTGTCGGTGTATGTGTGTGTGTGTGTGTATCAATGTACATGTACACGTCCCATTACGTGTGTGTGGACGCGTATGTGCGTGTGCTCATTTATACAGATATTTAATTTATGATTTTTCTACTCTTTCCCCCTCATTGCCTGGGAAAACCTCCCACCGTACACACGCAAACCCCAAACACCGATGAAGACTGAAGGATCAGTCGAAAATTTTGTTCTCCATACCATCAACAAGAAAAAACTATTTTTCTTTACAGAACAACTTATATTCCTACACGTCACAAAATAAATAAATAGAAAAATAAATAATAAAAAGTTATAACACAATATAAACTTTTTTTAATTTTATTTTTTTATATACATACTTATATATATATATATATATATATATATATATATATATATATATATATATATATATATATGAATATATAGTGTGTAGATTTCAATTTTGTGTTGAGAATCCGAATAACAGAGCTCAATGTAATATACATTATAAATTATTTCGACCCCTTAATGAGGCCTCCTCAGACGTATAAACAACCACGTCAAAAAACCGGCGTTTTGACGTGGTTGTTTATACGTCTGATGAGACCTCATTAAAGGGTCGAAATCATGTATACAACCTTAATGTGTGTATAGTTTTTTCCTTATTATAATTAAATATATATATATATATATATATATATGTTTATGTATGTACTTGTGCATCTATTAATGTGTGCGCACGTGTATATTCTATATAAAGACCAGATATTTGTGCTTGAGAATGTATATATGTGTATATCCATGTATTGATATTTGCGTATATTTTGTGAGTTCGTTATTTCTTTTATTTGTATAAATATATATGTATATATATTTATGTACTTGTGTATCTATTAATGTGTGCGCACGTGTGTATTTTATATGGAGAGCAGATATTTATGCTTGAATATGTATGTAGATAGATTGAAACGTTTAAGTCTTAAATGGAAAAGAAAGAAACCCAAGCTAAGTGGGTAATAAAAAATAGAAAAAAAGAAAGAAATAGAAGGCAGGTAATAAAAAATGATAAAAAAGAGTTAAACTAATTGAAAGAATTAACAAGTAAATAATGTAACTAGATACTCAATTATAAACATCCCGAAAAAAAGATTTACTAACAGGGAATGTTTTCCAAATTCATCTCACTTCGCTATCTTCTTTGGTCTGAAGAGGTTGGCTCTCTGTGAAGAGTACAACCGAAACATGCATTCACATATGTAACCAATAATGTTTGTATAAATAAAAGTTTATACTATATAAATAAATAAATATATATATATATATATATATATATATATATTTATATTTATATATATATATATATTTATATTATAAACAGAACCCGATTATATATGGCCTTTGCAACATATGCGCGTTTTCTTTGTTTAGCTGATTTCTTTGGTTTTCGGTCATATTATATTCTTCCTTTCTATTTGTTTTGATGCCAACTGAACCGACAACTATTTAATTTACAACAGGGTTTGGCCAACGCTTCCGGAAACATTCGTTTTCATGTAAAATATATGAGCTTATTTCGATCGCAGCGAAGACGTATAACGGGGCAATGATTTAATTGCTCTCTTATGTATGAGGAAAAATGCATTCTCGTCACGTATTCGGACAAAGAATGCATATCATTACACGTGAAACGGAACCGCCGAGAACCGTATATAATGCTTATTCATGAGGGCTTTTTCTGAAGCAGAACTTTGTTTCTTACTTTTGTTTACAGCCGTAATTTCAGTGTATGTTTAGTTATTTATGGCAGGACTCGCATGCGAAGTGTACTCCACGCCATATTTAATAAAATTAGTTGGAATAGTTTTAGAGCCTATTTGTATTTTGCTGTTTTGTTGTAGTAGCAGTAGTAGTACCACTAAATATAGCAATAGTTCACAGAGAGTAACAGAGCAGATTATGACTTATAATATTCATTTTACTGTGCAAGCGAAGAAATCTAAGGTTAACTTTCTTTGGATTTTATTAGATACATGTTGTGCCCCTAAAAGGCCGAAAAAATAGGTCAACAAAGAGGTAGAGTTATGAAGAGTATCAGACAGTACATAAGTAATAGGTTAGCAGAATCGGTTTCTGGATTGGTCCTAGAAACACTCTGTTACAACTATTATCACTATTCATAAGAGGGTATATGTAGTTACCCATCAGGATAGATCATCATAATAATAAGCAAGAACGTAAGTACGTATAAGACTGCACAAGTACTCCTGACAACTTAAGGATGGACCAAAGTAATTTGGACCTTACTTCTCTATATTGTATGTAGTATTACCGCATTTGTTCTATAGAAACGTTGATAACTAAAAAATATGAATTTAATCAGGGTGAAATTCTGCATGTTAGATACTGTTCTGAAAGAGCACCACATCTATATACAAATTTTTTAAAAATCGGAAGCTGAAGTCCCGTCATTTCGAATATAACCAGACTTTTATCCGTCATGGTCAATGGTCAAAGGTCATGGTCAAAGTAATATAATGTTTGGGACTTCATTGGCTAAAAAATATACAGAACAACATATATCTTCAAACGTGAGACTTTTACTTTTTCTGTGACTGATATTTACCATAAAGCTAGATATCCCCAACTTAAATCTCTTTTAAATTATACCGTGGATGATATGTTGACGAAGTTTGGTGACGATTGTTTAAGCGATGTAGACTCTAGGCCATACACAAGAAAAATAACAAATACACTAGACAGAAAAAATACCATCATTGGCGGAGGTAAAGCAGCGTAGTTTTATTAGACACAAGTAACATATGATATTCAGCCAGAAATTTGCAAATTTCGATTAGATTGCACATGTTTTACATCTGCATGTGTCGTTGACAAGACCAATTCAATAAAGTCAAGACAAAACTGTTGATGTTTCATGCCAAGTCTTAAGATTTTCAGCGATTGCAAGAGATCAATTAGATTAGGTAAACCTTTTTAAAATATTCTATAAGTCAATTTTATTATACCTTTTAATAAAATGCTCTCTTCCCCTGTAACTAATCATGTTGGATATAGAGATTGTACGTTTATAGTATGTATTTTAGCATAGGTGAATGAGTACAAGTGAAGTCAACCTTGCCCGTGTATGTAACCGAAATGTTGAATGAGAGTATTAAGAATAACATGACACCAGGGTGTAAGTAGGGCAGGATTCAAAGCTATATTCGGGCGAGTTCCCACTGATATGAAATCACGTAGGACCAACTCGACGGATAACGGTTTTATTTTGAATCAGTACTGGTGTTGGATCGTGGCCACCGAGAGTTACTACAGGCCGGTTGGCTAGAAAATGACGTCACTGACTTCCGTGTCAAAACAAGGACCGTAGTAATAACAATAAGAAGGCATTTCGACTTCTCCATTCACTAAATAATCCATCAAAATTCAGGAAATCAACCAATTTTAATGAAATTTTCAGGATTTATTAATTAATGATCACGGAATATAATAAATCCATTACTTTATTATAAAGCTTGGTGCAAATGTATTATTTCTTGTAAACAAAAAACACCTTTACTAAAGTTATTCAAAATATCAAAACATGTTGACCATACGATATTGTAAATATTTAAAACAAAGCATTAGAAAACTTTAAAAATTGCATGTAAAAAAAGAAAAGAAAAGAACCCGATTCGATTCATCTTGAAACTGATCTTTATCCAATATAAATTTAAAGAAAATAATAATTCACGATCAAATACTGCAAAAAACTGAATTATGAATTACCATTATTTAAACTTCTAACCCAATCAACCGTAAGTAATTCAGACTTTGAAATTTGTTTAAAAATTATACAAAAAAAAGTTCAATGTTAACTGTCTGTTTAATAATGGAATCACCAACTCCTATCTTGCTATTAAGAGATAGGTACGTGCAAAATCAAAGGCCGATCCCCAAAATGTAAAAACATTTTGACCCTCCCTTCACTTAAAAATTCACCAAAATTCAGGAAATCAACCAATTTTAATGAAATTTTCAATATTTATTAATAAACAAGCACAGGAGATATAGTGAAACATTTTTTAAAAATCTTAGTGAAAATGTATTATTTTTTTAAAAATAAAATACACCTTTACTAAACGTATATTTTTATATATATAAAAAAAATCCATGATTTTTTTAAAATGAAAATAAGATCTGTATATGTTTAAAATATTTTAAAAAAAAAACTATTTCGTATATATTACGGAAAATGCCCCTACACTCTTGTTAATAAAATCAGTATAACTCGAAGAATTAACGATATTATCATTGAATAAAGCATTGTTTAATTAATATTTTTTGTGAAAATTTTGATTAAATATGATGTTATTATTTCATTTATTTAATCTACAAAAGTAGAGAAAAGATAAACTATGCTACACTTAAGACATCGAAAAAAAGTAATAAAAAAAAATCGAAACACTACTTTTTTATCAAATAATGAATAAGTAATTCAGACTTGATTTTTTATATAATTAAAACAAAATTCAAACTTACTACACTATATTTAGTCGGTGTAAACATTATTACGTGTATCCATATTTGCAGTAATTATTTCTCTTTTGGAAATCCAAACATATGCAGTAGGCATTTTAACTTTGTGAATTATGAAATGAAATTTTAAAAAGCGCGAAATTATTTTAAAATTGGTTGATTTCCTGAATTTTGATTCCATTATTAAACAAACAGTTAACATTGAATTTTTTTTTTTGTATAATTTTTAAACAAATTTCAAAGTCTGAATTACTTACGGTTGATTGGGTTAGAAGTTTAAATAATGGTAATTCATAATTCAGTTTTTTGCAGTATTTGATCGTGAATTATTATTTTCTTTAAATTTATATTGAATAAAGATCAGTTTCAAGATGAATCGAATCGTGTTCTTTTCTTTTTTACATGCAATTTTTAAAGTTGTCTAATGCTTTGTTTTAAATATTTACAATATCGTATGGTCAACATGTTTTGATATTTTGAATAACTTTAGTAAAGGTGTTTTTTGTTTACAAGAAATAATACATTTGCACCAAGCTTTATAATAAAGTAATGGATTTATTATATTCCGTGATCATTAATTAATAAATCCTGAAAATTTCATTAAAATTGGTTGATTTCCTGAATTTTGATGGATTATTTAGTAAATGGAGAAGTCGAAATGCCTTCTTATTGTTATTACTACGGTACTTGTTTTGACACGGAAGTCAGTGACGTCAGAGGGGGGCAGGAAGTTAGTTGCTTGGCCTGTAGTAACTCTCGGTGGCCACGGTTGGATTCGACGAGGCCGGTCGCTGGGGGCTATGCTTTAAGAGAGATAACTGTAAAGTCACGCCCACGGCCATATCCGCCATATCCGATTATGTCTTTCTGTCTATCTATCTATCTATCTATCTATCTATCTATCTATCTATCAATAGTTACCTTAAGCTAGGATTTCTGCTTAGTTAATCGTTCATTTTAATAGCGACTTTTAAAAGACTTTTCTCTTAATAAACCTTTATTTCTGAAACTAGGTGTTCTTACTTTCATCTGACTTTGACTACAAGAAGATTTAAACTAGCGACAAAATGATGAAAGGGGTTCTGAGGAAGAAAAGATGACGGCGCGGAACACGAGGAATAAAACGCTACATCTCTTTCTCTCTCTGTTTGTTGATCTTTTGTATCTCTCTCTCTCTCTCTATATATATATATATATATATATATCTATATATATAATATTTGTTTTTATTTATTATCTATGTACTTATACGTTTCGTCCTTTTTAAATCGGGACTCATCAGCATACTACCGGTCATGCGATTCGAAACCCCGGACTACAAGTATTTTTCAACTCAATTCCGACGTCTTTGACCACTCGGCCAATTTTAAATAGCTAATAAACGATGATAATTTTAACACTTTATCGGCGGGCTTAACGTCTAAGCATTTTACTTCTTTTTAAGGGAAGGAACGATGCATTATAAAGCAAGTGACGCAATGCTGTGTTAATACTACCATTACAGTGCTCTACTATTTCGAGAAGCGACAAATAATATATATATATATATATATATATATATATATATATATATATATATATATATATATATATATGTATACCATCTCTGTAGACGACATTCAATAAAAACGATTCTAAATTTATTTTATATTGAGAAGGAGGTCAAAGTCCCTAAATAAATTTAACGATATGATTTTTTTCTTCTGCCGTCATAAATAAGGGTTGCGGATGACGATTCAGACGGATACCAAACTTTTCAAATGTTTTTTAAAATCCGTTCCATGCAAGACCTCAAAAAGTATATTGTATAGTCCAAGACAGATTTCAAAAGCAGGGGAGTAAGAGTAACACAATGATCCTTAATTTCTGCGTCAGATTTTGGAAGGAACGTGCTGGATTTTCGATGGCGTTCTGTTTTGATAAGATATAAGCTTTTTTAGTGTGCTATAATACTTTAAAGGTCCTGAGGTATGAAAGTGTATTTACGAATGTTTCAGTGTGCTTTTCTGGTTTGTTTGGTTTAGGTTTGTTTAGTTTTCATTGTTTTGTCTCAAGGGTTATCGAGTTCAATTCGTCATTTAATGCAAGTTTGAGGATATATTCGTAGAGGATAAATAGTTATTATTATTTGGTTTCGTTAACATATTTTATTATAGAAATATTGTTTGAAATTACATTTTTTTTACGAGTTTTATTTCTTTAGTTTAAGATGTTAGCGGAATGAGTATTTTTGAACGGGTCCATCAGATTATTTTCCTTCGGCTTCGTTGGAGAGCATGTGCTTTTGTAAAACAAAAAGTGTACGGATAGAGACACGTAATTATTCACTTTCTCTTTATCTCTCCGTTTCTCTTTCTCAATTATCTTTGTCTTTGTCCTTCCCTCTCTTTCTCGTTCTCCCCCGCATTCTATTACTTTCAATGTATGTGAAAGAGTAAGACTTTGAGTGTTTTTGTGAGATATGTTCTACAGTGTGCACCATTCCGTGCCCAAAATTGCGTGCATTACCTCTCTATTGTCAAGAGAGAAAAATGGCGGCAACCTGAACTGAACGAAATCATAGACGAATCACGAAACTTTTAAGACGCTTCATGTTCTAGACTCGTGTGAAAGTAAATCAGTCTCTTCGGCTGTGCATGCCCGTCTATTTCTTTGAGATCTTTTCAAACCAAAAAAAGAAAATTCGTGATATCAGATCACATGCGTAAAACTAAGGTTCAGAACAGGACCGCCTGATTCGTGTCACTTTCAGAAAGCAAATCATATCTTTTTAGAGAAACAGAATTTCCCCTCCAAAATGGCGTCCGCTTTGTCAATTCAAAAAGTTTTTGACAATAAACTCTAGAAGTAAATGTCACGGTCCAAACATTTCAACTTGTATTCCGGAAAAATACCAAACATTTTTATAGTCAGTTCATGCGAAGGCGTAATATAACTTTTACAAAATTTTGAGGGCTGTTTTTAACAGAACAATTAAAATGCTATAATGCAAGAAATGTGACCTTTGGGTGTGCAAGTGTTATTTTGTTTCGGTGTGTTTGTTTAAATATTTAAGTGCAGGTGAGTCGTGTTTTCCTTCTGGTGTATGATATGTTCTAGTCGATTTTTTGCCGTGCATGCTCATGTTTCTAAAATACTATCTAAAACATAAGCAATGGTAAACGGCTGATGCGATAACACAACATGATTGTGAGTGGAAACCGAAAGCTATTGATAGTACTGGAAATCTGTTAATTGTATTACAGACTTGCAGGTAACGACGGTGGTCAAGTGGATGACAGTACGGACTGACGACCTGTGAGTACCACGTTTGAATCCAGTCATGTCTATAATATCACTTTCACTTATTGGCAACTATTACGTGGTTCCTATCTCAATAATGCAATCACCAGAATCCAGCCGGTTCACACGAATATATTTTTATTTATTAATGAATTGTATGAAAACAAATGCTAATAATAGTATAGCTATTACTACGATTACTACAAATAATAATAATAATACTCATGATAATAATGACTATAATGATACTATTAAAAAAAGTATGCACTTGTAACATGCAAAAAAGGAGATAAAACAGATATAATAACAATCTTGAACTTATCATTATGCTACATAATTATAATGTATAATTATAATACTGATTCCTTTATCTATGGATTCCTATGAAAAGCTGACTACAATTTAATCATTTTTTTTTTACGATGACAGACTGTTAATTAATTTCAAACGCCTAAATGTATTATATGAAATGTCATTGGAATAAAGACGTAAATCCATGTATTAGGAAGTTTTCATATAGATTCTTGGAAATATATATAACATTTATACTTTATATTCCATCTAATATAAATAGAGATTTTGTCCATTTGTTACAATCTTTTAAAAGGTAATAATAATAAAGACAATAATAGTCAAATTTTGAAATATCAGAGATCTTAACTACTTTTTAGAAAAGGGTAAATAATAAATTCCCAGTAACCTTGAGATCTTCAGTCTAAGGTTCTACCAACTGAGCTATTAAAACTTTCTTGTAAATAGAGCTTAACAATAATTTTAAAAACCGTTGCGTAAATTCTTAGATTCATGATTTACGTCATGTTTCAAAACATAAATTCAAACATAAATGATAGTGAAAAAAGTAAATGAATGGGTAAACATTATCAATAGCGTTAGAAATTATTTTAATACTCTTAAACAATATATTTTGCTTTAAATACGATTTGGCGCAAAAATCAATCGAATAATTCATATATATATATAGTTGCGTCCGGATGGCGCATTACTCTCGTATATTAAATATTGTAATCGGTACTGATTCCTATAGTTGATCATAAATTCTTTGATCTTGTACGAACTTAAATTTTATCATATAAAATGTTGTTATAACATCATCATCACTTATATATATATATATATATATATATATATATATATATATATATATATATATGGGGGTGTGCGCGTGTGTGTGTGTGTGTGTGTGTGTGTGCGCGTGTGTGCATAAACATCTAATAAAACTTACTCCTGTCCTCTTGTCAATGGCCTTATGTGTAGAAGGGATATCTTTAAAAAATAACAGACGCGTTTCCATCCCGATTGAAATGCTTTTCTATGTAGCAACACTGAATATGATTAATACATAGAAAGCAACCTGTATGTCGATGACGACATATGTCCATACACTCTTCTCTGTTTAGAACTGTAGTTTGTGAAATAAATCGCTTACTAACATAAACGATGGTGTAAGACTTCTTGTAACGAAGAATTTAGCACTTTTCGTTGCTAATAATATTTTTAAAATTTATTTTAATGTTTTGTTAACACCAGAATTTTATCGACAATCCAACGGTTATAACTTCGACTTACAAAACAACCATTGAGTGTCCATTATGGCTTGATACATTTCGTTTTCAAGTCACATTGAAGATTTGTGATGTAATGAAAATGACTGTCTATCGCCGTCAATACACACACTATATATATATATATATATATAGATTTAGATTTTTCACTTATAAAATAGATCATTCAGTGAAGACCGGGGTTGTTCCAATAAAAAACAAGCTCGATGATACTCGATTACAGAGTACAGAGCATTTATATGTGATTTTATGAAGGCTTACCTATTACAACGCCACATTGTGTTTTGTCGGCAGTTGAAACCAGTATTCCAGACATTTAATTTCCCTGATGATCTGCCAAGCAAGTAACTGCTTGGTAGTGAAACACGTGTAGGAAAAAACATTTAATTTGAATAAATAGTATTTGTAAGAAAAAATATCTTTAATGGTGATCATTGGTGTCTTGAAAGGAATGCTTTGGTAAGCCTTCATAAAATCACATATATATATATATATATATATATATATATATATATATATAATTATAATCTACTAATTCAACAGTTTATATCTAAAGACAAGCGCTTATTTCGTCTCATAATAATTGATCAGAGTAGCTATATATTAATGCCTTGTCGACCACACGGTTTCGAACTTAAAGTTCGGGTCTTATAACGTGACATATATATCCATACGCGCAACGATTCAGTTGTACAAATGAAGAATTTTAAATACTGCATTTTATTCTTACAATTTCTTAAGAAAATTAATTATCAGCGTTAAACGTGGGAAAGAACCTTTTCATGTCAGCTTTAAATTGAAAATAATATGTTTTTCTAAATAGAGCGCCTCTCCCGCTTAAGGCGGACGATCATTATAATTTAATTATCCAATAAGTTATATCCAGAGATAAGCGCTTGTTTCGCCTCATAAATACTAGTATGGCATGTGTGCTTTAGAATTATGTGATCTATGTCCTGCTTATTTTGTTCCAGCTCGTTTGACTCGTTGGTCTAGTAGTCTCCGTCAATTCGCTGTTTTGATACCTCATTGTAATACAGCTTCCTATTCCAGTAACTTCTTTCCAAGAATCGCAGGCTTGCGGTACTCTCTTCCTGCTGAATGATTTTCTCCTACCTATAATTTTGGTCTTTTCAAAACTAAAGTTAATAGACACTTCCTGTCTTTACGATAATCATATTTGTTCTTGTTAGCTCCGTATATCAAGTGGTTTCATGCCTTATTTGGAGCGATTTCCATAAAAATAAATTAATAAAAAATAAGTAGTGTGTCTATATACAACTGAAGCGCCACTGCACGGTTAGTACCTGAGACATCGGGTCTGATAACCCTAAATCTATCTCCATGCACCAAACAATTAAGCAGTACGAATGAGAAGTATACCTACTGCAGTTTATTAGTATGACAAACTGTATGCCAACTTTTTAATTCTTCTAGTTGATATTTTCATAGAAGGGGAGTACACAATGTTAATATAAGAGCGTCTATCAATGAAAATATTTTAAAAAAACGCTAAGGTAGAAAATGCTTGTCTCTGGTCTGCAATCAATATTATTCTATATGTTGCCAAATAAATTCAAGCTGCCAATGATCGCTCCGAAGCTTAATCTGACAAGCAAATACTGACAAGCAACGACAACGGAACCGATTTGAACTGGTGTCGATGCCAACATTGGAATCGATTGTAATCATGCGTATATTCTACCTTGACAAGTAAGCAATCGTAAACTTAAAACGGATGGGAAATTAATGATATTTTGAGTAATGTATTTTGTCCTTGGCGATCTTTGCTGTGAACTTGCCATATACATTTTACCATGATTCCGTCGAGATTATTTTTACCAGCGAACATTTTAAGATATAACTGCATAAATATTACTTCACTAATTACGTTCTTTGTTGGTCTTCGTTCTTATTTCTCTTAGGAACATACATCAGTTTTACCATGATTCTGTCGAGGTTATTTTTACCAGTAAATATAATCGTAAAACTGCAAAAATATTAGTTTATAGAACACTAATTACGTTCTTTTTTGCCTTCGTTCATTCCTTTATTGATCGCTTTTCGACACTCTGTCGTTATGTTCAATTATTCTATCTAATACATATTTATCACTTATTTTCTTTTTAAATAGCCATTAAAACATCGCCCATTGGCTTTTCTTCATATTTATGCCAGAACCGCTGTACCTAATTGACGTAGCTAAGGAGTTACGTTAGTGTCGTTAAAATAATACATAAGAATTAGCTAATACATTTTACGGCAAAAAATAAATTCCCTCCTAAATGATGAATTAAATGGCTTATAATCCTAAAACACAATTTTGACTTCTTGTGTATTAATCAACCACGTAATTGTAATCCCCAAAGTGAGCGAACGTATATTGCAGCCATTTTAATGAGACTAATTCATAATTTAAGTATGATGATATCAGTTAGAGAATGACGAATTTGTTATCTGAGGGATGTGTTACTCCTACATCGTCTCTGAAATCAATAAGCACAGAGAAAAGTCTTTAAAATAAAAAAAAATTGAAGAAAATAAATGTAACTAAGTTTTTTTTCGGAAAACACGAACCAATAATTGGCTTAAACTCGCCGATAAAGCAGTACTTTATATGCAGCCTTTTGTTATGAAGCTATACACATTGACGCTATATAGGACAATCTGCCATTTGTATTACCCTAAAATGTTTTCAAGTTTAATTGCGGATTCATAACTTTCTCATGTGTGTGAGTGAATAATAGAGGATTTTGGGAGCGAGCTCAATCGACACTATTGTGGTGTTAATAGGTTCACATCAACACTATTACATAACGGGAAAATACTATAATTGAAGATAAGTACCTTTCCCAGGTGTGTTTTATTAGATAAATAAGTGCAATAGATCATATATGATTTGAACTTGATCTTATATCAATGAGTTTACTTATTAAGTATTTTTTATAAAACCTTCTTATTCTTACATATCAATTTAAGATCAGCTTTATTAATCAAAACTACATTAGAATAAGCACTTTTATTTATTTATGATTCTAATTGCATATTATTCTGATAAAAAATTCAAATGAGAAATTTGAAACTAATTCTCTTGCCGTTTCATTGAATTCGTTGCGTACTTCGTGATTATGAAGGTGCGAAAAAAATGCTCGTTTTGTCGCTAAGTTGTTTATTCGCTGTATGTGTTTTCTTTTATAATCAATTATTTCAGTTGGGTAAATGACGCTAATTTCTTAAATAACGTTTATATTTTAATTGTATTCTATATATAAGTCTCCCATTAATACGAAAATAAAGAGAAAGCGGAAAACAAAGAGACTTCTGGTGTGTAATTCGATTTAAGATAAGATTACTATTCCTTATAATAGTAACTAATTTCTTGAATTTATAGCTTTTATCTTCTGATGAAATGGATTATTTGATAATTGGCGCAATATACTTTTGTAATTCGGTGAAAATGTTGGTTGCCAAATAAAAATAATATAAGATATGATTAAATGTTTGTTGTGACGGCATATACAGTGAGGCTAAATAGTTAAGGTAATCATTTTTAAAGTAGAATCGCTTATTAAATCTTATTGAGAATTATTGTAAAATAGCGATAGCTAGAGGCATTTAAGATTGTTCATGGAAGGTTCTTGCAAAACCCCAATTATTTCAGAAGATTCATACCATTACATGTAGTAATAAATATTTGAATATATATTAAATACATAAGATTGTTTAAGAACTTTTTTAGCAACACATCAAGGAGGTAAAATAAACAAAACCAAATTCTACGAATTGTGTTATTCGTGTATACAAAGTGTTCCAGAAATTTATCAGTATCTTGTAACTATCGGGGTAACGGTTACTTGTAAGATGCCATGTACAGTTATTTTTTTAGTTGTTGTGGGAAGCTGAAGCTTCCTAATAGCTTTTGTAGTCGATTTACAGGTGCCCTGCTAGAAGACAGTTCGAACTTGCTCAACAGTATCATCTGAAGTTGAGAGGTGTTCTGTTCTCTCAGAAATTTACTATGGCTTTTGTTCTGGTCCCTTTCTTTCATAATACGTGTTTATGATCTAGTTTTTGTGAATTTAAGGACACAGACGCCTTTCTTGGTCTATATAAAGCCATTACTGAATCTGAGTAAATATAACAAAATTAACATTACAAAAAACTTAATGAATTTAGTTTTTAAATTATACCAGGTTCATAATTCAGCGGATATACGGGCGTAGATTTTGCTCAGAACTTCTGTATATTCTGCATCTACTCTCACATAAACTCATATTTTAATATTAAGATAATAAGATTAAACTAACGCTGCTATCAAACTTACATGTTAATTTTTTACAAGGCCCAAAAGCCACTCGAGGATAAGGATTAAAGTGTTTGATCGCAATCACCGGCACGATGGTTGTAGCAGGACAGAAATTGATTATTTATGGGGATAGTTCAACAAGAATTGTTTACATTGGACTTGGAGACGACCATATTGGTAAGAAAGTTCGCAGCACTGTGTTCTGCAGACGGGTAGTTCGAGGAAGAAAACCATGCCCATGGAGGTTTCGTTTAGTCGTGACCACACAGGGGGAGACAGGGAAATCGTTGGAGTGGTAGTAGCTTTAATCCGCATACACATAGTATATTCCTGTCTCGGGCCGCTGGAGCTCCTATGGGTTTAAAAGTATGATGAAATGCTAAGCATTAGGACGTTTGTTGATATATATATATATATATGTATGTATATATATATATATATATATATATATATATATATATATATATATATATATATATATCCTGTGAGATCTTTAAATATTGACCTAAATAACATTACAACTGGTATATGAAAGTTAGATTCTAACAAGCGAATTTTCCGTTGTTGTTGTGGATTCATGAAACATTTTACTGGTATAAATAGAAATAAAAAAGCATAGAGAGTTTTGATTACTTAATAGATACCATCCACGAGTGTCTTCGCTCGCTCTCTCCCTCTCTCTCTTTCCCTCTCCCTCTCTCTCACTCTCTCTCTCTCTCTCACTGTACAAGGTGTTGCCAGGACAACCTGAGATGAGAGCACTTAATCCAACAAGTAATCTCTGACGAAATATTCAAAATAATATAGTTCTCAAAGCCAAATACAAATCTCATCGACACGGCTATACACTGGCTCATCCGAGGAATGGTACAACTTCTCCAAGCAGGATACTCCATTAGACTAAACGAATTCTTGTCCTGGAATCCAGTAAGACCAAGAGACCACATGAAAGACATACAATAACATAGTTCACGGACCAATTGGAGAGGAATAATGATATTCTTAACTTCTTTCCTAACTCAACGTTTGACATGTAAAGGAGAGCCTTAATGGAACACTCGACTCTCTATGTATCTCATATAGAGATCACCTGTTAGCTCCAGGAAAGGGCCCATTGATTTATGAGAACTTCGACTGAAGTGTAAATGAAACAAAAACGATATATATATATATATATATATATATATATATATATATATATATATATATATATATATATATATATGGATACGTGTGAACGCAAATGGATTGTAAGTATTACGTTCACCATCGGATCAATTCCGAAGCAGACTTTTTTATGAAAGGATTTAACATCGTCAATCACTAATTTGATTAAGATTCTCAGACATCGTTTCGATTAATACAAAAATCAATCGCACTTCAAACGAATCGAATGCACATTTCCTCAATGGAAAACCAGAATTGCGAGTAGATTGTTGAGTCGAGGATCAAAAGAACAAAAGAGAATGTTAATCTTGACGAATGACGATGATCTCAATTTAATTGATTTACTTTTATTTAATCGATTAAGTTTCGACTGATCTGATTATGATCGTCATTTTCAGTCTTAATTTTAAAAATCTTGTTTGTTCATCTCTACCTGTCTGTCTTTCTGTCACAAGTTCTCTCTCTCTCTCTCTCTCTCTCTCTCTATATATATATATATATATATATATATATATATATATATATATATATATATATGATGTATGTTCCATATGCATCACTAACGTATTAGATTCTTCATCGAATCAGCATCGACTGTAAAAAGCAAATGAAGGAAAAGCTGGAGAAAATAAGAGAATTCTAAACGATAGCCGAGAAACGGGCACGAGAAGTCAGTTAGACACTTTACAGGTACACTTTACATTAATAGCTTCTTTCCTCGTACTGCTAGTCTTTGGTATTCCCTCCCTGCTTCACGTTTCCCTGACTGTACTTACATACATTTAAATGTAATGTGAACAAGCGTCTCGCTGAAAAACTCCCCATTTCGGATTCCCCGAATTCACAGTAGCTCCCTACAGCTCAGTAGCATTGTTCTTTGTTCTGGAAAAGATAGAGAAATAACAATGTTATCAGTTTTGGTGGAGGCACCCCAGAAACATAATAACGGAAGACATTACTTTATTAATTCTAGGTGTGAACTCAGTGTAGCGTAATATGATTCCTAGGATATACCTCAGGTACAAATGAAAAGATTTTAAAGCGCCCCCTATATCAGGAGGATGTTATACTTCGAAACATGGTATTATAACGAACGAACATATACTACACTAGCCCCTAAAGTGGTAATGTCTTGCAGTATGATATAATAACAGGAAAACAGACACTGCACCCCCGAATTGAGCATTGTAAGATAGCACTTTTTAAAAAAAATATTATAGTTTACTCAATGTACTATTAAGAGACAGTACAAGTGGCATTTTGCTTTGTTTGGTGTAAACTGAAGTAAATAAAAACAAAAAATGTCTTTGTTCACCATATCGGCCTGTTTGTTTTTATTTGATACCTTAAAATCATATATATTCTCAACTATTTACTGATTGGTGTCAGTTTTTGTTTTACGGCAAATCATTTTGTGACAGTGGTAAAAAAACCCTGATAAACAATATTTATTTTAAATGTACACGGTGGGTGAATATATAACTGTAATATATTAATGCAACAGGAAAACTTAAAATAAACTAATGAACTTCCATAAGCATTTCTAAAACAAACCAATAATAATTTAGATCAATGAAAGAGAATGTGAACGTTGACCAATTTTGGCCTCAGTCATTAGCCTGAAAGCAAAGTAAGCTGCTTCCTCCCGGCATGCTTTTTGTTTCTAAAAAGGTGTTGAAGTTAAAATTCTTCTAGTTAATTAGTAATGGAGAATGGCGGTGTTAAACCCGAATGTCACTTTCGTGGTTTAATATTGGCTAAAATGCAAGGGAGAATAACCTACTCTGCACAATTTTGTTTCATCATGCCGTAAATATAATACCGATTTATTCGATTCATGGAATTCTTCAGACTCTTTGTCTTCTATGGAAAATCAGAACTTGATTAGCTTAGAATTTATGGCCAACCGTTTATATTAAAACTAGATCAATACAACGAATGAAGGCATGCCCATATTTAAAAATAACATGTGTTCTAATTCATAGCTTAAATTATGGATTATTATTTATGTATATACGGCATAATCACGCCGACACACCGGTTCTTGTTAGATCACTGAAGTTAAGCAACGCTGAGCCTTACCAGAACTAAATGGGTGACAATTTGCGAACACCAGACGATGTATGTCGCTTGGAGAGGATATGGGCACTACCAGGTTCTATCATGCCCACAGAAAGTTAGGACAATTAGAGTATATGCCTGACTCCCCGAGACGTCCCGGGACGTATATAGGTAAACAACAACAAACAACAATTTATGCATAAGGGTTCAATATCTACGTACTTTCTTACTACTACTACTACTACTACTACTACTACTACGATGTATGATGTGCATCACAACTTTAAATTACACATCGGTAAGTGTCATATAGTATTCATATATTAAATGGCTGGTTTCAGATGGACGAAGTTTTTGCCTCTTTATGTCAACTCTTCAAGAATTAATGACTGCAATAAAAACAACGTTGTCTAGTTCCATTGCGAGATTGATGATTGCAATTAGTTAAGTAAAATCGTTTTCAAGACAACCATTACATTTTAAAAGAAAATATCTATCGTCAGAAATGACAGTGTCGCCCATTATTTAGGTAGTTTTCCATATCAAGTAAGACATTTTGTCTCATCAATTTGCAGAGCAGGGAATGACATTGCCATTTCGATATCATTTTAAAATGAGTTGGCACGCAGATGTAAAAACTTGTAGGTTTAAACTAATCAGTATATGTGTATTTATGTATACATGAAAAAAAGTAAAACCAGAAATATTACGTTTTGTATTTATATCAATACTTCCTTGTGATTATTGATTTGAAAGAAACTTTTCGAATATTTGTGCTTGTGTGTTATTTCTATACATTAATCATCCTGAAGGTATCTTGAAATAAAAATGTAACGTTGATGAATACACAATTATATTTTTGGTTTTCTTTATTTTCATTTTCCATTACGTTGGAATATTAGTTCCATTTATTATCATATATATATATATATATATATATATATATATATATATATATATATATAATTATTTCCACAATCAGACAACGCCGCAACCCACAAGCTATGAAAGAAACAAACCGGAAGTCCTAGACTCGAGTTTCGACCAAAGGAGGCGAAACTCGAGTCTATGACTTCCGGTTTGTTTCTTTCATAGGTTGTGGGTTGCGGCGTTGTCTGATTGTGGAAATAATTATATATATCATCTCACATTCAAGAAATCTAATATATATATATATATATATATATATATATATATATATATATATATATTGTATACGTATATATTTTAATATTTACATATATATATAAATATATAATATTAAATAATTTTTTAATATTTTTTCATATTTTACCTACGTACATCTTATGGCTCTAATCAGCGTAAGTAAGTAACAATCTCAGACGGCCATAGGACGCGAACTCGGTTCACAGAGACACTTTGAATCTGTAAGCGTTCACTCAGTCCCACTCGGCGACGAGAGGTTGTCACGTAATAACGGAGAAAGAAAGCGATATTTACACTGAAAATTGCAAGCATAGATACTTAAACATTCACTACTCGACGGAGTCGGAGCATTACACTGAGGCTTTTAAGTGAATGCTAATTTTTAATCTTTCAAACATCTCCACCGTTGCGTTCCGCATTATCTCTTGTTTCGCACCTATTCAACAACAGCTGCACTCCGAGCAGTTTTGGGCCTGCCAGAACGTAGGTCACTCTCCGCTGATGTGAGGCCATTTTTGAATCGGTTGACCATGCTTCAATTTGTGTTACACCCATCGCATCTTTTCCAAACACCTGCTGAATGTAACGTGACGGCGGCGGAGATGAAGACTGTGGATCGCTGGGCTAAGGGTGTGCAAATACAGAGGGCTTACTTTGAAGAGGATTAAGATCCCAATCCTGTCACGTATTTGAAATATTTTTCTTCCCTATGGTAAGATTCTTTTTAGAGAGGCCTCGTATATATATATATATATATATATATATATATATATATATATATATATATATATATATATATATATATATATATATATAAATGAATATGTGAATTGTATATGGAATAGTGTTTATTGTTTATTTAAGAATTGAAGATTATTTCTAGTACCTGTTTATGTGATGCGCTCCTCGCCGAGTGTGTTTAATACAAAGAACATAATAAAAACAAAAATATCCAAATTAATATGCGGAAACAAGAACCATTTATACACACATTCTTACAGATTTCGGTAGTTACAATATGCCAGCGTGTCTGTCCGTAACAATGCCACATCTTTTACATTGCTTTTAATGTTTTCATATATCATTTTATAAGATTTCACTGACTTTCAACCAAACGGAAAATGGAATCTTCTCGATCCGACAAATGTAAATTTTCCAAAATATAATTTCATTTTAGAATTATAAAAAAGCGATGATCATTAAATTTAAACATCAAACGGTTATAAAAATATTTCTTTCCGGAAACAATATCGATTATATTATTTAAAGAGAAAATAAACGGAACATTCATTGAACTCGACTGAAAATTAAACGCGAATGTACAAAGGTGTGGTTAAATTATTAAAAATAAATTATCTTGAAATTATGAATCGATTTTTCTTTGGTAGAACTAAAAAAAGGCTGTACTGATTTTTATTGAACTGAATTATTTATTGGTCTTGCACCAAGAGGACTATTATAATCGATGCCTAGGATGAAGAATATGTTTTAGAAGCGTCTTCATATATCTCTCAGAAATGTAGTTTGTCGATCGATTATGCATCAGTTTAAAACGTTCATTGCTAAAAAGGCAGATCAAATGGACGGATTTTTTAATAGATGCGGCCCAAAATTTCTATAACAGACTTTATCCGTCTACTTTAGTCTGACTTTAGTCTGAAAATACATCATCGTATTCAGTCACGCTTAAATTTTAAATAGGGTTTTCTCGCTAAGAACACCCAGTCTTTCTTGCAGACTACAAAATCCATTTCAAAATCTACTGGCTGAAAATATGTTCTGTCCTGTAACGCCCCTTTTTAGGCTTTCTCCAGTCTATGGTTACTGAGCTCAAGTCTCTGCTTCTTTCTTGTAAGTCATTCGCAACAAGAATCCGTCTTCCTTCTAACTGAAAATAAACTAGGTTTGCTTTCCTTGTGAGCCTCGCGCTAACCCTAACCTTAATCCTTTTATTAACGTCTCTATCAACATAGTTTTTTTTCCAAGCACCTCCTGACAACGAAATACATTTCCTATAAGACTTGTATGTGAATTATAATCATTATATCCAATGTCAGCAAATACTTGTCATGAATCATCTCCATAAGTAATAAAACATTGTTTATTCCATTAAGAATTTTGACTCATCTGATAATAACCTTCATTATTCAAGTGAAAATACAATCCAGCTAATTAACCATTTAATCTTGAATGACTCTGGACGGTGATTAATAGTGGTTCATTAATAATAAAACATTTTCGTCAATCTTTAAAACTTAATTCTGAATAATAATTTAAATTGTCTAATTGTTTGAAATATCGTGTATGTATTCATACCTCTGTCTGTATATACACCTAGTAGTATATATAGAAATATGTGTACACATATATATATATATATATATATATATATATATATATATATATATATATATATATATATATATACATAATGTGCGTGTGTGTGTGTGTGTGGTTGTTTATTTAAAAGAGCAGGGGAGAGTTCCAAAATCTTGCAGCTCGAAGAAAGAAGCTATTGGAGTAGAAGACTCTCCGACATCTGTGGGCATCCACAGTAAATGGATGGGATTTAGCTGATTTTATGGTTGACCGAGTCTATTTACGTCGAGGGGCACGTGAGCAGCAAGTTCATCGGGGAACATTCCATTTAAGTACTTGTAGAATCAGCACTAGGGTACAACATTGCGGCGATGGGACAGGAGCTGAAGCTTGGTGGATAGTGAGGGACCTATTAGGGACACTTGTTTGACCTTGTCTACGTGGGAGAGACTAGTGGATAGGCACCAGCTCAGATATGACAACAATACACCATGCATAGGTGGATGGTAGATTTATAGAGATATAGTATAATGTCAGGTGTGGAAAGCACGGTAAGGGAGCCCACTCTCTTTGCAGCAGACATGCTAATGTCTTCTATGTATTTGGGGGCGACCATGTTTAAGCAGCAGGAAAGTAGTCCCTAAGTAATGAGCTATTCAGAAGAACGACCTTGTATAGTAATTATTTTCACGGAAATTCCGTTTTGGCTAAGCTCATAGAAATAGAAAGGACATTCGGTTTGCTTGGCTGGAGGTCAGTAGATCACCTTCCATGTGAGAAGTTTGTGGATTATTTAAACAGACGCGTGAAGAATAACATAATAATAAGAGAAATAATAAGAGTAAATAGAATGATACGTAAAAGAGATAAAGACTTAACAGGGAAAGAAAGGAAAACGAAATAATAATAAGAAACAAAGAATGAGACGGAGGGCGTTAAAAGATTGAATCAAATAAGACGAAAAAACAAATGCCAGAATAATATTTAAAAGTTAGAAAGAATCAAATACTAGTCAGTATTCTTAAGAAGCCACTATTCAATCTGTTCGTTCAGTGAAAGAAAGGTCTTTCAAGATAAAGTGCGGCATACTTTAAATAATACACGTTCAAACTTAAGCGTGAAAGATCGACAAATATTGTACTTTTAAATATCCACGCGATGTGTACCGAAATAGTCATTTTACAAGAGTAGTCACACTTGACACGTACACGCACTTGGCCGAAAAAAAAACAATAACCATAATTTATTGTCGAAAATACAATAATCGTTGTTTGAAGTCAAGCCACCTGGTCAGGCAAAAACAAAACGGATACTCAGAAATAAAATAATTGATTGATTGACACCACTCGCAAAGCTTAGTGGCACAAGGAAATTCTCCGTCGCCGAATAAAACGACCTGAAGGCGTCGCTACATTGACAGCAAAGTCCCAAAGTAGGCGTCTGCAGGTGCAGACGTGGGTGTAATACATTGTTGTATAATAGTCGAAATATATCGTCAATAGGTTATAAAATACCGGAAATTGATCGTCAGTTGACTGGCGATATAAGTCCGAGAAAAAACACCCAGTCGAATTCCTTTGCGTGCGTTGTACTTTCTAACTACGTGACACGCTTTCACAGCCACTGACAATAAAGATATATCATTATATTTGTTATATATAGGTGTGTCGTCATTTGTTTAATATCATCAGTGCAAGTATTAAAATTAACTTACTTTCTGTAACATAAAAAACAAAATATAAGTATTTTCTATATTACGTCTTATTTTACATCTTCTGCTATTCTATTTTTCTAATAACATTATATACTTGGCGTTTGTTGTTTATTTACCATCAATTCTTCATTCTTTCCTCTTATTTTCATCGGTTTCTGCCATCTTGCTGTTCTTGTTTGCTTCGGAGTTTTTTTTTCCAAGCACCAAAATGAGTAAAAGTTGAAAAAGGAAAAATAAAAAATATTTTATACGTAAAATAAACAATATCTGTTCCCTGCCAAATCAT
>OY744544.1:890998-933498 GCA_963556195.1 Sepiola atlantica | reverse complement strand
ATCGTCTGTAGGTAATTAACATTTTAATATTTAATAACAATATATATATATATATATATATAATATTTGTTTAGTTTATTATCTATGTACGTGTACGTTTCGTCCTTTATAATCAGATCTCATCAACATAGAGCTATGACTATTCATTATGGTACCGCGATTCGAAGCCCCGGATTGCAAGCATTTTACAACTAAAATCCCGACATCTAGAACCACTCTGGCACCATACATATATATATGTGTGTGTATGTGTGTTCGTGTGTGTGTGTGTATGTGTGCAAGAAGATAAGGAGCTATAAAGAGTTCTTTTTGTTACCTGCTATGAGATTGTAAATTACATTATACAAATTATAATGTTTCATGGAAAATTGAAATTCAGAGAAGTAAATAGCATACAAAACGTTTGGTGTTCACTTTAAATCAGAAAACGTAAAAATGACTATTGATGTATGAATATGAATTTTAATCTCTTTATCTAAAATACAAAAGGGAAATGTAGTTTAAACGAAATGCAATTCTTGCACTCTGTAAATTTACATAAATGCTTAATCGCTTCGTGTAATCTACTTGACTATTTTGCAGATTCTTTTTAATGTTCATCATGTCAGTTTCAAATTCACCATTGATCTGAATTCGCAGCAAATGTGGAATCATTTAAAGTTGGTTACCATAAGTTTTGCATTGAATAATACCGATGGCAAAAGATTATCAAAACTAAGCGAAACTTCACAAACATAGACTTATATTAAAAACAATTTATCAACCTGAATATAATAAATATTTTTTTAAGAATTACCATTGCAGTTGTTGGATTCGTGATTATTTTTGTCGCTTCTGTTTGATTCTACGTGTCAACCTTGTCAGTGTCGCAATTAGAGCGATCGCTTCCTACCTACGAACTCACGACCGAAGGCACAGCGTATGAGATCTGATTAGTTTTAGTTTTGTTGACAAAAAATATGGAAAGTAGCTTTTAACACTATCAAAAGATTTATAAATAATAATGTTTAAAAGTTAATGTACATTTGTATTAACGTTGCTTAAATTAAAAGTAAAAAAATACTTTTTAACATTGCTACGTTGTTTGATTGGAAAGCATGTATAATATATTAGAACAATCACAAATATGCTAAAATGAGTATAAACATAGGATATTTCTTTAATATTTTCATTATTAAAATAACCGAACGCATCAGTTTATATATTTCTGAATTTTTTAGATTAAGATTGATAATTTGTATAATTTTGATTATTCGGACTACATTTCTCATCTTAAGTGTTATCATCACAACGTTTCGGTCGTTGTAACATCCAGCCTTCTTCAGGTGTATCTTTTCGAACTCGGGAATATTTCTGTCGAACTCGGGAATCTGAAATTAATGAACACTTCTCCCAGTTATGGCCGACGGAATAAGAGCATGCTACCCCCGTGGATTAAATAAAGGGTTCCGTTCGAAATTTCGTCGAGATTCCCGAGTTCGACAGAAATATTCCCAAGTTCGAAGAGATACACCTGAAGAAAGCTTGATGTAACAGCGGCCGAAACGTTCTGATGATAACACTGAAGATGACAAATGTAGTCCAAATAACCAAAATTATACAACATTAGTTTTTCTTTGCAGATAGTATTAGTTGATATGCGACCGAGTAGCACATCTTAGATTTCGTATTAATATATTGATTAAAGTGTACTATATCACGATTACCAGTCGTTTTATGCGTTGCTTCATGGGTTAAAACGGGTTTTTATTATGCAAGTACCCATGAGGAAGAACCGATTTAATGTGTAATCAATGTGCTTTATAGCACCGACTGCCGTAAACAACTATTACAATATCTCCTCTGTATTTACACGATATCCTGTTTTACCAATCACATATTTTCAGACAAAGTGTAGGTCTTGTAAAGTACGTAAGATATCTTAAGCTGTTTAGTTAAGAGACGGACAGCGCATTTTGAATGTTAATTTTGAAGTTGAATAATTGTGAACTGAAATTACGTTAAAATTAATATTGTAGTAGTCCTGGATGTATACCGTCCATAAAAACGGAACAAATAGAGACGATTCAAAAAGAAAGTCAGAGACATAAATAGTAAATATTCATATGGAATTAAGAATAAATCAGCCTTAGAGACAACGATGTTATTTATTTAAGACTCTTTCAGTCTTTCCTATCGAGAACGACTTTAACAACATTCGAACACAATATAATCAGACAAATGAAAAACAATTCTTATTTTGTAGAAAAATGCAGTAATTGTAGTAATATGTTTTGTGGGGTGGGTTGGTATATGTAGAAAAAAAATGTCCACCTTTAAATTAGATAACGTAAATACCAATTCCACCTAGACGTAAGACTAGTACAACATATACGTGTCAAAGAAAGTTAGGCGTAAGCCCGAAAAAGCGTCGGGGGAAAAAGGGGAGCTCTTTCACTTTGGCAAACACGAAATACTGTATATATAGTACGGATAAAAGGTTAACACACAGCTATTTCATTAGCCGGTTGATATATATATATATATATATATATATATATATATATATATATAGATATATATATATATATAGATATATATATATATATTAATTTTTTATAAATAATATTTGCGCCTTAAATGGAAGATTTGGACACGAATTTCTGGCTATGAGACGTCATTAGCACGACTACCCGTGCAGGGATGGAACCCTCGATGTAAAAATCCGTAGTCTAGTGTGTTACAACTGGACCAGAATACACTGCCATATTTTATACATGACTTTTTATCAACTATCATGTAACGTAGACTTTTTGTTCTTTTATTGTTTTTACTAGCGATTGGGTTCTAATCCTCTGCATATTCTTAAACCGCTCAGGTAGCGTAACAATAAAAAAACGTACCAGTAAACACATACATTTGAAGAGTTGATGAAGTTTAAGTAGAAAAGTAAAATGAATAAGGACGATGTTTTTAAGGGAATGCTTCTATGTCATTATTTATTTCAATGGTTGTAATTTTTAGAAAATGTGAAGGATTGTTACGACAAAATGCACTCGTGAAATAAGAAACCAGTGAAGCATATTACTAAAAAAAATCGTACGCCGGTATACTGTAATATCAAATATAATGTTCTAAAATGAAAGAAAGAATGAAAAAACAAACCAAACAAACGGTAAAAATGTAATTAAATGATAAAAGAAAACAATAAAACAAAGAAAAATGAAAAAAAAATGAATGAGGCGATCCAATTATAAACAAAAACAACAAAATAAAAGCGCAAATATTCAAATGAGAATTCTTCGATAAATGAAATGAAGTGGGCAGAAAGTAGATGAGCGAATGGTTCGAGGTAATAAAAGTAAAAAAGAAATGTAAGCTGGCAGCCATGTTGTTATTTACATCTTTGGTTGCCATTTGCAGCGTTAAACGACTATAATTTTCAGATTTCCTCTTGATGCGCATTACAAGACCTTTAACATTATTCAGAATTGAGTGGGTAATAAAAGGTCCATTTAGCGCCATTTATCTGACTAGAAGGCAGCAAATGTAAGCCATTGCAAATTGTCTGTATGTAAACGATTCTTCTCAAAAGTACGCTTTTACTATCTGAAATGAATTATTCGTTGATATTTCAAAAATAATAAGGAAGTACACTATGTCTGATAAATAGATAAAGCAATATATATATAGCCGGTTGATATATATATATATATATATATATATATATATATATATATATATATATATATATATATATTCTATTTATACAGATAATCGGCGACACTGGAATGTCGATGTTACCGATCACCAGCTGTTAGACACTGAAGTCTCATCAGGTAGAATTAAAATCTGATCTTATCCTTAGGGCATATGTTTATATATATATATATATATGTGTGTGTGTGTGTGTGTGTGTGTGTGTGTGTGTGTGTGTGTGTGTGTGTGTGTGTGAAAAAATGACAAACGGAAAACAAGTTAGAGTGCAGGAGAAAAACAAAAGACTTTTTGACCAGTTTCGTTCGTGGAGAACGTCTTCAGAAAATGAAGATATAATTTTATTTTGAAGGCACACACATGGGATGGGAGAAGGATGATCTGATTGGATCATATGAGAAGACATTAATGATGTTGGGATATGATAAGTAGGTGACACATACTTCTATGTTTTTTTCTAGAATGGAGAAGGCGGTGGGGGAAGGGGAAAGGCGGCAGAGAACCTAACTACGGTGTACAAAAGGGGGTTGGCATGAAATTGATAACACTGTAAGTTAGCGCCTAAAGATTAATAAGAAATAAACACGGGTAGGTCAGAAAATTTGTCACAACAATAGGTTTTTAAAGAGCAATTCATAAAAATGAAAAGCCGAGGTGGACAAAATGTGTGAAAAAAACAACAAACGGGAAAGACCGGTTAAAGGTTAGGAGAAAAACAAAAATATAAATGGGTCGTAAAAATAGAAAAATAAGGGTTAAGTTAGAGAGAAATGTATTAAAATGATTTGATTATCAATGAGAGCTTGCTAATACACCAAAAATATAAAAAATGTGCACACACATACACACGCACGTGTATATATATATATACATATACACACATATGTATATATATATATATATATATATATATATATATAGGAAGACCTGAATTTTCTCGGAAGCCCAATGGGGATAACTGTAAGATCCGATCCTGAAAATTTTACAGCCGCCAAACTGCCAACCATAGTTCACCTCGAATTGTGCAGCTGCTATTGCACAGAGGCAGCAAGCATTCTTACAATTCGGCTGCCATAAGTCAACTACGAAAAAACCAAAAGTTATAGCGTAAAGAATAAAATGTAGGCAGTGAAAGGTAAAGCATAGATAAGGTATACATAGATGACAAGAAAACGCATTCATTTACAGAAAATAGGTACTCCCGATTTCTGGAAATTTTACAATAGTGTGGTTAATAATGGGCACTCAAAATACTCCGCTATCCAACCACAATGATGTCGTTTTCATGGCAACTGATAAAGTCGAACAAGTTTACTACCGTTTCGGCTAAAACTCCACTTTGAGCTCTGCAAACCTCCTTAAATTCTCATTGCAGGCGGAAACCACACTTGATCATGACCCCATCTCATGTAAGGGACATCATAAAAAAACTTTGACACCTCAAAAGCATATGGGCCTGTAATGGTAATTAAAAATGTCCCGTTGAACTAGCCCTTGTTCTCTCCAAACTCTTTCTTCCCTGATAGCTGGAAAATGTCCTCTGTGGTACCAGTCTTCAAGAATTCTAAAGATAGAACTGAACCTCAGAATTATCGCTCCATCAGTCTACTCCCGCTCTTCACTGAGATCTTTGAATCTTTAATCAATCTAGCGATTGTCCGGTACCTCATTTATGTTAAACGTCTTTCTGACCATCAGTATGGATTTAGGCAAGCATGGTCTACTGGGGATATTCTAACTATCATCTCCGAACGCATATACAATACACTGGACAAGGCAGGTGAATCTAGGGGGGCAGCGCTTGATATATCCAAAGTCTTTGACAAGGTCTGGCATAAAAAGCTTCTCATAAAATTTAATTCATATGGTATTACTGGACGAATATTTAGTATAATAAGCCATTCATAACTAAATGAAAGATCTATTGCCAAGGGTACTTCAAGGAAGGTGGGCTCTCTTTATCGTGCTACAAAACTTATCACATCCACAGTATCCTATATATCTATAAAGCAACTATCCGCCTGTGCATGGAGTATCGTTGACACATCTAAGCTGGTGCACCATCCACTAGTAACTTCCTTCTCAGACAACGTCCAATGAGTTAAGTAAATAGGTCCCGCACTATCCACTAAGCTTCGGCCCCTATCCAATCGCCGCAATGTTGTATCTTTGTGCCTGTTTTACAAGTACTTCAATGGATTGTGCCCCGATGAACTTGCTGCTCTGGTGCCTCCTCGATGTAACTACACTCGACCAACGCGATAATCAGCTTAATTCCATCCATTCACTGTGTAGTTCACCAGAAGCCGGAGAGCCTTCTACTGCAATAGCTTCTTCCCTCGATCTGCCGGCCTATGGAAAACCTTCCCTTCTCCCTGTTTACTCTACTATACCGACATGCAGAAATGTAAAACTAATGTGAACTAGCATATCGCTGCACAGCTCCCAATTTAGAATGATCCCTTAAACTTACAACCTAATTCTCAGTAATCCCTTCACGTCTACAGTGGCAACTTGCCTTGTTTGGGGTGAACGTGGTTAATAAAAAACAGAATGATTGACAAAGCAACCAGTAGGAACGCATTTGGTATATTGTAGTATTTGACCACAAGAAAATCAAAGAAAAAAAGCAGATGTAGAAGTTTGATAGCAACCAAGAAAAATAAACGTATAGCACGCATTCTACTACAATTTCTGTGTCTGATTTCATAGATAAAACAGGTCGTATTTTTAATATTTTGTATTTGTTTAAACATTGTTATTTCCAATCTATACGCATGATAAATATACCGCACCCTTTTCAATCAAACCGTCCTTAGAATAACCACAATAGAAACTCTTAATACAGAAAGTGACCACATATGGTAAATAAGAAATGGGAAGGATTGGCTGGTCAGCGCTTGAAATCAATCAGAACTTGTGCAATATATTTTCTTCTTGAGTAATGTTATTTTCGAAGACACAGGGAAAATGCTGCAATAAGTTAAGTACGATATAATAAATATTAACGACATGGAGGATTAAATGAATATTTAATGGAAGAGGAGTTCACTTTATTGAAAGTCATACTGAGAAATAATATTTTGGGGAAAATTATTTTTCATGTAAAAATTATATAGCTTCTTATTATTGAGATCAATTTAATAACACGTTCGGAAAACATCATATGTTCTATGTGCTATTTGTTTTAAGAGTCGATGTTGTATTATTTTGAGAAGGATCTCTCCACCTCTTACAGAGTAGAAAATATTAGTACACTTTCATATTTGGGTTGCTTGTTACTTGACAGATACTGTACTTGGCCTTTTGGCTGAGATCAAAGTGTAGTATCTGTTCCGAGTGATACTGCACCTCATAGACTGGTAATGTCTTGGCCTTCGGGGCTTGATTTACGCCGGTCCATGGGTCTGTCCTGTGCAGTTCTAGGAGGTCCACCCTCCCAGGCTTCGCCTCCCCTCTTTGGAGAAGAGTAAGCTGCTGGAGCTGACTTTAACTTCAGACTTAAAATGGTAGGATCATTCTACCACTCCAAAAGGTTTATCATGCCTACCTCAATCCTTGTCGTTTATACGAGTAAAATACACCCTAAGATGGAGTACTGTTGCTACATCAGTGGCGGTGCCGCTAGATATCACTCTTTCTTGACTTGACAGAGTTCAAAATCGATATAAAAGTCTTGTGTGGAACGCTATTTTCTCTTTCCTGTAGACATTTTCTCACAAAAGAGAGGTCGATAGTCTGCCTTTGCTGTATCATTATTGTCATGGTACGTCATTGACGTAGCTCAAATCTATGGTGCCCCCTGAAAAACGTTCACAACAAAAACCTGCCATAGTAAAACAACGGTCAAAATTGTCTGTTTCTTCCTCTGTGTGCCTAAAATAGAAGAAACCTCCATGAGCAAAGTTTCTTTCTCTAAAACTACCCGTCTGTGGAAAGAAAATATCGCGGGCTCGTTTCCCAGCTGCATATCCAAGTCCAATGTAAATAAATAAAATAAAAAGCTATCTAGTTTTAGCAATCGGTCCCAAGCACACCGGTAGGGTCTCACCGTCCACCTGACAAACTCATTAACCTTTATATTCGAGTTTTATTTGGGCCTTGATAAGCGGTGACTTTTTTAGAAAATGTGTTTTTTATTTATAGTGTGTAGAAATGTGTGTAGAAATGTGTGTAGAAATGTGTTTATATATATACATATATGTATATATACATATACATATATATATATATATGTGTATGTATATATATATATCTGTATATATATATACATATATATATATATATATATATATATATATATATATATATACATACTTACCCTTTTGTTTGTTTTTCGTTGCGCACAAGTCTCATTGTAAGCGGTTCTAACCGTCCATGTGTCGGTTCATAATTCTGTCATGCATAAGTTTGAAATCGTATTATCATCGCAAATCGTAACGATTGACTGGTCACATCTTAACAATATCTGATGTTTGTCTTTATATTCTTTTATCCTTTTTTATTTCCGTTTCTTGGCATGTTTCCGGTTGAGTTAAAAGAAAAAAATCACTTAAAAGAAGAAGCGTCTACCGTTCCACCATTCGATAAAAAAGACAGAAGTTTTTAATAAAGCCTCTAGGATTATGCAGTCAACGCATCAATGAAGATGAAGTTAAGAATATTCGCCTTAGTGAGAAAGCAAAGAATAAGTGATGAGAAAACAAAGAAACTTTTACAGTTTATGAACGGCGTCTATATTTGTACACTTAACGACTTATTTAAAGATTAGAAGCACACTCCGTTGCTGACGAATATTCAGACAGATATGTATGCATTCATAGTAAATACTGTGATGGTTATACAAATAAAACACACAGATAAACATTTGCTTTATATATATATATATATATATATATATATATATATATATATATATACTATATATACTTATTTTCATTTATACAGACATGTACAACATCTGCGACACTAGCATTTCGATGTTATCGATCAATAGCTGTTAGAAACTGAGATCTAATCAGGCAGAATGAAAATCCAATCCTTACCGTAGATCAGCGAATTGATGGAGACCACTAGACAAACGAGTCAAACGAGCTAGAACAAAAGAAGCATATAATAGATCGCATATAAAGCTTAGTGTATCGAGCTGATTAAAACGATGTCTAAAAAGTTCGGCATTATGTCTGATTAGGTTAAGATGATAATTATTATTTTCTTACATCTTGTTGCATAACTTCATTCAAAGGAATTGAAAAACTGAAAAAAATGAATAGTTTTGGCATGCCCAACATACTATACTCAATTTAAAAGATTATGATCGTCATAAATGAACTGTAGAAAATTATTAAGAGACATAACGAATGTACATTCAAACTGAATTAATCAAACGCTTATGCAAATCAAGCGGATTTTAATAATCCCGTTCCAGCTTCATCATCTACAGCCAAGTAGATCAAGTAGCAAAGCGAATGATCGATAAAACAGCGTTCGATTAAGATTAATTCAGAGATTAAGCTGCGAGATATGATCACGCCAAGAGAATGTCAGTATAATCCGATCGAAGATTAGTATTGTCTTCAAAAGACGGGACTATTTCCAATGACTCGAATCGACCCTAATGTATGATCCGTAGTTCCAGAATCTTATTTGAATAAGTGAGTATCTATATTAGTTCAGTAAAGCGGTTTTCCAATTCTGTAATTTGCCTAGCACAGAAGCAAAGGTGAAAACAATGGCGTCATCTGTCGTGAGTGTGTTTATACACGCTCGATTAATATCATCTACAAGGTGCTGTATTTATGAAGCAATATTATACAAGGGTGTGTAAAAGTAAATGATGAATCAAAACAGTTCCACGTAAGTTTAAAAGTAAGTAGCTAGGCAAATTATCAATTATACATCCTGTTAGAGCCACGTGTTTAAGCACTTACGTCACGAGCAGAAAGTGTCAGTCAGACGTGGCGAACACACAGTCCTTTCCAGTTTGTTTTAACTGAATCGTGACAACAAGCGATCGGGTCTTTAAAGAGCCGCTCTATCTTCCCATATGTGTATAGATGTATATTCTTAAAATGAAAATCAAATATTATTGTTAAACAAGAACATAATGATATGCTATTCTTGATTCACAACTTAGAAATAATAAGACATCTACCACGAATTTTTGCGACGTTTCCCAAAACAAACAATCCACAAGTGTGATGATATGCGTCCGAATAATCGGCGAAGAACTAGAAAGTGATCTCCATGTTTTCGTTTTGAGAAGTGGCATAACCTTTCTCTGTGTAGTGCTGTCTGTTGCGCGACCGCGTTCGATCGATCACGCTTAAGATGGAAATATTGTTTTCATCAGTAAACCGTAAACTTCATTGAATATACTCTATTTCACTTTTTATGAAATGTACTTTCACGCCTACAGTCCCAACGATAGTCGTCTTTGATGCGTCAGTTAATAACTGTGAGCGTTTTTAATAAGCCTGTTTAGAGATTTAACAAGGGGGAGAGAAATAATAATAATAATAATAATAATAATAATAATAATAATAATAATAATAATAATAATAATAATAATAATAATAATAATAATAATAATAATAATAATAATCACCAAACTTCAAAAGGAAGCTAAAACCGTGAATAGGATGAAGGAGAACAGTAAACGATGGAAGAGCAGAAATCTGAATCGCAAGGAAAAACTAAATAAGAAACACGAAGAACTAAAACAAAAGATAGCAGCAAAAGAAAGAAGATTCAGACGATACATATACAAATCGGAACAGTACAAACAGAACAGGACCTTTGAAAACAATGAAAGCCAGTTTTACAAAAACGTAAACGGAGAAAGAACAACAACAGAACAACCGGACCCGACACAAACAAAACATTTCTGGAGCAAGATATGGGAAAATGCTGAAGATCATAACAAAAATGCTAAATGGCTGAAAGACATGAAAGATAAACTTCTAGAAATTGAAGACGGAACGGAAACAGAAATTAATGAAGAAACTATTAAGACAACACTAAAGAAGATGGCAAACTGGAAAGCACCAAGTCACGATGGAATACATGCGTACTGGTTCAAAAAATGTACGACCCTACATGAAAGGCTAGCACAGAAACTGAGAGTATGTATCCATAAAACAGACATACCAGAGTGGATGACCAAAGGAAGGACAACGCTCATACAAAAAGACACCAAGAAGGGAACGACCCCAAGCAATTACAAACCAATAACCTGTTTACCGACAATGTGGAAAATCCTAACGGCCCAACTTAGAGAGCAAATTTACCATTCCCTGAACAGTCGTGGACTACTTCTCGAGGAACAAATAGGATGCCAGAAAGGGAAAAGAGGGACGCATGATCTGTTATACATCGATCAAAAGATCCTGAAAGAAGTTAAAAGAACATATCTATCGCATGGATTGACTGCAAGAAAGCGTACGACAGAATCCCTCAAGCATGGATAATTGAATGTTTAAAAATGTACAAGATACCCAACAGGATTATTAATTTCATCAAGAAAGCAATGGAAACATGGAGATTAGAACTGACAGCTGGAGGACAATACTTGACGGAGATAAAAATACAGAGAGGCATTTTCCAAGGAGACTCCCTATCGCCACTACTGTTTATCATAGCCATGATGCTACTCAACTACATACTCAGGAAATGTGATGCCGGATACAAGTTCACAGGCAGAGAACAACGAATAAACCATCTCATGTACATGGACGACCTGAAGCTATTTGCAAAAAGCAAAAAGCAAAAAGGAACTGGAAAAGCTGATAAATACGACCAGAATCTTTAGTCAGGACATTTAAATTGAATTCGGAATGGAAAGGTGTGCATTGCTAGAGATTAAAAAGGGAAAGTTGGAGATGACTGAGAGCATGGAACTACCCAACCAAGAGCAGATGAGGGCGCTAGATGAACAAGAGAGCTATAAATATTTGGGAGTTTTGGAAGCAGACACAATCAAATCAACAGAAATGAAAGAGATTGGAAAAGAATAGCTGAGAAGAACAAGAAAGCTATTAGAAACAAAATTATATAGCAGAAACCTAATCAAAGGAATAAATACCTGGGCAGTATCACTAATAAGATATTCTGGACCATTCATAAACTGGACTAAAGAAGAACTCAGGCACCTTGATAAGAGGACTAGAAAATTAATGACTATGCACAATGCACTACATCCAAAAGACGATACAGACAGACTCTACGTGAGGAGAAACGAAGGGGGAAGAGGACTGGTAAGTATAGAAGACTGTGTGGACGACACTAAAAAAGAGCTGGAGAAATACATAAACCATAACACAGAAAGGCTGATCACTGCAGCAAGAGATACCGTCCCAACAAACAACACAGGAAGCATCGAAACTGGACACAAACAGACAAGAAAAGAAAAATGGGAAGAAAAACAACTACATGGACGCTTCATAAGACTCACAATAGAAGAAACCAACGCAAATAGCTGTACATGGCTAAGAAAAGGAAACGTGAACAGAGAAACGGAATCTTTACTGATGGCTGCACAGAACAATGCGATTAGGACAAACTACATTAAAGCTAAAATAGATAAAACCCAGGAAAACAATAAATGCAGACTGTGTGGACAAAGAGACGGAACAATAATTCATATAATAAGTGAATGTAACAAACTTGCTCAAAAAGAATACAAGAACAGACATGATTGTGTTGGGAAAGTAATACACAGGGAACTCTGCAAACAATTGAATTTCGAATATGCAGACAAATGGTACAAACATAAACCAGAAACAGTACTGGAAAACGAAAAACACAAAATCCTCTGGGATATGGATATGCAAACAGATAAACTCATACAAGCAAGGAGACCTGATGTTATTATAATAGACAAAAAGGAAAAATCTTGTAAAATCGTAGACTTCGCCGTTCCAGCAGTCCACAGAGTGAAGATCAAAGACACGGAAAAACGAAGTAAATACACAGAACTAGCCAGAGAACTGAAAGGAATATGGAGCATAAAGAAAGTTAGTATAATACCAATAATCGTAGGAGCACTAGGAACAATCCCCAAAAAAAACCTGGAGAAAAGACTGGGAGAAATTGGAATCAAAGGGACTATCGAAACCATACAAAGGACGGCAATGATTAAAACAGCTGCAATCTTAAGGAAAATCCTCGAATGCGGAAACTAACACACATAAGTTACAAAGGTTAACCAGTCACAAGGAATTTACAACGGAGAAAACAAGACCACACGAAGAACACCACAACAAGAGCCAAGGAACAGAAACTGCAAGAAACAGCACTTCATAATCTCCCCCCAATAAATTACACTGGCTTCAGCTATCACTACACAAAAATGAACCAAGAAACAGAAATTACAAGAAACACTATAAGCTCCTCCTTCTCCCCCACCCATCCATCCAAAAAATTTAGAAAGAATTAAAAAAATTATTTTTTTAAAATTATTTTTTTTTTTTAAATTCTTTCTAAATTTAAGAGAAAAGGAAAAAACAAGAAAAAAAAGGAATTGAAATGAAAATTTCAAATTAATTTAAAGAAATATTATTTTATTCATTTATTTATTTTTTAACTGGTGCCGATCTAGGCTGACACCAGACAACATATTTGTAGAGGGTCGAGGAGGATGAGAATACCGAGGAGGGACAGCACAAACCAGACCTTCACTGGAAGAGTACGGAGAATGCTAGGATCTTGAGGACGCTTATTTCAACCCAAATACCAGAGCAGATAAATTGTCTATACCAGGGAGAAATAAATGGTGAGAGGCTGTTGCGACACAACAAGGTTATTTGCGGTTATTACTGTAAAAGAGGTGAAGAATACTGGAAGTCTGAGGAGGCTAGTTGTCACTCAAACTCCAGGACATAAATCTGGTTGTTGTCGGAGAGCAATTACTGACGATGATCTGTGTTAGAACTCCTAGTGAGTTCAAATAATAATAGTAGTAGTAGTAGTAGTAGTAGTAGTAGTAGTAATAATAATAATAATAATAATAATAATAATAATAGTAGTAGTAGTAGTAGTAGTAGTAGCAGCAGCAGCAGCAGCAGCAGCAGTAGTAGTAGTGATGATGATGATGATGATGATGATGATGATGATGATGATGATGATGATGATGATGATGATGATGATGGTGATGGTGATGATGATGGTGATGGTGATGGTGATGGTGATGATGATGATGATGATGATGATGATGATGATGATGATGATGATGATGATGATGATGATGATGATGATGATGATGATGATGATGATGATGATGATGATGATGATGATGATGATGATGATGATGATGATGATGATGATGATGATGATGATGATGATGATGATGATGATGATGATGATGATGATGATGATGATGATGATGATGATGATGATGATGATGATGATGATGATGATGATGATGATGATGATGATGATGATGATGATGATGATGATGATGATGATGATGATGATGATGATGATGATGATGATGATGATGATGATGATGATGATGATGATGATGATGATGATGATGATGATGATGATGATGATGATGATGATGATGATGATGATGATGATGATGATGATGATGATGATGATGATGATGATGATGATGATGATGATGATGATGATGATGATGATGATGATGATGATGATGATGATGATGATGATGATGATGATGATGATGATGATGATGATGATGATGATGATGATGATGATGATGATGATGATGATGATGATGATGATGATGATGATGATGATGATGATGATGATGATGATGATGATGATGATGATGATGATGATGATGATGATGATGATGATGATGATGATGATGATGATGATGATGATGATGATGATGATGATGATGATGATGATGATGATGATGATGATGATGATGATGATGATGATGATGATGATGATGATGATGATGATGATGATGATGATGATGATGATGATGATGATGATGATGATGATGATGATGATGATGATGATGATGATGATGATGATGATGATGATGATGATGATGATGATGATGATGATGATGATGATGATGATGATGATGATGATGATGATGATGATGATGATGATGATGATGATGATGATGATGATGATGATGATGATGATGATGATGATGATGATGATGATGATGATGATGATGATGATGATGATGATGATGATGATGATGATGATGATGATGATGATGATGATGATGATGATGATGATGATGATGATGATGATGATGATGATGATGATGATGATGATGATGATGATGATGATGATGATGATGATGATGATGATGATGATGATGATGATGATGATGATGATGATGATGATGATGATGATGATGATGATGATGATGATGATGATGATGATGATGATGATGATGATGATGATGATGATGATGATGATGATGATGATGATGATGATGATGATGATGATGATGATGATGATGATGATGATGATGATGATAAAAGAACACAGGCAAGGGAATGAGCCCAAGCAAATGCAGACCAATAACCTAATAACCAACAATGTGGAAATTATTAACAGCATAACGGGTTAAACAGATTTACCCCTTGCTTAATAATCCAGACAGGATGTGGGAAAGGGGGGAAAAGGACGCATAACCTGCTATACAAAGTTCAAAAGATCCTGAAAGAGGTGAAAGCAAAACAAAATTCCATAGCCACATGTATCGACTACAATAATGCTTAAGGACAACATCCTTCAAGCATGAATAATCAAGTTCTTTAGGATGTAATAAATATCAGGCAAGATGATCAAATTGATTTATAAAATAATGTAAACATGGAGACTGGAAGTGACAGCTGGCCGATAATACCTAACTGATATAGGAATACAAAGATCAATCTTCCAAAGAGATTCTATAACACAGCTACTGTTCATCTTGGGCATGAAGCCACTGAACAACATACTCATAAATGTTAAGTCGGATACAACTTTACTGACACCGAACAAAGCATAAATCACCTCATGTATATGGACGATCTGAAGCTATTTGCGAAAATCAAAAATGAACTTGAATTGCTTATTAACAGAATCAAAACCTTCAGCAAATATAATTTGGACTGGAAACGTGTGCACTACTACAGAATAGTAGGAGAAAACTGATACAGCGGAGGGTTTGCAACTGCACAAAATAAAGAGAGTAAAACAGTAGGCGAGCATGATCCTCGATATATTTGGAACTTATGGAGGCAGATACCATCAAATCAACAGAGAAAAAAGAGTAGATTGGAAAATAATACCTGAGAAGAATAAGAAACCTCAATTACAAAGCTGGAATCTAGTAAAAGAAATAAACACCTCGGCAGTATCATTAGTGATGTATTCTGGACCATTCATAAGAAAACTGAAGCATTTTGAGCATTGTACTAGGAAACTAATGGGCATATATAATACACTACACACTACATATGATACTGATATTGATCTATTCTACGTGAAAATGAAAGACGGCAGAGGAGGAATTGTACGTATAGAAGATTGTGTAAATGACACACACAAAAAATAAGAAAAATACATAATCTAGAACACATTAGGGTTCTTAACCTCAGCAATATACCCCGTCAACGAAAAAATACAGGCAAAAAATAATTAGAAACAAGACGAGAAAATAAAAATAATCAGGGAAACAACAACACGGACGATTAATAAAACTTACAAGATAAGAGACTCACAAATAATCTTAGATATGGCTACGAAAATGGCACCCAAACATAGAAACCCTTATCCTCGAATCAAACTCTTAAACCTTATTCTCGAGTGGTCTTTGTACCTTGATAAGCGAGTAATGTTTTTTTAATGATAAGGTAACAGATATAACGTATCCATAAATTTCAGTATGTTTATATGTTTATGTATTTGTATGACCAATAAATTACTTAACTAATCATTATAGAATTTCGAACACAACTGCTAGGCGTAAAGTGTCAAATTGTAGGTTATTATTTGTTTAATTAAGATTAAGGAAAAAATACATAGAAGAAAGTGGAAAACCTTTTGGAAAATTACGATGCCTTCAATTTGTATGAAATTTTAACGATATTTGTTAGATATAAATCATTATGTGTTTAATAAATTTCACACTTTAGGTTCACGTAAATTATTTGTAGTGACTGATACCATGGATTCAAATCTCAGGGTTGATGCGATCATATGTCTAGCGACGAAACAACTAACTATGCACAACTATCTATTTCTCTTTCTCTCTCTCTCTCTCTCTCTCTCTCTCTCTCTCTCTCTCTCTCTCTTAATATATATATATATATATATATATATATATATATATATATATATATATGATATTTTTAAGTAGATATTAATTATTATAGCTTCCAGGCATCGATATTTCATGCTTCGGCAATCTTCAGTGTAGGGATGTTAATTCATGTTGGTCGGAGAGCTCGAACCCGGTTTTCAAGTCGCAACTGACTCGGAGCCCGGTGTCTTTCTCCTTCGGCCGCCACCAATTAGCATGGAAAGTAGAAGAAATAAAACTCTATAAACGCCAAACCAGTAGGCGATACAGTGAACAGAATAAACAGAATTCAACAAAAACAACAAAGGTGTTGGAATATCGTATTTAAGCTGTAGTATAACATTATTAAATTCTCGCAGAGTGCCCGAGTCCTTGTAAAGGGGGCTATAATAAAAGAATTTTATACAAATATTAATTATTAACATCTACAGACATCGATATTTCATGCTAACACAATCTTATATATATATATGTGTCTATATATATATATATATATATGTGTCTATATATATATATATATATATATATATATATATATATATATATATATATATATATATATATATATATGTATATCGAGGCAGCATTTTCTCCTTAAGACACGTATTATTAAAAATAACCAACAATTTTTGTCTGGTTATTTTAGTATTGATCCCTTCAATTTTCCGGATTAAAATCTTAATCTCGGAAGAAAATTGGCTGAATAAACTGCCGTAATGTACATGTTGGTCCAGAGTACTTTCTGACCCGTCTGGGTCCATCGTCAGTGGAATAATGACAAACAGGTAAAGACCTGGAGTTAGATTTATAATTAACCTGTGTGTCATTTTTCCACTGACGATGAACCCAGACGGGTCAGAAAGTACTCTGGACCAACATGTACATTACGGCAGTTTCATCAGCCAATTTTCTTCCGAGATTAAGATTTTAATCCGGAAAATTGAAGGGATCAATACTAAAATAACCAGACAAAAATTGTCGTTTTTTTTTAATAATATACATATATATATATATATATTAAAATTCGCTACGAAAATCATGAAGTTTGTTTTGTCATATATAACACACTTGTATAACTAAGGATTGATCAAATCAATTATGAAAATCTTGGCACAAATATTTGAGCAGTTTCCTTTTCCAAGATTGATAGTGCCAATTAAATGCGATCACAAGTAATTTTACTTGATATTCTGATTCTGCCTGTTCGTCTGAAAATCACAAGTTGGCAACGTTCAGTTGTAAGGCAGTTATTTTTTTTTATCGCAATGGACACAAGAAAAAAATGAGTTGTTCTAATCGCTGTTCTCTGAAGGCAACAATTAATTTAATCATTGATAATTAAATCTATGCCGCAGACGGAAACTAAAATCAGTTTAAAGAGTCAAGAGACGCAACAGACAAGAATTTTTAAAAAATCACACTCTAATCCTATTATATGTTGTATCGTATTTCTTTCGGATTTGATTTTTCAAAATAGCAATAAGGTTGATAAATCTTAATAATTAATTACGGAGAATTATATTACATAAAAGTTGTTTAGTATCATTTCAGTTCTATTAACATTATAGAAAACATGAAAATTAGAGAATTATAATTATTTGACGCTTATATGTTTATGAATTGGTTTCGGGTGTAATGAACAAATAACGTGCAGCTGTATTATTATAGCCTATGTTTCAAATTCAGTCACAAGGTTGTTTCAACAATATACAAATCATTATAAACGTGCTTACATGCTATTTATTGGATACAAATAATGATCTACATTTCATAAATAGGTTATTATATTCAACCGAACGTATTGCAAATAACAATAAAACTACTGTTTTATAATCGTTTATGATTATAAATAAATGAATTGCATATTTTAGGTTTGAGCAAAAAATGTCAACTATATTAAACATATCGCAGAAAATGTATATTTATTGTAAATTGTTTATTAAATGTATTTTAACGTACATGTTGATTATATGTACATTTTTATTAAATATACTGGCAAAAATATTCTGTTTCGAGTTACATATTGTAGGTAGATAAAATGACGAACACTCCTATACTATACTACAAGAAAATGTCATGCGATGTTAAATGGCGATTTCACCTAAACAAGACCGATGACGGAAAGACGTTTTGTCATATTTTTCCTTTGCCTATGAACTTACACAGATTGTTGCTACTCGACGCTGACGCAGATTTCGCAAGTCTTTTTGATCTCTTCATGATAACTTGTATTGTACAGTGTTCATCCATTGTTAGGTCTCCGTTGAGATCTTTCACCCTTTCATCCCAGTGTGTATAGATACACGTGGTCGGACATGGACAGTTTCAGATCCTTCATATAGGAAATTCCTTACATTATAATTGAGAGAAAAACAAGACATTGTGAAAATAAATGAAAAAAAATAACAATACTAAATCGTTAAAAAGGAAATAGGAACGAAAAATACACTCATCAGGAACTTTATGTATTAATAAATAAATACGAACTTTATAACACAGATATTGATCAAAGATCGCAAGAGGTTACAGAAAAATGTGACTTATTTATGTTTTAGTTCCCACACATTACACAAACGTTACCTTTTATTAATGTTTACATAGTTTAAGTGGGTTCCGCAAATACCTCTCATGCATACAGAGTGACACACATTGGTAATTAGGAGTGCTAATAAAACCATCCACTGCCACCATCTATTGTATCTCATAATCATTTTTTTCATAAGCGGCCGCAAGATTAAGCTCACCCGCCACCACTTATTGTTTAAAAATTGTTGTACTTATGTTTGTTTTTCCTCATTCAATCATCCTGAGGCAATCTTGAAATAAAGACAAAACGTTGATGAATACATAAATAATATTCTTTGGTGTTTCTTTTTCAATTATCATATATATATATATATATATATATATATATATATATATATATATATATATAGTTATATTAAAAATTATATATATATATATATACATATATATATATATACAGCAAATTATTTTTTCAGTAAGATAACAACTTCTAATTTTCACCGAGTCTAAATTGACCCCCCTTAATTATTCAATTTATGAAATAAATGATGAGTAATTGATTCCAACTGATAGTTCAAGCATGTTGGTGTAATTGAAAATATGGCGCATCGTTATCTAATTAGATTTGCAGGGAAGAGAATCATTTTTTGAACTTTGTACACTTTCGCCTTAATTCGAAATTAACGTCATTACAAATTGCAGTCCATTTTAATAAGAATATCATTATAGTATTATTTTTCTCCTTGTACGTATAGATAACTTTCGGAACGTATTGTAAACAATTCTCAAAAACTATATACGCACCTACATGGTATGCAATACAGTAAATTATGAAAAGAATGTAATGTTTATCACCTGCATATATATATATATATATATATATATATATATTATATATATATATATAATGTATATATATATATATACATGTATATGTATATATATGTATGTATCTATATATATATATATATATATATATATATATATATATATATATATATATATGTGTGTATTACAGCAGATATTTATGTATATATGTATTCTTTAATTTTCTTAATTTTTACTTTTCTTAATAATCGAGCACTTTGCTGGAGTCCTTTTCCACTAAATATATATATATATATATATATATATATATATATATATATATATATATATAGAGAGTGAGAGAGAGAGAGAGAGAGAGAGATAGATAGATAGATAGATAGATAGATAGATAGATAGATAGATAGATAGATAGATTATTGTTTTTATTCAAACCGACATGTACAATGAGAATGTCTTTTACACATTTTGTCTATCACGACATTTCATTTTAACAGAATTTTCTTGTTCAGGGTGAACTACGCTATGTTTAAATGAGAGAACATAGTTTTAAAGTGAGAATATTTTTTAAGTGATCCGCCAGCGTAAAAGCCAAACTTTAATGTTTGTTTTTTGTATTTCTTTTTAGCGGATATATTTTTGAGCGGTTAACACGTAATCGCCTCTAAAAAGTAGAATCTACTTGTTTGTTCTTGGTATCGGTGTATCTAAAGAAGAGCATTTCTGTTTAAAGTGATCCTGCTGTCTAAAATATTGAATGTTTTATTCCTTTTTAGCTGATATTTCTGTCCTGCTGTATACACAAAACAAGTAAAATCTTTTCTGTGTAGGTCTGGGTAAACTATGCTGCATCAAAAGAAGAGTAATGTAAAATAAAAAAATAACAATGAACTATTTTCGTTAAGGAAGATGTTCTGTTATCGGAAAGCGAGGGATAGATCTTGAGAAGAAATTTTTTTGTAAATAGTTCCTACTGAAAGTATCGTATGAAAAAATCCTTGTAGACTGATTGAATGTGTATTTCGTTTTCGTAACCGTATTTTCCACACACGAAAAACCGACCTTGTGTGTAACTCTAAATTTTCATGTTACGAGAGAAGACGAGTTTATAATCACTTAGTCATAATGGATATCTGGGAGGTGACGGTGGTTAAGTGGATATCGACACGGACTGAAGACCTGGGTGTTCAAAGTTCGGATCCAGTCGGTTCTACAGTATCACTTTCACTTGGAGATGTTGGCAACCTTCTCGTGGTCCTTCCCGTAAGTACCCGATGTCTTTCCAGAAAGATTTCTAACTAAAAAAGCATCGGGGAAACTAATGCCAACACAAGAATCATCTGATTCACACGAAAGAAGAAGAAGAACGCATATCTGACAATATGTTCGTTGAAACGTTATTCGGTTACACAAAACGTATAAGTCTGAGCAGCTGGTATGGCCGAATTATATTCCGATAATCTGAAATATAGCAATTCTCTTCTATTTTACAAAGAATACGATGGTGTGAGTACAGGTTAAATACATAATTAGAAGTTGGTGAAAGGGGTGGCAACTTTTTTTTAGAAAGTTCTGTTTTAGAGAGTAATGTTTAGCAGATAGAATATAACAAATATTGAAAGAAGGAAAAGCTAATGCATAATTTAAGAAATAAAATAAAAATTAAATTGTTATGCGTATTGTGAATATAAATGTTTTTCCCCGGAATCTTGTTATAATTTCCAATCTTGTTGAAGCTTTTTTATTTTTGTAGCATTGATCTCTCGATTCTAACACACATGAAGTTACTAAGTTCTAAATGGCATCTCAAACTTTGGCAATAAAACGAGACGCTCGTTAGCCGAGTTACCACTTAACGAGATTGGACGAGATTTGAGTTGATCCAGTGTTCAACCGGAAATGGTTGGCATGCTGATTTACAATGGCTACCAATCGAGACTACGATTTGGCCAACCAAAAAATCGGATGAAACTTTATGCAACAGAATATAAACTAGATACAAGAATTTAAAATCATTAAAATCATTTTAAATCAACATGTTTTGCTATGAACATGCAATTTCTAACGTAAGCATGACGATTAGAGTTAGATTCATGAATTTGTATTCGTGGAAGGACTCCAACCCTTCTTAGAACTTTAATATCAATTCGAATGATGTATAATATAATACGATAACCTTATCTGAGAAAGTTCTTCAAATATAAATATACGTCTGAATTATTGAACCGGACAAGGTGGTCGGAATGATAAAATCGAATATTACATATCCCATTCTACAAAAATCAATGTGTATTACTTTTTTTAAATATGTATGCGTCCTGTAACACAGAAGTCTGCTCGATTAATAAAAGAAGGTACGATGCAAATATATTTCCATAATTAACTTTATTTTTTCTTTTTGCTTTTAAATTTTCTATACAAATTTATACGTAAATTATCTTGCATTTTCCAGTTTGAGACGTTTTTCCTTTTTCTCATACATACACGCTAGCGTCTATGATGTTAAATGGCTGGGGTTATTCTCTTTAATGTATTGCCCCACTCCTAACATTCAATAATCAAAGGAAAGAAAATTAAAAGCAAACAATTTCAAACAGCAAAGTCAACTTAAACAAATGATGTGTGTCTATTTATTCAACTCGTAATTGTTCATTTCCTAATTATCTTATTAAAAGAGAAGAAGAAGAAAATCAGAAGAACTAACATTGGAAAGCTCTCGCCGTCTTAAATGAATTCGGAAAGAAATTCAAACGGTTTAATAAAATAAAGTAACAGTAAGTGTTTCTTTTCTTTATGTAATCAGAAATTATAATCATCATAATTCATACATAAAAAAATTAAATTACTGATGTAGTTCTACGATTGTATTTGGTTATAAGTGTAAGCACTGGGGGGTGACGGTGGTTAAGTGGATATCGACACGGACTGAACACCTGGGTGTTCCAAGTTCGAATCCAGTCGGTTCCACAGTACTACTTTCTCTTAGGGATGTTGGCAACCATCTCGTGGTCCTTCCCGTAAGTAACCGATGTAACTAGAAAAACATCGGGGAAACTAATGCCAACACTAGAATCATCTGATTCACACGAAAGAAGAAGTGTAAGCACTTTCAAAGCATATTTTACCGTCAATTTGACAGGCGTACATTAGTAGTTTAATATGGTGGAAGGTTGCAACGATTCGTCGATACATACATGAATCTTTATATGCCCAGTTCAGATTTTGTTGATACTAACGTTGATACTAAAAAGTATATATCTATATATATAAAAATGTAAAGTTGGTTTGTTCGTTTCCCATGGAAATATACTTCCACTATACCATTACCACTGAAATCTTTTTATAGCAAATCCTTACACCTGAGCTATGTTTTTATGTTATTAACATAATTTTTACTTTACACATAAAAAAACACTTTTTATTACAATTCGTTCCTACTAAGTTGCACTTCCGGTTTACAATCCGTTTCCGCGAATCTGCATGTCCAACTTCACTTCCGGATTGACCTTCCTCCTCCCGCTGTCACGTATCTACTTCATACGTAAAAAGTGTTTTCCTTATTCGTTGTTTGTTTCCCTAAACAAACGTTTACACTAATACTTACCTAACAAACGTGCGTTAATTTAATTTCCTCTCTACTTCGATGTTTTTAAAACCTGCTTCCTTCCTCATTTTCTTCCCTTTAATCATGCTTCATCTCTAAAAAAAAAAACCCTTACTCGCGCGTTATAATTGATTGTTTATTTTAAAACCAGTTACCTCTCTAAAAAAAAACTCAACGTGCGTTAATTTCATTTTCTCTTTACTTCGATGTTTTTAAAACCTGCTTCCTTCATCATTTTCTTCCCTTTAATCATGCTTCATCTCTAAAAAACAAAAAACAACACTACTTGCATTCGCGCGTTATAATTGATTGTTTATTTTAAAACCAGTTACCTCTCTAAAAAAAAAACTCAACGTGCGTTAATTTAATTTCCTCTCTACTTCGATGTTTTTAAAACCTGATTCCTTCCTCATTTTCTTCCCTTTAATCATGCTTCATCTCTAAAAAAAAAAACAACACTACTTGCATTCGCGCGTTATAATTGATTGTTTATTTTAAAACCAGTTACCTTTATAAAATTATTCATTTCTACTGTTTCATTTTTACAGGTAGGATTTAATACATAACCCACGTGCTTTAATTTCATTTCGCATTTACTCATTTTTTAGACTTTAACCATCCTTCAGGTACGATTTAATACTTAACAGACGTGCTTTAATTTCATTTCGTATCTACTTCGTTGTTTTTTAAACCGGCCTTCTTCCTCATTTTCTTACTTTTAACTAGGTACGTGCAAAAATGGCGCCTTTTTGTACGGACTATGCTTATTAAAAAGCGCTTATCATTAATTATTTAATTAGTTTCCGTGTAAACTTTGATTGTGTTTGAAAGATAAAAGCCTAAACTTAATCTCTAAACGAAAAAACCTGCATATTTACGTGTGAAAAATAAATTATAATAAAATATGTAATTACGACGGTCAAAAACCCCAAAAATTCAATGAATTTTGAACTTTGAAAAAATTAATTGTAAAAATCCCTTAAAAGATAAATATAAGTTTTTGGGAACTATTTCAAAGATAATTATTAAATTAAAGTCATAAGACACTGAATTAAAAAATAAATAAATCCCACGTTTGACTAAAAATTAGCAAAATTAGCCCTTCAAATGTGATAAATGAGTAAAATCCGCCATAAGTTCATCGGAAAAGGACGTTGTTTACAAATTGACATCGTCGTGCAAAATATATGGAAGACAAAAAATGTCATAATTTATCAATTTTAACTTTATATATAAAAATGTAATAATAGTTTATAGAAGTTGAAAAATTATTATCCATTAATTTCTTTATTCTTTTTAAGGTTATAAACAAATTTAAGTACCTTTATTTTGTTATAATAAAAAAGGAAATGCTTATTTAATTATTTGTGAGTGTACGCAATTATTTTTAACTGAAAAGGTTGTTTTTAATTTCGTAATACTCTGAAATTATTGATGACGTCTGTTTACCAATGTTTTTCCTTAGAATTTGAAATAAAACTATTTTTTAAATGTTAAAAATATTTTTACGTTACGAACTGCGTCAATTTTATCAATTTTTTTTTTACATGATTTAAAACTTTAGTTGCTCGATTTATTCTTAACGTGTCGTAACGATAAATTACATTGATTCTTTTAAAAATAAAGTGTTTTTATTTTTTATTTTAAGTGTGAAAAAGTAAATTAAAGTCAATGACTACACTGACAATTTATTCATTGAAAAAAAAGTTAAAACAGTTCTTTATTGATAAACAGAATTCAATTTTGAAAGAAAATGTCATGTTTGAATTCTCTTTATTTATTAATAAATAATTGTTTTTAACATTTAAGTTAATTAATGAAAAAAAGAGACAAAACAAATACAAATCTTTCCAAATAATTGACGATGAATTGTGAAATGAACGAAATTGTTGAATCTCTAAAAAAAAAAAAAAATTTGCGCTGTAAAAGTGAGTGATTGCTAATCTCACCTGGTTATTACAGAACGGGGCTACCATACTAATGAAAGTTCATTGTTAGTAGAAATTATTCAATTTTTTAAATTCTTTTTTTCGTTAAGTTCCTGGATCTCAAATTTGTCATTTTTGGTTTATTTTCAAGATTATAAAAAAAATTTCTTGTGCTGATGATGCCACGTTCCTTTATGAAAGAGAAATATAATTATGTCGCATTTTTTATTTTTCCAAAAACTCTAATCATTAAAATCACATGAAATATTTTTTGCAATTATATTATTTTTTGGTGAAAATATTGATTAAACAATGCTTTATTCAATAATAATATCGCTAATTCAAAAAATTAATTTTTCTTCGAGTTATAGTGATTTTATTAACACGGTATTTACTGGCCTTTTTCGTAATATATACGAAATATTTTGAAAAAAAAATTTAATTGTTAACATCTACGATCCTTTATTTACATAAGTAACAGTTAAAAAATCATGCATTTTTTTTATTAATATATAAAAATATAACTTTAATAAAGGTGTATTTTCTTTTTAAAAAATAATACATTTTCACTATGATTTTAAAAAGAATAATGGTTTCATTATATTCCGTGATTGTTGATTAATAAATATTGAAAATTTCAGTAAAATTGGTTGATTTCCTGAATTTTAGTGTATTTTTAAGTAAAGGGGGGGTCAAAAAAATTTTTCATTTTGGGAATCGACCATTGATTTTGCACGTACCTACTTTTAACATGCTTCATCTATAAAAAAAACCATACTTGCATTTCTTCGACAACCCTAAAGCGGGTTATAATTGATTGTTTTTTTTAATCCATTTACCTTTATACAATTATTCTTTTCTTACTGTTACATTTATACAGGTAAAATTTAATACGTAACTAACAAACATGCCCCCCCCCCTCCCCGAAGATCAAACTTAGGTCGTCATACTCGCCGTGCAGAAACAAGGCGTCGATTACTTGCAAATCAAACTCATGAACAACTGGCATCTGCAAACCAACAAGCTAGACAAAGGATGATTCAAGTACGTGCGAATGAATCAGCACAGCGACGTGCAGCCAGACTTGAAGAGGAACGGTTGCGGGTACAACAATCCCGTCAGGCATCTTCAGATCTGCTTCGTTCACAACGTAACGAACGCGAGAGGCTGAGACTAGCAGATCGGCGTCAAACAAGGCTCCATGCTCAACAATCCCTGGATTGGGATCGCTTAGCATTTCATTACAACCCTCATGAGGATTATAGTTTAAGCCACCATGTTCACATAGGCACTATGACTGAAGTGTGTCCCTATTGCAAAGCTCTGACATTTAAGGGAGAAACTAAAGGATTGTGTTGTGCCGCAGGGAAAATTAAACTACCTCAACTGGCAGATCCACCAGAACCATTAAAAACCGGACAATCTCTTCATCTACACTGAAACGGGAACACTAAGAATATTGTGTATCCACAAGTATTGGAAAATTAAACCATTCATATTAAATGGCAACTTAAGGAACTGGATCAAAATGAACTCCAAAAGGCCACCTCTTCATTTCAACTAACAGCCACAGCAACGCGTGGCCGGGTACAGCTAGTATATATATATATATATATATATATATATATATATATATATATATGTAAAAGAATAAGGCTAACAACATTTGTAAAAAGTTTTTTCAGCATTATTTTGTTATCTTATCATTTTATAATTTTATAACGCGTTTCGAGCGTGGTGCGATCTCATCAGATATGTAAATCCATTTGATTTTTATGAAAGTTATATCATATGTATTAAATCTAGCGGGGAAAGCATTGGAAGTGTAGCAGACTCTCTACGTTACTTTCTATGGTATGAATATTTACGTGCCTCGACTTTGATACATAGGGACGGAACCCCCATAAGAAAACTTTTATATCCGATTAAAACGAAATTTGAAGCATACGTATAAGACACAAATCAAGAGATTTTCTAGAAAATGTAATCTTTTCGACTATATTAAACGGGCGAAACAATAGGAAAGGTTCCCTATAAACAAAGAAAATAATATGGCTGTTTTGCTTAGCAAAAAAATACTTAGTATTTATTTTCATTTAATCCCGAGCAATTTCGGGTTTTCCTGCTATTACTTTCAAAATTCTGCTGTAGCATCGATATATTAAAAATTCACTTTCTATTTCCACTTAGCATAAAACAGTAATTCATAAAAGTTTAAGGAATGTTTTGAAAATTACTTTTGAAAACACTTTTAAATTTCAAACATTTTTTAAAAACATCAGTAAAAGACGGTGAACTGACACTTTTAACAAACACGTCGTTTGTTTGATCAGTGCCGAGGACTTTGAAAGAAAAAACGAACAAAAATATTTTTTTAGACATCAGCGAAGGACAGGTGCATCGTTCTGTAGATTTGGTAGGCAATCACCTTGAGATGGTGTCTCGAGAAAAACACTGGTCCCTGTCACCACACTGAGTTGGTGGCAGGAAGGGCATTCGGACTATTAAAATCTTGCCTCAACTAAGGAAATGACTTCTAAAAATACCTTACCAGATATAAGTTTGGAAGTCAATTTCTAGAAGCTGTACAACACATGTCAGCATGTAAAACGGACGTTAAACAAAATACGATGATGACAGTACACATGTATAGAACTCGAATACTTTTTATTTAAGTTTAATACATCTTTCTTTGTCAATGTTAAGCCAAATTAAGCGCACTTAAGCCTCGGTGGGCAGTCATCTAGAGATAGTGTCTGGATAAAAACACTGGATAAGAGTAAGAAAGAGCATTCGGCCTGTAAATATTTTGCCCACGTTAAGAAAACGTATTGATGTTTGGAAGTCAATTTCTTAAAAGGTGTCTAACAAATAGAGGTTAACCTGAATGTATGGATGATGATGTCGGCAGGGAATACAGTCACCAGAACAGATGCTTTTAGTGATGTTAAAATTCTTTTATTACTAATATTTATTCTCGAATGCAAGTTTTTTCCAAAAGGAAGTTCATACAAAATAAGGAAATTTTACACAAATAATCATTTGTAGTACTCGGAAACGCAAAGTTAGAGGAGGAGGAGGAGGAGGAGTAGGAAGGGAAGGAGGAGAAAAAGCGTGAGGAGCCAGAAATTATACTTCGATGAGCAACGGTGACCATAGGATAATTTCTATGCAAACTAGATTTTTTTTTCTATTTTTTTCTAAAGCAATTTATTTCTAGATATATTACTTAAACAGATCCTTACACTTGATTTGAAAGTTTTAAATTAAGTGTCTTTTAACGGCCACGAACGTTTTTGGATTATTTCGCCATATGATCCATACGTGGATAATCACAAATGATGGAATATTGCAAGAAGATTGCGAGAATAATAAATGAACTTATTGCTTTTCGTATTTCAGAGAAATATACAGCTTTTTATTACTCAGAATTCAGTGCGTGCAAGTGGTGTTTATTTACCAGGTGAGAAAAAATGATGATAATCTGCTGTAACTCAGACGCCAGAAGAAACAACCTGCTGTCATCAGCAGAGACTCACTTTTAGCGACTTTCTTTTAACTGGGGGTAATGCTTAGTATCTGTTCCACTCCACTTGATCTTTCCTGTCTTCGATCAGTGAAATTTACATCCTTCTAGACTAGGGGATTTTTTTTAAAAAAATTCCAATCCAAAGTGACCCTTTTCCGAGGAGCTGGATTTTCACCATACATTAAAAACCAACCTTGATGTTTATCTTGCTTTCGTAGGGCGGCTGGTGAATATGAACTTGTGTGAGAACTTTTAGTGAATAGTAGTAGTACTAGTAGTAGCATAATTAATAATAATAATCAGCACAATCAAAAATGAAAAAGTAACACCGATAAATAATGAACATTATTACTATCATGCATAACTATCGTGATAATGATTAAATAATAGAAACATAATTAAAATAATATTAAAGATGATATTTTCTTAAAAATCTCGAGATTTTTAAGCGGTCGTTGTAATCAAAATGGCGGACACAGATTGAGCAATTTACGAAGACATAATCGTTACAGATAATTACTGTGAAAGTGAAGGAGATTTTCTAATGTTTTCCGGTTATCGAGATGCAAGCACCATTAAGCCTAGAGACGAATTTAGGTGTGAGGAAATAAATACGCGCTTAAACAAAACTATGTGATTACATTATTAAAAACGAATGCACACATCAAGTAGAAACGCACATGTAAAGGAAAAATGTTTTGTGTATGATTATTTTTTTAACTCTACATTTGGACATTGGAATAATTGGTTAAACGACGGTTTTTATGATGCAACCTTTTCGATCGTTTTATTTTACTAATTAAGCATCTAATAAATAAAAACATTGCGAATAGGACAATCATGTTTACTAGGCTATCACTATAGACGTATATAAAATAAACAAATCTACAAACATAATTCTGCAATCTCATGAGGTTAATTCGATAAAGCAAGTCACTAACTGAAGTATAAACTAAACATGTTGGAAATATGAGAGCTACAAAAACACAACAATAGGGCATACCTATAGATACTAAACTATACAATCGTAAACAAAGCAAATAAATAATTACAATAATGTGACATAAAATGTACATACAAAAATATACATGACTATTCAAATATATAAACAGAAGTCCAAATAGATTTTTACCAAACTCAATAGAATAAATGAAATATAGAAAAGGAGAGAGCCACTATGTAAGTATGATAGACATTCCAAATCAGTAAATTGTATATTATTACCATTAATACTATTAAATATAGTTTTAATGGGTGTAATATATGGGTATGGGTGTTATATGAAAATTACTAAGACGTTAAGACTTTATATGTTGATATTCGTTCGATGTTGCTAAATTATTGAAAGGGAAGTTAACCCCTGCACTAAATCTAATACCTCAAGGTTCTCATTTAGACAGAGGTAATAAGGTATGTTTAAGGAGGTACAGGTTCTAGTATTTCTAAAAAGATTTCAGATCATTATTGGTGTTTTGTTAATTGTGATTTAGTGAAATAAATTTTGTGCAACTTAGTTTTTTATAATAATTTACTATCATGAAATGAGAATTTGTTGTTGATTTTTTCTTTGAAGGTATTTTTGCAATGCCTATATAAAATGTATCTTCATTGGATCTTTTCTAGTTTTAATATTAGCTACGTAGACTATAGAAGACCGTAAACATTCTTTGTTGTAGTGGACAATTTATTTTATTATTACAATTACAATGTATTGAAAAGTACTTTTGTGGATTTGCAAAGGAACTGGTAATGGAAAAACGTATTCATTGCATCGTAATTATTGTCGCAGTCTAAGGAAGCCATGTGGTCTCTGAGTTTTTATTTTATACATACTAGAAGAAGGTCAGTAAAATTAGTTCTCGGAATCATAACGTTTTGCATATCGTTTGTATACTCCTCTTAAAATTTAAAATCTAGATATAATTCTACTAAGCCTCGTGTCAGTATTTCGATTTTGATAAAATTCCATTACACGATTTTGATTCTATAAAATATATAAATTATAAGGTTTTAGTGTAAAGAGTTTGAAGAAGATATTGACATTCATGGAAATTTGCTTAATAGGTGACTAATAAATATGCATCAAATTTAGTGAAAATGTTAAATATTAACATTTCTGGCACTTCTATAGTTTAGCTGTGTATCAGAATTTATTTGATTTTAATTTTTAAAACAGGAGCAGACAATTAATTGGAAGTAACATATAATTAGAACATTTCATTCCAAATAATCAATAAAGCGAACAATCATAACAGCAAACAGTGTTTATTTATTTAAGTATGTAAAATTTTATAAAACGATCGTCAACAATTTTTGTATAATTGAAAACTATAAAACGAAAAGTTATCATGTGTGTGTCTGCAATTAATTTTCTTTTAGTATGATTAAAAACTTTATAAACACGAATAGTTTGTCTATTTTTTCTTATCAAAAAAACATTCCACATTGATTTCTTTTGTATGATTTGAAACTTTATAAAACAAAAAGTAAACATTTAAAAAGAATAATAAAAATAAATATCCATTTTTGGTTAAAAAAATTCAAAGTCTGAATTACTTCCGGTTGATTGGGTTAGGAGTAACTCTTTAAAATTGATTTATGATTCACAGCTAAACAAAAGAACGGTCAAATTATTCTCATCGTGGGGGGGGGGCGTCTTACTTCTCCTAAATGCATCGTAAGTGACACTTTTAGAATATTTATAATCGAATGATTAATAACTATTGTTGAAATTTCACAAAATTTGGAGATATCTCAATTTTTACCGATTATCGTTCACCGCTTGTTACGCATTCGTATCAAATTGAACGAAATATATCCCACATTACGACCCCTTCCGCGTAGCAGCTGTGTTTACAAATTCATAATGATCACTTAATTAGTTTCGAAGTGGACCATGTATATAACAATATATAAACATATGCACACGTCTTACCTTATACAAATAAAGATATTGTGCTTTTCCTGGCTTAGTGCTTGCGTTTCATTACGCTTAGCTGTCTCTGAATATGCATTATTGTTTCCATTTATCGTATGCAAGTTGCGCTAATGAGGCTCCGTTTAAATATAGTAGATTTTTGCCTAGCGGACTTTGCTTACTATTGCAATATACAGTTAGGGCACCAGAAATATTTTTATAACGTTTTAAAACTGGAAACATTAGCGCTGTAATGAACGTAATTCACAATCTTAATGCTGGGAATAGTTAGCCTCAAGAAAATACGTAAATTAATTGTAAACCACAATAATGTTTGCTTTTTGTTTCATTCTTTCGTGTTATTAAAATAATATAGGTTCGGTCATAATCCCTCTGCAGGATACAAGGGGAATATAGCCATATTTATTTTAAGGAACAGCTCATAAGTGATATTTAAGTACTTGCTAGAATTGCCTTCTAAGCTTATTTTAAATATGTTTAAATGTGTATGCGCGCGCACACACGCGTATATATATATATATATATATATATATATATATATATATATATATATATATATATATATATATATATATATACTAAAATTGTATCCAGATAGCTTTAGCATTTGCTTGGAAAAAAATGTTGCTACAATCAACCATAATCTGTTCGTGTTTTTCTTGAAAGTCTAATCAGAACCACTTTATTACGCTCTCCCTCTCTCTCTCCCCCCCCTCTCTCTCTCTCTCTCTCTCTCTCTCTCTCTATATATATATATATATATATATATATATGATCATTTTTATTTACACAGACATGTACAAAATCTGCGACACTGGCATGTCGATGCTATCGATCAACAGTTATTATAAACTGAGATTTCATTAGGCAGATTTAGAATCCGATCTTAACCTCAGATAATATTTGGAGAGAATTCTCTCAAAATCTGATCTGAAGTTAAGATCGGATTCTAACTCTGCCTGGTGAGATCTCAGTTTATAATAACTGTTGATCGATAGCATCGACATGCTAGTGTCGCAGATTTTTTACATGTATGTGTAAATAAAAAAATAATCATACATAAAGCTCTATTTGATATTGAGCACCTTTTATAAACCCGGTTGAAATTCTTTGGATTACTGCCCTGTGGAGGTTTTTACCTGGATTATTACCATTATATATATATATATATATATATATATATATATATATATATATATATATATATATATAAAATGCAGGTATAGACTAACGAAACGAAAACACTTCGATAAATGAATGAAGTTCAACGCTCACTAGTAATATCTTCGAGTAAATTCGCACATGTGTTCCTTACTAACGGCCTTTTCTACACAGTTTATGGTCAATCCAATTCAATAAAACCACTGAGCGTCTCTTGATTATGTAATCTATTATTTTTAAATCAATAATTTGTATTAAAGCTCTCACATTTTTGCGATCGAGCACTTTACTAATTTCTTTTAACAACCCCGATGCAATAAATAAATATATATTTTGAAAAGTCACACACTGGAAACGTCGGTGAAATGGAAATAATATAGAGAATATTTTTTTATAAAATATTTAGAAAACCTGCACAACGCCAATTATTTGTTTTAAAAAATAAATTATTTATTTACTTTAAAAACATTTTTTTTAAACTTTAGTACTTTCGGTAATATATACCATCGTCAGAAGTATAAGCATATTTCTTCTTTTTTTCTTTTTTTTTCCTGACTGAGACATACTTATCGCAGTTGAAATTCGTCTTGATGTTAGGACGACAATGTTGATATGGCTGTGTTATAACGTGGTTACGTGGGAAAGGTATTTTGAAAAGTCACACATTGGAAACGTTAAAAACAAATAATTTTCGTTGTGCAAGTTTTCTAAATATTTTATAAAACAATATTTTCTTTATTATATATATATATATATATATATATATATACATTTTAAAACATTAAAGTTCTTTTCAGCGACAGACGACGTCGTTTCGGGCTCTCTTACACTCATCAGAGTAGCAGTAGCGGTTGCAGGCGGTTGCATTGGCTAGACTCATGAGACGAACGCCCAGAAAAACACAGCCTCGAGAAATCGACACATACAGTTATTGAAATTAAGCTACACTTATCCGGGGGCGGGGAGAGAGTATGGTCGTCTACAGTGTTCAACGCTCAAGTGGAACTTGCTAATCGCAGAAATGACAACAATCTGTTTAATTTAAAACGGACTATTACATCTTTAAAGGGGTGTTTTACTATATATTTTTACGTCGCCTGTCGGTGGAAAACACTTTAATGTTTAATATATATATATATATATATATACTGTATATATATATATATATATATATATATATATATATATATATATATGTGTATAGAGAGGGAGAGAGGGAGAGAGATATATATAGATATATATATATATATTGATTTCTACTGACGCATTTAAGGTTTTGTCTCAATCACCTTTTTTTTCATTCATATGCATATATGCATACGTTATCACATTTCCGACAGAAATATATATATATGCAAAGCATTTCAATTAAGCTTCTGTTTAGACCTTAGAAATTGCTGTGAAGATGGATGTGTTTCCTTTATGAAGCTATACCCTGTCCATCTTCTTTTATATTTCGACCAAATGTTTGGAGGAATAAATTGCAAGAGGATCGCGCATTATGACGTGAGTAAAGAGTAAGCAACAATACTATCACAACGGAGTATTTATTAGACAAGGCATATTCTCTGAAATGACACGTGCACGATGTGTTGATTGTGGAATCCTCTATCGACTTTAGCCTCATCCAGTATTGTATAAGTTCTATAAAAAGAAGAAATACAATAATTACGGGAGCAATCATTAAAAAATATTGGTTATTTAAAATGTTCATTCTTTGTTTGTTTGGTTAGTAACAAATGATAGTATCTGTTTTTATACTACACTTCATTATTTCAATGCTAAGAGATTTTTTCTTGTCTAATGCAATTCATATTTTTGCCCTAAACCAGGGTTTTTCAGTCTGAATTTAGCGACCACTAAAGTAGAGGGCAAGTTTTGTATTCACGAAGTCGGTTTAGTTAACGTAACGAATCAAATTATTATAGAAGAAAATTTACAGTTTAAAAAAAGTAAAACTATGTAGGTCAATAGAAATTAAATTTACTATCGTTTGAGTAAAGTTATTAGTTATGTATTGTGCTTATTTTCGATTTTCTCGACTGTTAACTATACAAAACGTTTTCCCTTTTGTTTACCGAACTTTTACGATGATTATGGATTCAGAACATTAACATGACCTTCTCTTGAATCTTACTTTCGTGTACATACAGAACTATAGAAGTATTTCCTGATTTTCTTATTCAACTGAGATTCCGATCGTCGGCAAGAGTTAAACATGTTTGTCATGCCGGGAATGAACACGTGGAGATCTAACAAATAACATGATCAGTCAAAGCAAAAAAAAGCCGTAAAACATTTTATCTTGTAAAAATCACTTTCTCTTTGTGTTGAATTCAATCTATGCTTAGATATCAATCTTGTTTTTTTTCTCCATTTCTTTCCATTCTCCTTTTATCGGAGCATTTTATTTCTTGCATTTTTATATTTTTTCTCCTGTTTATTTTTATGCAATTTTCATATATTTTATATATTCTACTTTTGTTCTTTTGTATTGTTTTTTTTATTATTATTATCTCATTATTCGTATATCGGATATCGTTCCTGATGTTTCTTTACATTATATTTATCTTCCTTGTGTCTAGGTATCTCTGTGAGATGTTTTGTCGGTTTGCCATGTTTTTTTTTTATTTTGGGGTATGTCACGCTTCATGATTCGAACCTGTCAGGTCATACTTAAGTTTAAAATCTCAATTACAGTGGGCTGTCAAGTTAAAACTTTCATGTAATGCTTAGAGGCGTCCATGCGTCGCTGTTCGTCGAGCTACGACTCTTAAGTTTGGAATCTTATTTTCACTTGTCTGTCACGTTTAACCTTGTAAGATAATGCTTAAGGCCGTCTATCCATCTATGTCTATCAATTTGTTACACTTAAGTTTAACATCCGATTGTAAGTGCTTTTTCAGGTTTAATTTAGCAATATCATCCTTAGGTGCGTCCAAACATCTCTACTAGGTACAATGCTTGTACATCAATTTGTCACGCTTGAGTTTAAATATGCATTTAAATCACTAGACGCGCATATTGATAGGAGCATCTCAAGATTCCCCGCCTTTGTTAACATCTTTTCTTATGTTATCGTTTTCATATTCCTTGTTTGTTAGCTTTTATTTTTATTTTGTTCTCATGATGGTCTTTTCCGTCTCTTTGATATTCACTGATTGATCTTAGCACACTCGTGTTATTATTTGTCCTGTTATATCTCATGTTTTATCTTAAAATCTCTGCACACATTTACAAGCACTCAGATGCACTGAATGTTCATCTTTCTTCGGCCGTTATGATAAATCTATATCTCATTTCAACACTGTGTCATGTTGTTGCAATAACATTTTATAACTTAGAAGTCGTAATAAATGATTAATAGTAGAACCAATCAATTTTTATATATTTCATTCGATGACATGAAAGGGAACGGACATACTTCTTATTCTACTCGAATAAAGTTTGTGAGAGAACTGTGTAATTTTTAAGAAGAAAATCGTGTGCTATGTAGTGTTAGAAGCAACAGAACGTTGGCGAGAACGGGTGAATGTTTATAGATGTTTTAGGGTTACGGTTAGGGTTGTGTTAGGGTAAGGTTAAAAAGAAATCAAAGCTAATAAACAACCTGATTTATGTTCTCATTACGCACTGGTCTGTCACCATTTGCCGTGTCATTCTGTCGTTTTAATGGCGGCTCTTAGCAATTTGCATAGAAATTATGAGGTATCATTGATTAATCAAATATAATCAATTCATCGTAAGAGACACATATACGAGGCCGGTCTAAAATGTATCCGACTTTACGCCAGAAAAAATATTTCAAATACGTGACGGGGTTGGGACCCTAAACCTCTTCAAAGTAGGCCCCTTGTGCTTGCATACACTTAGCCAACCAATTCGTCCACAGCCGAAAACACCTCTGGAAGTCTTCTTTTACAATAATCTTCATATCCGCCGTCGCGTTACGCAATATTTCTTCTTTCGCACCATTTCAACAACGGCTGCACTCCGAGCAGTTTGGGGCCTGCCAGAAGGCTGGGCACTTTCCGCTGATGTGCAGCCATTTTTTAATCGGCAGAAGCACTGCTTAATTTCTGTTACACATCGCATCTTCTCCAAACACCTACTAGATCTTACGCGACGGCGGAGATTAACACCATTCTAAAGAAAGACTTTCAGAGTTGTTTCTGGACAGTGGATAGATCGGTGGACTAAGTGTGTGCAAGCCCAAGGGGACTGCTTTGAAGGTTATCATTGGCTCCAGCCGCATAAGGTTTGTTTTTTTTAATTTTCTGGCCTAAGGTCGGATACTTTTAAGACAGGCCTCGTATGAATACTGATATTAATTAGTGGCAAGGATGTTATTCTTGTGTTTATAAGTTTATTATTGATTCTAAGAGACGATACTAAAATACACGCGTCGATTAAGGTTTAAGAGTACAATGTTGATGATTTTGTTATGGTGGGAGGGCAGATCATCTAATTATGTTTCCAAGTATTTGAAGTTTTTCATCGATAGCAATTAAACTGCTAAATCAACATTGTATTTTGGCACGCCATTTTTTAACCTTGGCCAATGTTGTGAGAAATAATAATATATTACGCTTCAGTTTCGTTCAAATACTTAGTTAGCACGAAACCAATGTTAACTAATTCACAGCTTCTTACGTTATTAAAATACAAAATTGCCTAACTTTCTCTACTTAATACAGTTTGACATAATCAGGTGCATAGGGTTACCATAAATATTAACCTATTAATTTTTTTTAATTATTTGGATATAACAGTAGTGGGTACAACAATTATTTGTTACATTGTCTCATACTATATGTAATTATTTAACAGGAATTTCGCTTGGATTCATGGAGTTGATTATATTAAGTAACACTTTCTCCCAAATTGCTTTTAACGTGTTATTTTTTAAGACACAGAAATACAGTAGTTAATATTTCCAACTAATTCCTATTCTCTTACCAAAAAGATCGACTAATAATTAACTCTCAATGGGGTTAAATAAATGTGAGATAGATTCCATAAATGCACTGACATTTCTCTATTATACCTTGTACAGTTGCTACAAATTACAGTGACAAGAGAGAAACACGTAGCGAAAGATACATTAAAAGACAGAAAAAAATAAATAATTGATTAATCATTAAAACGTCGATTTGCAGCGCTTATTTCATATGTGTACATTTTGAAAACATTTACAAAAATAAACTATAATTTGTATTTCAGTTCATTAAATTGTAATTAACCCGATTCAATTATGAACAAAACACTTTTTTCCTGCTAGGAGTAAGTGTAGTATCTGTTCTAGTGCTACACTTCATCTTTTCTCTATTTGGTTTATTAAGGAAATACTCTATCTAGACTAAAGCGAGTACTATGTTTGTCGCAAATACAGAGTTATCCTTGTTGTAGGAGCTTGATTTTCCCCATATTAAAATCTAGGTACTCTCATAGAAAACGCGCCATGTCGTAGGTGACTTCGCGTTGTCAACGTTCGAGCAGGTCTCGGTAACGCCCGAGAGTTGACGAGGCAAAAATGAGGCGAAAACTGTCAAATGCTAAATTAAAGACTGACAGACAATAATAACAAACTGTAGCTAAACAATTGTTATTAATTAGATGTTTTTATTTATTTATTTTTGTCAAAGAAAAAAGTGTTAATGAAATGTTTTTAAATATATAAGATGATTTTGTTTGATATTTTAAGCAAAAGATTTTGTTTTTATTTGATTCTTTTTAATGTTTTTTTTTACATTATTGTTAATGTGTTTTTTTTCTTTTTGTTAACATAAACACGGAAACAACTGTTTCTAAGCATTTTTTTTCTTAACGAACGAACTTAGTTGCAACCTTTTTTCTATGTTGTGTTATCTTTTATGACAGCTTCCTGGTTAGGGTTAAGGGTTAGGGTTGCAGCTGGTCCGAAAGTTTTCTTGTGTACTGGTTTTGTTGCTGGCAGAAATCAATTAGTCCTACGGGAGATTAAACGAGCTGACAGCGATGATAGAAATTCATTTTTGCTATTGAACGCGATTAATTTCTTCAAAATGTTATCGGCTGCTTGTCTAATGCCTGCTGCAACGTGATTGGTTACTAGTTTCGTCAACACTCGGGCGCTTCCGAGACCTGTCCGAACGTTGACAACGCGAAGTCACGGAAACATGGTGCGTTCCCTATGAGAGTACCACAAACTTACATTGTGTTTAACTCTGCCCCCTTGACAGAAGAAAGTAAATAGGGATTATTTCAACCGCTATAAGGAACAACTAAATTACTGATATTTATTTTTCAATTCACGGGATTATTTTCATTAAAGTTTACAAAAATGAGTCTTAAAAAATAATAAATAAATGAAACGTTTTGGTTGAGACGTTTTTTCTGTAGACACACTTCAATCATTCAGACAGGAAAAAATGTTATTACCGTTATTGGTGTGAATTGTTGATGCCGGGGGTCAGAAACCAGGCGTCAAGTTCTGTGAAGAACAGACACTGATACCGACAGAAGACAAACGAGTTCTTTTATTTAATGTGGGTAATTCATTTTTACCCTAGGCGAAAGATATAACTAATCATTTAAAAGCGATCATCTATTTTAAAGTATCAACAAAAATGTACAACATTAATATTACAAAATCTTTAATATACTTTTAAAAAACTTTTTTTATTATAATTATTTCTGTTAAAGAAAGAGTATTAATTTTCAATCTTTATTTGACAACAGAGAAATTGTCGACACTCATTACTGAGAATGTGTATTTGTGTCGTACCGTGTATTCCTTTCGAAATATGTACTGTCATATGATGTCAGGCTTTTGAATATCGCTATGCTTTGACACACTTATGTGAAGTAAAAACAAGGAAACACGTGATTATGGATAAATATGTATGCTTATATATATATATATATATATATATATATATATATATATATATAAATATATATATATATATATATGTGTGTGTGTGTGTGTATATATATATATATATATATATTATTTTAATAAAAAGAAATTAGATAAAATGTATGCATTCAGAAATGAAGATACTAAATAGTATATTTTTAGAATAGAATTAGGAGAAGCACAACCAAATAGCAAATCTCACATACGCTTTCTTCTTCCTGATTTTGTCAAAATCTTCTTCGATGCCAAAAGGTAGTTTGTACATCAGAGTAGGGTCGGGTGGAAAACGTTGAAAAATATTGCTAAATCGCGACCCCAACTCTGTGAAAAGTCAAGTACCAAAAAAGGATCCTGCCAATGTTCGCAAGAACTCTTCAAAAGTGAACGAAGGCACTGCCACGAAATATAATTGTCGCCAGAACATTCAAAAACAGACGCCCCTAGAAGAAAGAAAAATGCTCTTAAATAATAAGTAATCGACAGATATCCAAATTACTCATTTTCGGGAGAAGGTAAAAAGATAGAGCTAAAATCGTTCCTGGGATTCGACTTCCGCAAACAAGAAACATCTGGCCGTCCTCCGATAACCGCAACCCTATAACACGTAAGCCTGTTTACTTAGTTTTCTCACAATTGTAAAAACAACATTTTAAAATTAAAAATAATTACCTTCATAGAGATCATTTAAAAAACAAATTTTAGAATTTCTTTCTGAATAAAAACATTTGGAGGATATACTTATTTTGTCACGTAAACCGTACAATTTAGCTTCCAGTCTGCTCTAACGTATTCGTCCCCACATGTCTAACATGCGTTTATTTCATTGAATTTCTTTCATTATATCTCCTTAGCTTACAATCAACTCGCATGTGTGTATGTATGCGCATACATGCATATACATGCCGTTCTCCGGGTTGTTTGAGGAATTCTTATTTTTTAAATCAATGTTTTTATAATTTACAAAAAGATTTTAACTTTTATTTTTTTAAGACCAGTAGCGTTTTTTCAAACCCAATGGGGACGAAGCAGACGAGTTACTTCCCTTGAACCTAAACTAATATTAAGCAAAAATGGATCTTCTTTCTTTACATATTTTTCCGGTTTATCGTAGGTTTAAGCTATTGTCTCCAATTATTAATTCTTGATACTAATGTGGTTCTGTTTTTGCCCTTGACCTTCTGGTATTTCGTGTGTTTCGGTGCTTGTTTTTTAATATATATTTTTCCGGCGTCTGAATCGGAAACCTAGGTAGTTGTAGATCATCCGAATCTCTACTTAATTTCATAGTACCAGAGATAATTTTTTTATCGACGTACCCATGCTGTAAATATCCGTAAAATATACTGATAAAAACAACAATCTAGAAAAAAAGGCCGAGGATTGGAATATTGTTACGACTTCATACGGAGCCGCAGTCGTCATTTTCCAAAGAAACAGACTATAACGGAGGTTAGGGGGAGTGCATAAATCACAGTCAGCCGTTGTCAGATTTGAAACCGACGGTACCGATGTTGTTCTAATCTTCAGTAATACTTATGTAAATAAATAAAATCATCAAATAAATATGGTCAGAATTATTCGACCGAAATATCTTTGTCCAACTTTGATGGTGCGTGTTTCCTTATTTTTACTAGAATGTGACTCTGTCCACTTTTCTTCAAGCATTTTCATATATATATACACTTATGAAAAAACGTGTTTCTTGCTTACTTGTTTGTTGATTTAGTAAAAGAGATTAACTCATCTAGTTTTATATACGGTACTAGTTTTGAATATTGCTACGGTTAGACACACCAGGAAAAACATGATTTTAGATAACTCTTATATATAAATAAATAAATATATATATATATATATATATATATATAAATTTTATATATATATATATATATATATATATATATATATATATATATATATATAGATGTCGTACAAAGCTAAATCTCTTTGCAATCTAATTACAGACAATCATTCAGACAACAATACTTTTCTGAATGATGGAGTGGAATTCGTCTTACAATACAGTGCGGTCATTAAAGCATATATATATATGTATATATATATATATATATATATATATATATATATATATATATATGTATATATATAT